>OY756362.1:12249871-12649871 GCA_963576895.1 Ceraclea dissimilis
GTAGGTACACGTAGGTTCATATCGCACCCTGCTACGTAGGTATGTAATATACTGCATATTTTAAATCATTTTTAAACATTTTAAATATTGGCACAACACCAGTGAATTTTTATAATTATTAAAATTAACGTCGTGTAAAAGGGATACTTACGAGTATGTTTTCTTATTATAAATACTTGTCTCACAATGAATGAATGAATGGATGGACAAAATTTTATTTGTTCACCTCTATCCTGGACTCTGGATTATTTTTAATACCTGGACATCAAACAGAAGCTTTGGATTCTATTTACTTGTCTCTGTAGAAGCCATTGAATCGTATTATTTTGTAGTTCAAAGGGAATAAAGAATTATAGTACTCGTAAAAAAAGAAACATTCATATTTTCTATACTGAGAGTTATTTATGTCCATTGGCTTTCTGTCGAAATGAAAATATACTTACATAATAATATGAATATACAATGGCTTATTATTATCATTTAAATTTATAAAGGAAACCTGTAACAAAGCATCCTGGTGGATTGTTGACGTGGTTATTCAACCGTAAGGCCATGCATCACCAGAGCAAGGGCGGGTGGAAGGTACTGGGGGTATGCAGCCATCAAAATCTTCCGGGAGAGATATTGAAAACCTTTCGCATTTTTGACATTAGGTTGTCACCATCAATCACATTTTTTAACCTCAATGGATCACTAACAGGTATTTTTAATAATAGGTATTATAATATTCTACCATATAATTACTGCTACCATTTCACTTCCAAACGTAACTACGGACTCTGCAAAGTTATTTTCAGGTGCAGTAATTTTTACGTTATTTTGCATGTTACAATACTTATCCACATAATTGCCAAAAAAAAAACTCCAATGTCAATTCATTATTTAACCTCGTGTTCTTCGCCCTCGCCTTTGTCCCATATACTTGAGGTCGGCTCTCCTAGTCCTCATCCTCCAAGTCCTTCTATTCCCTGCTTCCTCCGCTCTAAGCTTCGCCTCCTTTAGATCTCTTGCGATTGTGGACATCCAAGTACCTATTCAGGAGTTTACCTGGTCTTCTGGGTCCTACTTCCATGTCCATTGTCCTTTTCATCATATTATTCTGTAGCAGTCTTTAATGTGTCCGTACCATCTTAGCCTATTTTCGGTCACCTTTTATCCAATTCAATATTTATCCTCGTAGCTCACTTTCTAACTTTCAAAAAAAAAAAAACTCCGATGTCATTGTCATAAGAATCGATATGAAATTAATTATTTCAACATCTCAAATTAATTACTTCACATAAACCTTAACAGAGGGAAGACGGGGAGTTGGCAGAAAACAGATGTCTTGGCTGCGCAACATTAGAGAGTGGACCGGAATGAGGACGGTGGACGATCTTTTCCGGGCAGTGCAGGACAGGGAACTTTTCGCCAGAGTGATCGCCGACGTCGGGGGGACCTGATATAGCACGACAAGAAGAGGAAGAAATCTTAATAGTCTGTATTGACATCACAATGTAATATTGATCAGTTCAACAAATTACAGAAATTATAGTAAAAAAACGTAACGAGTATAAGATAAGGATCTTTCGGTCTCTTGGGATATTTAGAAAATAAATTAATTTAGGTGTAGTAGGGATATCAATCAATTCCGCAACATTTCATTTCAAGTTAACTTGAGCTCCTCTCTCCCGCACCGCTTTGTTTTAATTAAATGTTCATTTATTTGATCAAAAACTATGGGTTTACTTCCAGGAGAAGTGTGTAGGTGCATATTAGTATTTTATCCATAGGTAGTGTAGTTCTATTACAAAGTTAGGCGGGCATTCCTGTGCCGAAGTAAATTTCTTTAATCCGCAGGATAAAACTTTGCTAATCAGCTTATACAATATTTTAATAAGCCTAAGGGATGTGTGTCAGAGTATTTGTAAAGTTTAGGAATTTTAATGAAATTACCCCTATAATCTTTATACAGGCTTATAAATTTTAATATTCATCTCTGCCATTCATCTAACACCCCTTTCATTTAACAAAGGTCAGCATTTGCGAAGAATTCACGATAAGTATATTGGCACTATTAATTTATTATAAGAGTACCACATACGAGTACATCTACATCTACACAAATATGCATATATAACGGTAGTAGATGAAACTCTGGTAGGTTAGCAATACTTTTATCATACGATTTAAGTGAATACATAAACCCTTTTTAGTGAGTAATTTGTATAATCTGTGAAATAACAATTTATCTCTAGTGTGAAAATAAATCCTTGAACCAATTACGCCTATGAAAAATTTAGAATAATTATTATGATACGCTACTCAGAAATTAATTCTATTTTATGGCAACGTTTTCCTACTGGTACCTACCTATCTATTTTGTAAAAAAATCCTCGAGAACCCAAGAAAAATCAAATTTTTAAATCATTTGACGAAATGTCAAGAGAAAAAATTGGTTATTGAGACATTTTTTACACGCTTTTATTATAATTGGCACGGACTTTAGTGCGTCTATATGGATCGATGCAAATTTTAATAACTTCCTGACTACTTGGAGACTTGAAACATTGCAACCGTACGTAAACTGGCTTACACTACATTTTATAAAAAATTGGATCATCCTTCTCCAGAGACAAAAAAGTTGAAAGGCGTTTCAGGGGATTCGAGGGTCCTGAGAGATCATGTGTGGTATCGTATGAAAGGGCGTTTTAAAAGAACTCCAGATCGTAAGTCATATTTTGTCCAGCTCGACCAATCGGGAGACACTGAGGGATCGTGAGGATCCAGTCACCGCATAGTACCGTGTTTGGTATCCTATGAAAGGGCGTTGGAAAAGAAATCCAGATCGTTAGTCATATTTTGTCCAGCTCGACCAATCGGGAGACACCGAGAGGTCGAGAGGATCCAGTCACCGCATAGCGCCGTGTTTGGTATCGTACGACAGGGCGTTGGAAAAGAAATTCAGATCTCAAGTCATATCTAATGCAGCACAAGGCATCGGGAAACAACGAGGGAAATACAATATCATCTAAGCAATTAAAGCTAAATAGCCAACTATACTGTACGAGGGAATTGGCGAATTAAAAGTACCTATGAGTACATTGTAAAATATACAAATTATATCTTTTCTTCGTTTTTCCCTAGTGTTCTGTGTGTATTTTGACAATGTTTTCGAGCTTTCGGCTCTCTTGCTTGAGCCATGTTCAGGACTAATGTGACTGTAATGAATGCTTAAAACTAAAAAGGATAAAATAAAAGAAATTTAAAAAAAAACTTTTAAAAGAACACGCTTATGTTCAATGTGCTCTAAAAAGAATAAAATAATTTGAAAAAAAAAAGCGTGGGGGCTTCCTGTATTCCCTTAATTGCTCATTCTTCTGCAAAATAACGTCAAATAAGAATTCCCCACAAGAAGCCCCACGCTTTTTTTTTTAATTATTTTATTCTTTTAAGAGCACATAAGCGTGTTCTTTTAAAAGTTTTTTTAATATTTTTCTTACTAGTTTATTTGAGTAGCCCTTGTTCCCTGCTGGTCTGTGCCTAGATTTTATGCTTGATACTACCAGTATCTCGTACATGTTTTTTTAATTAAAGCCATTTTTCTCTTTTTTTATATATAATATCAGCATTTTATTTTATATAATATTAGATTTTCAACACTTTAGGTTAGTATTTGGTCAACCTTAATAGCCAATCAACCTTACTAAAATATTGTGGTGATTGCATGTTTGATTTTCAGGTTCTGTTCTAATAATACCCCATAGTTAGTTACCGGTGTGCGTGTGCGATGGGTGAGTGTGTGAGCGAGATTGAGTATGGGTGTGTGAGACGACCGGAATGAACTTATATGTTTTAATTTAACTGTGGCGCATGCTTGTGGGTGACAGCTGAATTATGAATGGACTAATTGTCTTTATCTACATGTTATTACTTATATCTAAAGTTGTTGTCTGTTTTGTGCTTTTGTTTGTAATAAAATAAAATAAAATAAAAAATAAAATAAGAGATTCAAATAGTACATATTTCGATAACACCTTGTTTTAAAATTTAACAATAACGATAACGTAGTTGAGTTTGAGAACCCCATAGGGCAAATCAAAAGTGCTCCGTGGCATTGCTAAGAATAATAATCCTGCAAATTATATTATATTTTAGGCAAACGTAACCCTTTTCTAGTGTCAAATTAATAATTTTATTTGTAATGGAGAGTGTTTCTAATATACCTGTGTAATGTTGTTATTTAACCTTGGACCTAATACTAAAATATTAACGAAAATAGGGCATAATAAACATTTTCGGACCCTTTTTATCCCAAACGATAAATGTCATCTTTCAACAAAAAAATACCGACCAACCTCTATAGATTTTTTTTATTTTACTTTTATTTTTTATGGTTTATTTGTATTTCTATACCTACGAGATAAATATTTATGGAAAAACATTTACGGGGAAAAGTTATGTTTGTTGGGTGCTATTTTCACCGATTTCACAATCACGTAATATGTTGTGGTTGTATAATGTAGAATGGTGTTTTTCAAGAGGTTGTAGATATTTTTGTGCTTCTACACTCACTTTACACGTGTAGAATTTAAATAAACTACCCTATTGATAACCGTAATCTCCCGTATCCGCGCCCAAGATATGCCGCTAGCATATTAAGATGACCCAATTTTGGACCATGACAAGTAATTTTATTTTCTTCCTCACATAGGCACATACAACTTTTTCTCTTGTAAGCTTCGTGAATACAAGTAGGTATTACGTGAACTTTGTACGGTCTATTCACTTCAGTTTCACCAACTATTAATATTTTTTCTCACATAGGATTTATCTTGTCTTCATTTTATATCTTTTTTTCTTTATTATTATATTATTTTTCCTAATGTTGTTTGAATTATTCATTATATTAGGTGCTCCCAATTCGATAAATTCAAGGAATATATAGGGTTGAAAATATACGAATGATGTAAAAAATAAAATATTAGTTAATAAAATAAATTAATATTTATTCTACAATTAATATTACAAAAGGCGGGCTTATTGCCTTCTGGCAATTTCTACCAGCAAACCCAAACTTCTTTAATGGTATGGTGCGACGTAAACCGTTTACAATTTAATAACACCTAGATCCATAATGCATAAAGATCAAATTCACTGCTTTAACCTATAATCCGTTATATTAAGAATCAAAATGATACCACAAGAAGTATTTCTGATTTTATGACATTGTATATAAGTCGGTCTCTTGGTTCAGAATTCAAGTTTGCGACCCTTGTAGAGCGAGGCAAAAACCGACGAAATTCCGGCCGTTCTTCAGTTTAATGATTCCAACTTTTTACAGGAGAAGGAGAAACTAGAGAAAAAAAATATCTAAGAATTATCGAATATTAAATTTCTTATAAATTTCTCTATTAAGTTTTTATTTAAAAAGTTATGCATCGAAAATTGCCATATTTTTAAAAAATATATTTTTTACATTGTTTTTATATAAAATATCCAAATGCTTATAATATCAGAAATACTTCTCGACTTGTAAGACAAATTCCTTCATTACGCGAACTACTAAGGATTGCGATAAGTTTGCGTTGATACCTATAATTTTCATTATTATTTTGTACTTTTTTAATACCCAAGTGCGAGTGGATTCTGTGCCACGAGTACTTGCCAACTTCATCAGCCACATATAAATAAAAACAAAAGGAGTTGGAAATGTTCATTATGTCTGCATTGTTTCTGCTTAAACGATTTGAAATTGTTTCCCACGTCATCATGGAAACGCTTACATTAATACATGAAAAGTAATACTCAAATACCTATATTTCCTGAAAAGATTATTTTTGCCATGCGTATTATCATTTATTGCGAACTCGTAGTAAAAAAACTGTGTAGATATATGTGTATAGGTATATGATTCCAAAAAGCGATATTTACGAGTTTCTGAGAAAAAAGGGTTTCTTTTTCAATAATTCTTTCTTAATATATTCTAACTGCTGAATGCAGGTCTTTTTTTCTACATCTGTATGATGTAATATGCGATTTATAATATTATTAATTTTCCTACTTATTGACCACCTTGTGGTGAAGTGGAGAAATATAGGTAGTATAATGCCTAACCTAATACCTATGTATAATGTATTTTTTTTATTTAATTAAAACGGATTCAAAAGCGTCATACATTCTAGTGCTTTGCTTAAAACTAAAGTCCCTTACCAACTAACATAATTCCGGTAAAAATCGGATATGTTTCTAATACAGTACCGTGGCAACTTTTGCAAGTTGTTCGAATATATACGGAATTTAAAACACTTCTTGATGGCAATGCCTTCAGCTACGGTTGGAATGTGTCCGAATAATACTACTTTTCATTGACATAACACTGCGTAATATAATACATATCGTTTGTCCACGATCTTTGGTATTCATTGACATATTATAATATGAACTTACAAAGCGTTTTGAGCGGTCCTTGATAGTCGAGCACCTCCATGAAATTTGCTCTTTTTGATTTATAAATTTAATTGGTAAATATTTTAGTACAACATGTTATTAAGCAGAATAGAAAGTAACAATCTAAATTTAAAAAAAATATGTACCATAAGAATAAACCTATAATAATAGTTATGCGCGTAAGGATAGGTTCTGGCGTCCTATTCTCTCTGCTAAACGGGCAAATAGCGTCATTTGTAGAAATTTATTCTGAAACAAAGAGAAAGTTGTATTTTATAATTACCTACTACATTCCACGTATGGGTAGTTCGTCAACATCAGGTCAGCTGTTGTACCATCACAATATATTATTATGACAACAATGGAAGGGTTATGTTTTGATTAATAATATTATGAGTTACTCTTCCATACCAAATGTCACCACTTGTACGTGGCTTTCCGGTGCCCATTTTATTGTAATATAAAATATGATAGAACTTTTTACTATATATATGGATGTATTTCTGTTGTTTTACAGTATTGTTGATACCAAATCTACATATGTACTTATTATGCTAGGTGTAGGACAATATCACTATATATTATAGGTACCTACCTATACCAAAACATTAAGGTCAGCATCTAAAAACACCAAGAAGATGTCTTCTATCACGGATTTTATAGAAAAAGAAACATGATTTCACAATACTTTTTTTTACCTTCCCATACCTAAATGAGCCAGCGACTGAATATGTAAACAATCTTCTTCTTCTTCTTGTTCAGCCATCCCTCCACTGCTGGATATAGGCCTCTTCTAACACTTTCCACGTTTTTCTACTTTGGGCTTTGCTCACCCAGTTCCTTCCTGCGACTGGGACTATATCGTCTACCCTATCCTACTATATGTAAACAATGTTCAATTTAATTTAGGACAACCAACTAGCTTTCGAAATTTATCATTGCCCAATGTCCAATCTTTAAACTTTTTCTTTTGAGGCATGTGATATTATGATATACTTTTTTTTGACCATACGATAAATAAATAAATTCAATACTATTTACAGTATGAATTTTTGATTGACCTAAACCTTTGACAATCAGACCTACCTGTGCTATTTTTAATATTTCATGTCCAAATTCTATGTCATCCATTTTAAGATGTAATGTAACAAAACGCCATACGATAAGTAAATAATAAATTATAATTGTAGTAGTAAATGATAGTTTTGAGGATCAATTGAAGATCAATGAGGGCGTGAGCCATAGGGACATCAGTATGGATGGATGTATTTGGCTGTAAAATAAAATATATTGTTCATCATGAAAAGGAAATTACCCTCAATTTCCTTTCAAGAACACGATTCACATCAACCATACATTACTGGAAATATCACATATTGTCGATTTATCTACATCCTAACTCCTTTTTTGCGATACTTTCATTGAATTTAAAGAATCTAATTTACAGCGTTCCCTCTCGTATTATTGGAGTAGGCACCTACCTAAATTCTTACTTACGCATCTTATATAAGTAAAACATTCATTATTTTTTATTACAAATTTATTCAAAAATACTGGGTAAAAATTTCACTTACTGGGTATCGATTTGCAAATTGAAAAAAATGAATTATATTAGCCATAATTATGTCTCATATATACAGTATTTTCATACATATGAAATATGGATATTACTAAGTTATTGAGTATACCTATTAAAAATTTTATACGCATATAATTGAAGAACTTACTGATGTGTTCCTAAAGATTCCTATTCTAGGCATTTGACGTATAATGGTAAACTGACCCGCGAAACAATGCTTACCTATGTTACTTTACTTAAATTACACAAAAAAGACTTCCCACATATGAATCAGAAGGTTAGGACTTAATATGTTGGTTCAAAATTTTACATTACATTTGTGTGTAAGCTTCTGAGCCATAGGTCTTGTACCGCTTGCAATTTCATCCGCCTAAATTTTACTCATTTGTTTCTTTGGTCACATCACCAGAAGAGAATCCGGAAACCTGGAAAAAAATATAATCATGGGAAGTGTTCCAGGCAAAAGAAGTAGAGGTAGACCTCCTGCAAGGTGGTGCGACCAGATTAAGGAAATGACTGGGAGAGACTTGTGCTCGGTGATGCGGACTACGGAGAATAGAGAGGACTGGAGGCGTCTTGTTTTGTCCGTGGGTAGCTCCACAAATCACGACCCTCAGCAATGAGGAAACGATGAAAGAAGAATGAAGAAAGTTGGATTCTGTGTAGTATGAATTATTGAAATAGTATCAAGTTTTATTCATATACAAGAATAAAATCTCAAAAGTCTATAGATTTCACAATCTAATGATGAAATGAAAAATATAGCAAAAATAGAATCACGTCAACGTTGTCATATGAGAATCTTGTACGCTGTACAATGTACATAGAAGTTTGTACCAATTTGCTGTATAGAACAATACCAATTGCAACTCTTGTCATAGTACTGTCTCATGTTGTTCCATCGACAAATCGTAAAATTTACTTTGTCTAGTTCAGATAATACAATATATGCAATGACTGGCATCCAGCGTGGATACTCTTCATAGTATATTGACATAAGAACGAAATATATTGAATCCGTACGTGACTTACTTGTTGCAGTATTTTCTGTATTGCATCATACATGAGATACCTGCTTCATATTGTACAAAGACAAAGAAGGAAACTCTATAATCATATTGTATAATCATCTATTTGAAGACATTTTTGAAACGAATGGAATCTGTCAATATTTTAATGAAGTATTGTGTCACAACTGAACAAAACATTGTACATCCTAAAATCGACATTCTTTGGCTCATTTTTCTAAATACCCAGTTTTTTAAAAGCTTATTTTTTATTCGAGACCCGGAGAGAGAAAAGTCGACGACTTAGAAGGAAAAATAATTATATTAGTAAGTGAAATATTGTTAGGTTTAAATTTTTGTCCTTCCTCAAAAGTCGATGTGCAGTTTCGCTTTTTTAACTATATGCCTTACCTACCCTTGTGATTATTATAATTTGTAAAAAATATTTGTCTACATTTGTTTCAGAACCTTGTGAGAAAACATTCTGTCGCTGGGGAGCTATCTGTATCGTTGGTTCTGACGGTAGAGCACAGTGCCAATGCCCAGCCCGTTGTCCACCAGCTCGTGATCCCGTGTGCTCGACTGACGGTAGAACTTATCATAACCACTGTGAACTACGAAAGAAAAGTTGCGAACGACGACTCAATACGAGAGTACGACATGTTGGAGAGTGTGGTAAGTGACATTTTGGTATTGATTGTAGTGTTACCCTGAAGCTGTCCCCAATATTTTCATTCTTGGAATGGAAACCTTATTAAGACATTAACATGCTACCCTCGTTGTCGCCATAAAATTGGCAACACCTGTCAATTTATTTGAAACTATTACACAGGCTAATGAACCTACCCACATTATTTTATTATACTCGAGTGGATCCTGGACCACCAATCGCCTAACCAGGCGATACGTGAAATCGTATACCAACAATTAATAATTAATAACGAAAACAAGATAAATATGATATTTTTCATACAATATTTAGGTACCTACTTACAATTTTATATGATTTTAGAATGCCGTGTTCATAAATGCTTTTGAATTCTTCGAAATTGAACAAATATTTCGTCTATTTTTCCAAGGAGTCCTTAGGCGCCTTACAACTATATATCTAGTATCATAGTATAATGGTTTCAGTATTAATTCTTAATTGAATAACCAAAAATGACATCTCTCTCTCGTTCTTTTTATATACCTACTTCTAGTTAATTTAGTATTTTTAGGCAAAAGTATAATATTCATACCTCCATATATACTAAGGCCAATATTCAATTACTGTATAGGTCAAATATTTATATTCTTATTATTATTATAAGGTGAACCTATCAGTTACAAAAAATATTTTCATTTCAAATTACGAAAATGTGAACCCATAAGTATAATTTCAAAATATTATTTTATATGTACAGGATGCTGTCTTCAGTATACTAAATCTTTTTAGATAGAAGATACGAAAACATGGAAAAAATCATTATTTAAAGTCAACCGTTTTTTAACCGACTTCCTACTTACATATGATCTATAATGAACAACACGAGAAGATATTTCAATTTTTCTTTCATCATGATAAGGGAATTAAATCAATATTTATAATTTGAAAAGTTGTGGAAAGAAGTTCCAAAAAATGCGTGATTTTTTTATTATTTGAAACGAAAGTTGGTAGCTATCGCAGTAATCTCAAACATTGCCTCAACATACTGAAAACATCAGGCTGTATAAGCAGGGAACGTATAATAATTTCCTTTTGACAAAGCTTAGAATAAATTATTCACAATTTCCTTTCATTTTTTCTTTGTTCCGGAAACGATTAGAACAAACAACAAAGAGATATAGCTGTATGTATACATCAGAGCAAGCTTTACCAAAATATTATTAGTATAAGCAGGCAGGTGTAACAATTTAAAACATAATTCAGTTTTACGTGGTAGTTTGTGCGATCATATCTCTCCCTGTGATACTTTCACTTAATTATTTTCAAAATACATTTTTTTCCTTTACAATAGCATTGTGTTACCATATATAGAACCTTTCGTGATAAATATCCATTTGTGACCCAAATTTCCCGATCTTCATTAATCATGAAACTCATATCGGGGTTATTTATATCATTCAAATACTTCATTTTAATCTTCGCCATTCAGTAAACAATTGTTAGGTCCGCGTATAATATAATGGGAGTCGGTATTAAACGACACTGATTTATCTGAATTATTAACACCGAGGGTGATAACGCGTATAAATATTATATATTTTTTATAACTTCCAGATAACCGTACCCGCTTGTTGAGAATTATGGAAATACGATATACCTACATATTTTTATAATGAAATCACATTCCTTTCTGTTTAGTTCATCTTGTCACGTTGCATTTTTCTTTGACATAATAGTCCGAGAGCCCGCTGCTTAATTTATGACGTATCTGTTTTTTGATCGAAATGTGGTACAAATGATAGCTTACCAATAGGGTTTTACATCGCACTAGGGTTGCCTATCAAAATCTTGCCGCAACCCCCCCTGCCCCCCCCCCCCCGAAAAGGTCCTTCTTTGCGGTTTTTCGCATTTTGTAGGAATATGGTAAGAGATAGAAGAAAATAATCAATGACAAAAATAATCCTTGCTAAATTCTCTACAAAAAATGTAAAGTCAATTTTTTCATAGGACTAGTAGTTTACCCGTAATGGCCGGTCGAAAAACATGATATTTTTTGAAAAAAAATAATTTTTTTTTGATTTTTTTTCTTTAACTTTCTTCCACCCATTATCACTAACATTTTATGGAAAAAAATATTTGGCCTGCGGCGCTATATCGCTGGTTATTTTATGAAAAACTAATTTTTAAGAATTTTCGTCACTGAGTTTTATTGCAATAACTCCTAAATTAATTGATGTATGAAAATAAGTTATAGCTCGTTTTGTAGCTAAGACTATGGTAATTAATTCGTTCTTTGACTATTTTCCTGTAGCTCTTATCAATTTTCAACCAATTTAGTCTAAATTCATGTTTTTAGTTTTTTAAATGAATTTCGGTTTTGGACCGGCTATTGCGGGTAAACTACTAGTTCTACGAAAAAATTGATTTAATTTTTTTTTGTATAGAATTTAGCAAGGATTATTTTTGTCTTTGACTACTTTCTCCTATCTCTTACCATATTCCTACAAAATGCGAAAAACCGCGAAGAGGGACCTTTTCGGGGGGGGCAGGGGGGGTTGCGGCAAGATTTTGATAGGCAACCCTAGTGCGATGTAAAACCCTATTGGTAAGCTATCATTTGTACCACATTTCGATCAAAAAACAGATACGTCATAAATTAAGCAGCGGGCTCTTGGACTAATACTTGGGGAATCAGCAGACAAAAGAATCATAATGATTTGTATAGTGTTATTCACAATACCTACTCTGTTAATTACTTACATATTTTCCTGCTTCTAATATTGATAACGTTATATTTATCCACTTCTTTTTCGTTATTTTTTCAGGCAAATTATTTTGGAATACACTATAGTAATCACTCATAGACAAATGGATAAACAGGTAGCACCTTATGTTAAAATGAAAAGTTTCCACAATTTAATGAAAATATTACATTTTATTAAAACATGCCATTTACATATTTTATAATAATTTTTCATAACGACGTGTAATAATTACGGTGTTTATTTTGTTATTAAATCGTTTCCAATATTACACATTGTAAAAACGAGATCATTATCCGCGTAATGTTTAAATTTTTTATCGATAACGTTTTTTTAATCAGTGTTTTCCGGCTGTGCTATTAAAAATCCGATATAAATTTGTATGTACATGCATCGATATTTGAATTGCCATACTTAGGGAAATTACAAAACACAATATTGATAGCAATTATGTTTCAAAGTTGTTTGTATCATAATGAATCACGCAAACCCATAATGAACATCTTTATTTTCGAACATAGTTATTACCTCTGTAAAGATTTTATAAGCTGTCTACATCGGTTCGTAATTCAGACATTATAAATTATCTTTCTCATTAGGAAAAACACTTCAAAATGAGTGATTTATAATGGTCTTGTAATTATGATAATTATACCGCTGTTTCAGTAATCGGTTTCTGATAAGATAAAGATGAAATGATTATAACTAGACCTCTGTAATTTAATGCGAATATTGCTGTATCATGAAATCAGTGTTTTCAATTTCATACTATCGTAATGTTCGTATACATAGCTCCATGAATCTAATGTCTAATATAAATTTCTATGATGATGTAATAATTTATGATTATTTTAAACAGATTTTTAGGGTGTGAATGTATTGAGTGAAATCATACTAAACTAACTTTGTTCCACCACCAACCACAAATCACCCAGTTAGGGTGGACTGCCTAACTGTAAATGAAAAAAAACTTTATTTTATGGTCTGTATATGTCTAAGATTAAATTATTTGGTCTAACACAATATCAATGAGTGAATCCTCAATTTGTCGTCCAAAGCCACACGGCTGTGTAGTAGGTATGCATCCTACCTAATTTCATAAATCAGATTGAGGCTTTTACAACAAAACTTGTGAGGTTAAGAAAATAATAAAAAAAACTCGTTATTTTTTAAGCCCCATAAGAAATATCTTGTCGTGTAACGGAACTGAGTACACTTGAAAATAAACGTATTTTTTATTTGTTTCCGAGAATCATTCCTGATTTTTTTCTTCTTGTAAACTTACTTGACATGTCATTCCTGTCCCAAAATAATGGGAGTGACGGGAGAGCTCCTTGCGGTTAATAAAAATGATGACTTTCGGTTGAAAGGTTGCTGGCTTCCATAAATAAGAAGATACTTTTCTTCGCAATGGGATGTAATATTTATAAAACCCTAACGCAATTTCCCTTTATTGATGTATTGGGTTATTTACGTATGATAGTCCATCGGGAATGGTAAACATTCCAAAACAAATTTAGTTATTACAATTTATATCATTATTTCCGTAATGGGATATTATTACTAATCTACGGTTTTCTTCTGAAAAGAGCGATAGATTTATTCAATTAATCTCTATCATTATCACGAACAAGCCGAAGAAGCGTCGGGAGACCCCAGGCAAGGTGGTCTGATGATATTAGGAAATGTGCCGGTGGTGGTGGAATTTCACCTTCTGCTTATGGTTTAAACTATTTCTATAAAAATGAAAATAGTAGTTATGTACGAAACATATGAATTACACACACGTAAAACATTCAGGTTGTAAGTACTAGATTCAAAATACTATGAAAAATACAGCGTTATCAGAGATAGGTACCTGGTACAATTATTATCAAGATGGCAGAAAAAGTTTTTGAACAGATTCCGTAACGGGCGTAAAAAATCTCCCATTCACTTCACGCGTCAGGGCGATGTTATCAAACAAATCTACATCACCCTCAAGGATCTTATCCCTATAAAATTTTCCTAAAACGAATAATTCCCGAGAGACACCTATTCTTATATTATCTTCTTTGTTTCATTCCTTAATTTTTTTAAACATCGTTTGCTATTCACGTTACGGGGAAGCAATTAACATAGCAAACAATCTCTTGACGTATTTTTTTTTTATTTCAACCTCTCTGCTAAATTAAATTGGACAAGACGACTCGTGGTTTTTGTTTTAAAATGATTGAAATTCAGGCATTAGATAAATAATACAGAAAACATATATTTTATGAAACTTCCGCTAAAGAATAAGTATGCACGAAGCACTATAGTCAAACTTCGTCATTCATGTTTCTTTATTACCTATACAAATCGTAATATAAACAAAAAAATATCTTGCTCTTTTGCATAGGATGATGGGTGAATTTTTCTGTAAATAGTTGGTATTCCTCTTTTTTAAGTATTAAATTTAATATACCTACGATTAAATTATTCTGTTCAAAACATCGCTTGAAAATTACTGTACAAAATTAAATGCAACCTATAGTGATTAAGGAAAAACTAGTGTCGATTTTCAATAATTATCATACCTATTAAGCAAAGTCAGGATTCTCAAACAAACACTTATGGTTCTCTGATGTTTTAAGATAAAGGGTTTTACCTCAAAGAAACATAGATACACTCTAAAAAAATACCTACATACTCGTTTCTTTCCACAGCGTTTGTCTTTATGACTTTTATTGTTAGATTTGCGTGCTTACTTTTATTCAAATATAAAACTCGAGAACCCCTTACTGAACGAACTCGTAAACTAGATTCACAAAAATCGATTCCTCGTTTTTGCAGAACAGCAAAATCGGTGGATTTTTCGTCTGGAGAGCTTTTTTTCCTTTTAAATGAGTTAGAGATATACATCTACAACAAAAGAGCTTTCGGAGTTTTACTTAAAATAAAACATGTTCGAGTATAAAGACTGTGTGTCTCCAGTATTATTTTTCTTCTACTACTGATATATTTTCAGTTTTGTTTCAATCTCAAGAACTTTGTAGTTATTTACTTAGCAACAAATCGAGTTCTTGGAACAAATTCTCAGGATAATAATTATTATTGTTACATTATTATTTGACTGTCTCTCTTCATGTACCTTGTGCAATTTTTGTCTCAACTTAATACAAGAGTGAGGGAAAGATAATTTTATCAAAACTTTTCCAAGGTAGTATACATTATTAAATTTACCATTGCTTTGGTTCTTTGGTGGAATATTATTGGAGATCTGTTGAATTTCTAATACCACATGATGAATTTCCGAGCAAAAAACAGTGTAATAGTACATATGTTTATGTTTTATCAACGCAATAAAATAAAATATTTCTAAACGTATAACCAAAAAAAAAAATATGCATAGTTATTTTACTTTCATTTAATTCCCTTTTTTATGAAGTCTTAATTAATTACCTATACAATAATTTACAATTCATTAACTGCATATTATAATAAAAACACATCATCATTAGTAAAGTATTAATCTAGGGAATCAATAATGAACGCATTTGAATATACTCGTGATTGGGTATAGCAATGCTCATAACAGTCATAAGTAAGTAGTTAGTTCTATACACAAACAAAATAAGCAATCGTTACTTTCAACTGAATGTTGGTTGTGATTTCATAAGTATGGCTTCAGTTAGTGACAATGTGTGTATTGTGGCGCCCAAGAAGACTCTATAATCCGGATAATGACTTATTGCCTCGTGTTATGTGTAGGCAATACTACCATAAAGCAATAATACAAAATAATATATTACGAGTATACAAATAGTACTATTGTAAAACACGATTCACTTATTTGCACTATTTGCAGTGAACTATAGTTTGAGTTACCTAATTGTGTTGCCGGTGAAGGTATTCTAAACAGTTCGATTGTTTCATGTCCATTGTAATTACGGTACCGATTGGTTTTACTAATTTAATACAAAAGCCAAAAAACAATGCAGACATGGCGTAAATTTGACTGGAATCGGAACAAAATGTAAAAGTATTTGCATTTGCTCCATATATTTGTGTGTATCCATTCCAAACATATCTACACAAGACTGATGAGTTTTGTGGCGAGGCTGTAGTAAAAATCTCATGCATTTATATTTGAAATATTATTGTATCTCGATTGTTACGTTCCATTTACGTATATTAACAAGCATGCAGTATATCATACAGAGAGCCTCTCCTATACGCTATAATATTACAACAGAATATACTGCCAAAACACCAACATTATCTCTGAATTCTGAACGAGCGATCATTCCAGTTTTTATTGGTTATGCTTTTATTATTGGTCCATCCCTTTTTGTTTTCATCCATAAAACTAATATTCCCACTATTATATAAACAACTATGCCAAAGGCAATGCATTTATCATCATTCGAACAGACTCTTGCGTATTTTGAGACCCATATAATATACTTCCCAAATAATATGTAAGATTATATGTTTCCAAAGTTTGGTATATTTTTTAACACTAGTAATTCGTAGCTAAATATATTGTTTGTGTGCTTTAAATTAATCAGTCATGACATTAAATTTAATATGCCAGATCTAGTGTTAATATAGGGATATAGTCCCAGTTTAACCAACCTAGAAGATTATTACGCCAGAAAGTTTTTAACAGTTCATTCTCCAACGTAGCTCTAATGACATTGCATATTTCTTCATTCATCATACAAAATCGTATGAAACAAAACAAATATCTATATATTGTTTATGTTATTTTGAAATAAAACAATAGTGCACGTACTTTTTCAGGACGAATTGTTAACTTCAGCACAACAAATAAATCGATACAATCGGTTCATTGCATAGTAACTGGGCTATTTTCTAAGTGCATTCCCTATTCATTGTTCTCTTATAAAACGTTGTCGTTTCTGTTACATATTGTATTCATTGAACATTCAATACAGAAAGGATATAGTTACATTCTTTAAGTACTTATAAAAGTATTATTTACATAAATTACTCTCCAAGGGATGAATCTCTCTACAATATTACAATGAAATGCTTTTAAAAACTATTGAAAAATTTAGTATGTTACAGTTGGTCGATCCGTATGATTATTAATACGTAATTTACGTTATTTTACGTTCAACTTCCACAGAATAAGTATTTTTGGGGTTTACCAACCTGTCTAAATAATTATAGGTATTATAACTAAATTGAATTTGAATTGATGAGTTAGAATCAGATTGTCGACTCTGTTGTGAAAACTTGAAGAATGGAATAATCTAACTATTGTCAGTGTTTACGATACATTATTACAGATCTTTCGGAAATCTGACTTGAAATCTGAATTCTTACAAAAAATATTTAGTGTGCTACAAGTAACTACACGTTGGCTGGGAGAAATTTATAATTTTTTAACTATACTTAAGCCCATTTGAGGCAGACGAAATCGTCATGTTACAAAATAAGATAAAACAATTTCAATATGAGGCATTCATCCTCGTCATTATTGAATAGTGTTATCAAACGAGGAGTTTACACGATCCAAAATACTGGAGCAGAAGAAGCAAAGTAAGTGAAAAATGATGAAAAGTTCATTAAACACTGTTTAAAAGGGATTATACCATATTTTTAGTGAACACATTCCTGAATAATAAAATTATGCAGAAAGGAGAGTCGAAAATAGCTTGGTATTTAAAAATTTATCTAAACTGTAATAAATGTTTAAGTATTTTAATGTTTTATTATTATTTTAAGTAATAAGTTTCTGTTTTAGAGAAAATATCTCGGAGAAGATATTTCCACGCAAGGAGGTACTTTATATTGCCTTAAGCGAAATAATATGAAGAAACATCTTGATTATTTCTGTTTATAACCTGCATGCCTCTTCTTCAAAATTTTGTAATAAAGAGGGAGTTTATTATGATTATAATAAACTCTTATGAGTCTTATGAAATGTAATACCATCAAATTAAATTTAAAATAATATTTTCTAGACTTGTAAATTTTCTTTTAAATACACACACACAGTAAAATTAATAACATCGATCACTAAATTATATTTTATAACATGGTCACTGATTTTTATCTACCCTTTCGATTCTATCGAAGAATTTGCTTCCTTTTCTATTTGTAGAACCCTTTTTTGTCATTCGAGGACAAATTATAATATTAAGTATTAGAAAGTAATATTTACCTACAATATAAGATTTTTGATTAAGAAATTCGACCATTTTTTTTTTATTTAACTTAAGAAAGTGATACTCATTGTAATTTCGTTGAAAATTACAGTATTTAATTATAATATTTTTCATGATATTCACCTAGTTAGTTTTTAGAAAATATGTATCAATTTTATTAAAGTTATGACGCATTGTCCATTGTTGTCTCTATAAATTTATTTATGATAACGATGACAGTATGTCGTGAAAAAAAATTGTATTATAAAATCGTTAGTGGATTGGTACTGATATAAAAGCTTCGATAATGAAAAACTATTAACAAAGCTAAATAATTGATAGTCCATTATGATAACACTAATTAATCGTTACTCAGCTGATTGAAAAGGAAACCATAGACATAATAATGTTAATGGATTATAAACACACATCAATGGTATCAATTGACATTAATAATGGCGTTAACTATATGGAGAATTGTGATATAGGTATAATATTGAGCCACTGTTTTACATATTGACGAGGATATAGGGTTAACTAATACAGTATAGAGAGATACTTTATCCTCTAAATTTAACCGATCAATCCCTTCTATCTGTAATTAATATTAATATACCTATATTATCACCGTAGTTATAACTCAAAAATATAATACCTATAGCCCTTTATAAGAATCATCAGGCATTATTCTTCCCCATTCTAACTGCTCAATACTAGAATAAGCAAAGTATCTGACCACAGTTACAGGAAAGTTCTATTTCAATATTCCTTAGTGTCATTTATCAACTATCTTCATTAAATTCTACAGAAGTCAAATCAAATCTCGGTCTCCTCAAATGTTCGCCTCCAACTCCGTCTGTTCTTTGTTGCGTCTTACAATTCAGTATGTCCCCAGCCCATTTCAGTCTTTTTAGTTTCACGTGGGTGATCGATCTAAAATAAATAAAACAGTTTATTAACGAATGATTATAAATTCTTTTACTAAATATTTACAGATACGAGTTTTAAGTTTTTAGTAAGTATGATGAGTTAGTGATACTGATAGTGCTTCGAATACATTTAATATTGAAGTGTTTGAAATAATGCTCGAGATCTGGTAATATGCAAATAAAGACGTTTGCCGTATTCTTCAAGTAACTCTGCAATATATTGGCTTCAAGCCCAATCTCTTTTGCAATACATTTCACACTTCCGCAGAATGAAGATTTCTAACGTGAATGAGTATAGGTAGTATACGAAAATATCAACACAACTTGCATTCTACGTGATGATTGCATACATGCCATGTATATGTACGTTGCACATGTATTGAAAACATTCAATTTCAAGCATGTGAATGCGCCACCGAAATGAAAATGTTCACATTGTCAACATTTATTTAAGCTGAAACAAATGAATGATCCTATCTTTTAAACCAGTATTATGTATTGTGCATACCAACTCTGTATCTGCCTATACAGTATGTATCTTTTTCAGTTCAAATTCATGATATTTTGTATGAGGAAATGTTCTAGACTGTAATTTTCATTTATTCTTAACGCACGAATGAACATTTTCATGTTTCTCATATTATTCTTTATCAAGTTGTTGACAGCTACCTTCATAATATAATATATGTAGGCTGTGCCTACAAAGTAACAATGAAGATGGAAGTAGGCCTTATGTCTTTGTCATACTTGTAACATTATAATGCATTATGACAATATTATGAACAATGAGCAGCACTTAGTTTACACCTATCTACGAGAGAAAATAATACATGTACTTAAAATGACAAAGATGGTTCCGAAAATTACCCGAATCAAAAGTGCCTACGGAGGTGATTCATTTGATGGTCAACGTAGGTCCAATTATTCACAACAAAAGCACTTAGTATTGTGTAGCTTGTAAGAAAAGTATTAAGGTTTTCAACATCCTTACCAGGCTCTTAAATATAGAAGCGTATTGAGTAAGAAAAACTGTAAACCCGCCTGTCAACAACAAATCTATGGACAAAATTTAGAAAAACTACGTAATTTGCACACGTCTGCAACATTTTCTCCGAATACGTTAAAATGGTGTAAAAATTTTGTCGATATATTCATACGTACCTTGTACGTGTTGTTGAACTTCAGAATATCTATGAACAAATATATGAATCAAGTGTATTTAATGATGCATATTTGATAAGCGGATATAATAAGCAGTGCCTTTAGTAAACTGTTGTCATTTCCAAGTGATGTGAGATTCCTTAGAGTTAGAATATATGCTTGTGTCGACATTATTAACCGATACTGAAATGGTTCAGAGAATAGGGTGACATTATAAGGCGGTTGAGACTCCCCTAGGATTGATGTGACCTGCTTCGGAAATGTCGAATAGCGGTTAAGGGATTTGTAACTACACACAGCAAAAATAACAACAGTAATTTGCTTCCGAGACATTTTTCTAGCGGTTAAAAGGGTCGTGTGTTAAAACTGTTTGATGCGTGTCGGGTATATTCCTATTTATCTAAATAAGTACTTACACAGATACATTACCAAGAGATTCATTACTATCTACGTAGGCATAATAATGTAATATTATTTTTCCTTCTGTAGAAAAAAGCGTAGGTGGTATTGTACGAGTATGTATGGCATTCCTTTAACATATCATTCTGTTTTTCATAAACGTTATCAAATTATTTTTTCATTACGTCTGTTTATATTTAGATCCAGGTACTTTAATACAGGTAGATTTGAATTCTTGAGTCGTCAACATCTCAGTTGTAACTCTAATCATATTTTAATACAACCAGCCGGTCGTATTTCGTTTTATTAATAAAACACAATTTGTAAAAATGGTTGTTTTAAATCTATTCAAACCCATGATTTCTGATGCTTATAGAGAAGTATAACTCGTAGAGAATATAGCTATATTTTTATCCGATGATCAGAAATGATCACGTCGCTAACAATGTCCGTTTTATGGTCTATGCAATATCTCTATTATTATAGTCCTTTATACGTGTTATTTTAATAAAATCTAACGTTGCCCCGAGCGAGAAAACGCATTGTTGAAAATGCTCTAGGTTTCCCATGGTAATAGTTACCCGTGGACATATTATTACAATAACCGAGTGACATACATAACATGCACATATTTATAGGTAGGTACCATATAATATACCTAATCGACTTTTATAGAGTAACATATATTTAATCAGTTTATTAAAAATCTAGCCTGAAGGGTTTTATTTCAGACCCCGTTTATTTTGTCGACGCTACATGATAATTATGAAAAATCGTAGTTATTTTTTATATAAATATTAATACTGTCTACCCCATTCCTCTCTCTAATACCGGCTACTAAAGACATTTTTCAATTAATTAAAAAAAAACACCAGATACACCAAATTTCTTTATCTCTTTTTTCAATTCTGAAGGTTGCTTGGTAGTATAGCCCACGGTCTCTTCATCTACTCCAATCAGTTTTCAAAGGTCGTCTTCAAGTCTATAAAAAGGATTAGGTCTAGAAAGGAAAGGAAAATTTGATATCCAGATGCTCTCAACAAGATACCTTTTTCCAATTGATCTTCCATTCATTTCCTACAGCATATACTATTCCATATTGATTCGTCCCAAGAATTTCCCAATTTTCCAAATGTTAAATACTTGATCTTTAATGTAATGGGATTTATTTTTCGTAAATTTAATGATGTTCGTATTACATTTCCCAAATAACAGAGGATTCGTAAAATTACTTACATAATATTATTTAAAGAACCGCTTAATGTGTAGTACTTAGAGCATTATTCTGCGTTCAGTGTAATCTGTAATCCATGAATAATGAGAAGGTATACGAAGCCTGGATATACCCACGTTGTTATACATTCACGATATAATTAATTTAATACAGTATTATGCATGATACATTATACGAGTATCTAGTAGGCTGGATGGTGTACGTACGAAGCTTTTGTATGCAAACAAATATTAATTTATCACCGTGATGGTTATGTTCAAAAGCTATTTATCAATCTTAAATACAGGCATTGTTTCGAGATGCGCGATTTACATTTCTGATTTTTAAAAGCATCTGATGTTGTAAGAATATGCAGAATTATTGCAGATTAACCATAATATCTTTTTTTAATGCAAGTGGATACAGTGTTAATAAAAGTAACCTATTACATTATTTGCACGTCTTCGCCTCTCCACACACGTCCCGAAGTTCAGTTCCGGAATCGACCGTTTTGCAAAAAAGTTCCGATCAAAACCTCTCTCTGAATTCAGCGTCACCCCGATTTTAAATTCAGAAAGAGGCTTTGGTCGGAACTTTTTTGCAAAACGGTCGATTCCGTTAACTGAACTTCAGGACGTTTGTGGTGAGCCTTCCTCTTGATGCTTCAGAAGAATCTTTTCATATTAATTTGCTCTAACAAATTGTTGAGGTTGATATAAAACTAGATAAAAGATATCACAATTTTAATCGTTTAGTATTCAATAAGTATGCGGTATGCATTTTTATGATAATTTGAGATAATCGAAAAATTTGAACCTCATTCTTGAATTTAATGTCGGAATCAAACTACCATCAGAAATCTATGTATGAGAGAATTCAATACATATCTATTACCTAAAACAGATTTTTATTTATGTTACCAAAAACGATATTGAGCATGAACTGCCATAATAATAGCATATTTTAAAACAGTAAACACTTTTACTTTTCCAGCTACCAAATTGAGTCAGACAATTTCATTTTTTTATTGTAAACAATATTGTCGTATTACAAACGGGATGTATATACGTTAAAAGTATGCACCTATTACAAAAATATCTTTTATCAGATACAGTAATGATTAATTCTGTCAAAACACAATGGAGACATATTTCATTTTGTTTAATGAATCACTTATTTAAACAAAATAACAATGAATCAATGTGGGCCGATTAAGAATACACCTTTACAGTGATTGTAAGACTATATTGCACAGTCGAACTATATCCGCAAAAACTCATTTGCCACGCACAAGATAGGTATGTAAGTACTTTATGTTTCGATTGTCTATGTAACATTGTTTTTCTATATTGTTGCAATAAACATTTTAAAGAAAAAAATCTTTATCTTTTTTGTGAGCTTTTATCGTCTGTTTCTGTGATATTTACGTTTGCCTTAAGAAACAATTTAAAAGAAAATACGTGGGTATATTAGACGAAATTCAACCCAATTTATTATATTGTACAATACAACAAAATAATAATATGAAATATTCTGTTATTGAAATAGCTTTTTCATGGAGCTATTTTACGCTAGGTACGCATTGGATATCACATTTAAAGCAATTATTCCAATTTTGTCTCAAGAGTCTATTGACATGTGGGTGGGAATTATTAATATTCCAATATTAATATAAATGGTTACATTGTATGAAATGTCTATTGGTTTTACCCTAATAATTCACCACCCTATGGTAATATAAAGGAGCAATTAAGATGTGAATTGAAGGGCATATTTCATTGATTGCTATATCCATCTTAATACAATTAGACTTAGATGTAATGATGGGTACTTACAAACTATCTCTCTAAATAGCACGAAACTCCAATGCTTTGATTATTAGACTGTGTTTGACAGGCAAGTCAGTGGGCGGAGGACAACCACGGACATCATTTTGAGTTTCTTATATTTCTTCTCGTGATCATCCAATTTAACATCATTTAATAATCAATTTTATAAAAAAATCCAAATAGTAACAAAATATAGTCAACGATTATTAAAATTTAGTACACTATTATATGAGAATATTATATTTTTAATTAAAATAATGCAACCCATGTATTTTATATCCACGGAGTATAAAGTTGCAGAAGATATTAAATTTATAATAATAGTAATATGAACGAGATGAGTGAATGCATTCTATTAACAAGTAATGGTTTCAATACAGGAACAAAGGGATATATAATGCTCGTACATAGACAACTAATATATTATTAGCAAATTGCCCACGGGAACAATGAAGCTCGACCCAAATTTATGAGAGTACCTAGGAACAAACCTCCCCGGTACTACTCTATTGACTTCCTCTCATTATTAGGTCTATTTGATACTGTGAACAGTGAACCCAATCGGCCGCAGGCAAGGTCATCAAAACCTCATTTACTTCAATATCTTCTGTTAATAATATTTTCACCTAAATATTTAGTAAATACATACTCACCTTTATTGCCAATACGCAACGTTATTATCGAACATGGGTATAATAACAATAATGAAGTTAATTAATGAATAAACCAGAATATATTGTACCAAATCGCTTCTCATCACACTTATAACGGTTCCCTATTAATTTTTATGGAAAATTTTCCCTTGGTTTGTTTATGAATCACTCATTTTGGAAGAAAGGAAAATTTATCCAACCTACAGTAAGAGTACAGATTGTTGTAATTATTGTAATTATCGAAAACTACGAGAAAAATATTATTTGAATTAGCAGATTTGTTTAAATTTTATTCTTTCTCATTTTAAAACTTTTTTTTTAATAACCTCTTAGAAATATGAAAGTATAACAATGAAAATCACGTATTATGGACGCTCGTCGACCTTCGCCGTGAATGAGTAAAAAGGCGTGTGGATGAAAATGTTTGTCTCGACGTGTACGTAACCGATCGTTGACGCCTTTCCACCCATGAACACCGAGCCTTCGCGACCCTATACAATCATATGGCGGGAGCATTAGAAATTTTCGATAAACTATCGTTTTGTACATGTTTTCATACTATGAAGATTTACATGTTTTTTAATTATAATAATGCTCAAGGCCTTTAATAGACCTTTAAAAATTGATTAGTGTATGTATGTTGGAGAAGTTTCATTAATTTGATCAAATTTGTTTTGTGAAATCAAACGTTTCATGAATTTTATGCATGAGCTATTTCAATATATAAGACAACTCGACTGAACGTAAAAAACCAAACGACCGGAATATTCTTAAATTAATGGAAATACGTTCGCGAGATAAATCTCCTTCCTATTTCGATATACACTAAACAGCCAATAGATGCAGCTATACAAATATATACGTTATTGCGAATATACGTGATGTAAATATGGGAATTTTCCTAAATGTACATCTCTTTAAAAGGTAACATGTCAAGGTGTTTTTTTTTTTCATTCTATATAAGGCAAGATTGTAAATGTCCCTTACACGTTGGATATAAATCTTAAACTTTTGCCAAGAGAAGAAAAATAAATGTACGTGATAAGAAATATCAAAATACTAACAATATGTTACCAGTGAAGCGTACAAGAAAAACATTTTTATGGTTGGTATTGTGTCACTAGAACATTTCAAGTAATAATGGATCATTTTTTTCAAATAACTTTTCTTTGATAATACTTCAAATCTGTAGAGAAGTATCTAATCTCTGACATACAGAAAATGAGTCTTAAATGAAGACAATAATATACCTTTTAAACATTTTTTTTTCAGTTGTCTGAAAAATTCAGAATCACGTACTATCAGTTACTTTCCAAAATTCAATACAATCTGTTTTTAAAAGCCATTTAGTTTGTGATTTTAATTGTAGGTAACTTTGGTTTTTGTATCTCAAAAATATTGTATTTAACTTGTACGAGTAACGTATTTTTCAGTACTTCTGATTTCAAAGTTTGATTCTTTCGTCAAAAACTAAACATCGAAGATAATTGACAATACTTAGGTATGTCCTTTAGATCAAATATTGTTTTTGACATAAATATGATATAGAAGTAGGGGGTTATTTCATTCCTTGCTACACTTTCCTCAGCACAATCTGGAATTATAGAAACCAAAGACGAGCAGAAGCCAAGTACTTTGTTTTCTCTGATGAAGTGTTTAATTTTTTTCTTACTATTGAACAAGTGCTGATTATTATTGATTTTTGTAATTTTGCGTAAATAGTTTTCTCCAAATTCAATGGAACCACCCCAGCAGACGTAATTATAACTGGAACCAACCTTACTGAATTTTGATGCCACATATCCCGTACTTCTTCATGCAAATTGGTGTATTTACTAATTTTGTCTTGGAGTTTTTGTCTTTTTCAATTCTTAATTTATTAATAGTTTTAACACTGTCTTTTTTAATTAGGTATTTAAAATTCACAATGTAGTTAACAATTGATAATTATTTTATTAAAGTTTAATTAAACGCTTCAATAATCAGAGCTAAAGGAACACTCCATTTAGATTAACCTTGTTTAATGAAATGACTTGGAGCCGTTTATACAGCAGTTATACGCTAATATCCAAACTTTCTTAATTTCCGTTACTTGTTTGCCAAAAAACACCTTCTATGATCAAAGAACTTAAAATCTGATATTCTCTTTGAATTTGCCTTATCGTTGGATTTTCACATCTTTATTATAAGTACAGAAACATATTTTTACTAAACCTTGTGATGAAAACGAGTGGTTTAGTCATTAACTTTACAACATTTTAGGAAGTAATCCTTTGCTCTGAAGCAACTGATTTCAGATATTATATTTCAGGTGTATACAATGTATACATTATGTTACATACTCGTAGGATTAAAATTCATTAAGTAAAAATGTTACATTGGACCATAAAATTTATTATCTACTGTTTTTGTTACGAAACACTAGTACAGAATACATCCTCAATATTAAACAATGAACCTGAATTAAGAACAAAAATAATATACCCAAATGGAAAATCTAGTCCATATGATGAAAAATATTTATTGGAATTCCAGTTTTTTTTGTACCTTTTATATTTTTTGAAACGAGATAAGTGTATCTTGAGGATTTGAAATTTTGTTCAAAGTCAGCAAATCTTTTAATATCGTGAGGAATTAGGATCATTTCAACATTCTTCAAAATCTAGAATATATACGAGTAGAAACTTTAATAGGCTTTTGAATTTCATATACCGATTCACTGAGACTGCTGAGAGTATTATCGGTTTGCTTTCATCAGCAGATTTGATATTACTAGTAGATATTGGTTCATAAAGTAGAAACGATTTTTGATATTAAACCTAATAATATTACAGGATTTATGATATTTTTGACACCATATTTAGAAGGATTTCTATAATTTTGAGTATTCTATGATGACCAAAAAGTTGTTCAACATCTGGGGTTCCGAGGGACGGAGGAACTGAAAATTCGTTAGACTTTTTCAGATTCAGAGAGATCAAGAAGTTAAAACACTGATAAAGCATCTTGTAAGAATCTTTTGAAATAACACAAAACAAAAATATGTATTTTCACTTTATTTCTCTATGATTTAAGTTTAGGTTTAAAAAGAATGAATAAGACATATTAAACGATTGACTTACAAATCAAATTGCGTATTGATTAAGTATCCTCCCTTGGCGAAATAAAATACATCTCTCTTTTTTGGAATAACTGAATAATAATTATTATTGTACTCCTATAAGACTATAGAAGTGTGGTGGTGTTGAGTTAATAGCTTTTGAAATAGATTTTATTATTGTTAGTAGAGCAATAATTAATATTGCCTCGACTCTCTCATGGATTTTATCTCTCCTCACCAGCGACTTATACTTTCATTTTCTCAGTAAATATAAATCCTACAGATACTCAGACACCGAATCAAATGATCAATTATTATTATATTGGCGAGATTTATTACCGAGTCTTTTATTTTCATCTACTGAAGTTAAGTGGATGACGCGTACCTATTTAAAATTAATAATTGATTTCGTTTTCAATATTTAGGAACTCATTTCAATGCTTATTGCTACTACAGCTTAGCTGTTTGATGTTCCTTGTGGTAACACTGGGATGTCGCGCGGCTGAGTGATTTTATGCGGTGCTTAATATAATACAATTTCATACTTTTTGTATTCTACGAGTCTACAGAGAATATCAAATCATGTGCATGTGCATTTGATTATACAGTAAGACTAGGTATATATCTAAATAAGTGTACACATTATTGTCACAAACTTGATATCTTAGCAAATAAAGATAAAAATAGATAAGTCAAATGACTTTTTGCAGAATCAACTAAAAATATCATCTTTATAGAAAAACGCAACTGTTTAAAGCGTCACATATAATTTCAGGTGGTGACGACCGCGCTTCGTTCTAATTTCATCACAATATTTTAAAGGGTATTTATAAAAATAATTTTCCTTACGATAACATAAAAAAACACCCATAATAATCCAACCGTTAAACCATCCATTATTGGTTCCATTAAGTCCTCAGTAATAAAAATTCACAATATTTTATCATGTACTTACGTAGATGTATATAAAAAGAAAGACAAAAATAAATCGTTAAATTTTCACGTCGAAACATTATTTGCAGTATCCATAATATTTTTATTATACTAATATTTACTCGTATTATAAAGACAATATCTGCCATCCGTGGAAGTTATGACGTATAGGGAAACAATATTCCATTGTAAAGTTACTTATAAAAAATATAGCGTCTCCCCATTTCTGCGGTTAATGACTTTTATTATCTATCATCTTTCACTCAGTCCCTTTCTCCCTCACTTCTCATCCCAACATCCTCTACTCATTTCCACTCTGTTGTTTTCTGAAGAGAATGTCGGCAATGGTTTTTCATCAACCATTATAATAATATGCGTGTGGAATTATCACGACAAGGATAATATTCTTATTCAATAACAACTCAGTGCTTACACCCTTTCAAATTTTATATCTCTACTTCTGATACATGTAATATTTTAGAAGGAATGTCAGAGCGAGGGTGGTATAAATAATAGAATGAACGGCATACTTACTTTACTTGGCATTAATTTATCACAAAAAACAATGTACTGACAAATTCGTTAAAAAATCGTGCAAATTGTTTTAAAAATTTTAACAAGCTATCTTTGCCTTTTCGAAACAGTATTTTTTGTAGGTCCATACCTACAACTTCAATGTATGTATTGTATGTATGTACGTACTAACACTTCTAACGAAAACATATCAATAGAAAATAATGCTGCAATCTTTTGATGTTATTCGATAACACATATTTGGTACAATTTGATTTTCATAATAAACATCCATATTATTCTCATGACCCACATCATTCAGTCAATAAAAAAAACACGCCCTCTCTATTATATCGGAGAAAACAACAACTTCTTGTGGGGACAACACACAATATTATTGCCAAATAGGTGTATTATTATTTGGTAAGAATTATCGTAGAAATGGTTTAGATATATTTCTGTGACCTAAGCATAAATAATATATGGGAAATTTAGTACAAATAAAAAAGCGATTTTATTTGATTTCCCGTGTTGGACTACGTTCTATTTGCTCATACTACGAAATGAACGCAGCATTTTATTATAAAACACATTTTCAGTTGTTTTTCTCCTACCCCCGCGAGATGACGCTGAGAACTATTATATATTTTTTATTTCATTATTTACTCGAGTGACGGCAAAATGAACGTAGGTTCAACCTAAATATTACATGGAAAATAATAACACACCTCAATGTAAGTTATTTAGTTATATTCGTATTTATTGTAGGTAGGTATATCGTGTGGCACTGAAGTCTCAGATTAGTCACAGTTATTTTTTTGTATTCAAAAAATGAATCTGAGTTTATCGAAATAAACTCCAATACTTATTTGTACACTTCACTTGAAACTTCACAACTTGAAAAGCTTGTGTTGTGAAGTGAAGTGGAGTAAGTCGGCATCGGGGATCGAACCCGCGCCCATCAAGATTAATAATGCTAATATTTTTAAACGCTTCAGAAACCTTGCGAATGCGCTGGACCTTGTAATCTGAAGTACATAATGACTTCTGATTTTATGCCACTGTCACATACACGTCATTTACAATCTATTTTCGTTAATAGACATCCACTCGTTTTCTTTTGTCGCATAAAAAATAAAATGTGTAATTTTCCTGTATTGGTTTTTTTTAGCATATGATGTCTATTGATTCAAGATATCAGCATTGCCTGGTATTAAACTGATTTTCAGATATATATCTCATAAATCCTCTTGAAGTAGTTACTCCAATTAAACATTTTTAAGATTTTTCTTTGTAACTCCTACTTATTAACCTGTATTTTAAGTAACTATGTAATTAACGTTCTCTATCAGTAGGTCTCTACCATCACTGCAAAATAAGTGTAACCCATAGGTCTTTGCTGCAAAATCAGTAACCATGGACACAATTCTTTCCCAACTGGATCAGAAATAGGTAGCTACTTTAATCTGCCGGAAATAATAATATGTAACCTTAATTAAAGAATACAATATTTTGTTTCTCTCTAATGAATAACGAATGGTTGTGTTTCAGCGGTCTAGTAAAAATAATTAATACCAAAAACTCTCAAAGCACTCATTGAAAATGTTTAATTATTATTGTATGCAAATTCTAGGAAAAAAATACCACAAACCACCATCTCTCTAAAAAAATGTAATTCTGTAAATTCAAGCACCTATCTAGATACTGTAGTAATATTCTGAATGTGGGTTGCCAACACTTTAGCCACTGTTTCCTCGTTTAAAATACATAGTATTGTAATATACTATACAATATTATGCACTTTTCCCAGCAACTCGGTATCTTTAGCCTTACCCTATGCTCTCCTGTTGCCTATTCACCATTACCGCTATAGAGACATTCTGTATTACGGTTAAGTATACATTATATACAAGAGGACCAATTCCGACACAACAATAGCGATTGTGTGTGGTTAAAACTAATTTTAAACTTCTTCGTATAATATGAAAGAATGGAAGTATTATTTTCTTTTCTAGTAAAAATTTAATCTCGACTACGAAATTCATCAGTGTACACTCGTGGCTCACCATTGTACCTACAACAAGATATAAAATAGAAAATCTTTATGGAAACCTACATCATAGTCGTATATCTACGAGTATTGTGGCGGAAATTTATCCGAGAAAATATTACAAGAACAGTAGTTTTGAGAAAATATTTAAAAAAATTCCTTTGGCACGCCACAGGCATAGGTAGATTTCAAGTGATTTATTAATTTTAAGAGTAAATCTGTACATATAATAAAAACAATCACAATATTATCAGCAAATAAACCAGCGAAGCGATGAAGTAGTATGGATGTAGTTTATTCTTTGATTATCGAAGTACCGTATGACGAAAAAATATTTGATTAAGTACTTCAATAATCAAAGGAAGTACCTAATCCAATAATCAAATTATTTGCATTCCACATATAATATGGATTGGTACCGGTACCTAAGCACTAGAAATTTGAAAAAAGATGTGAGTTCTACTCGTATCGTGAAGCACTTTTCTAAGACAACAAACACGCTAGTACCTATGCGGTAACTACTTAACTAGATCTTTCGATCGATCAGTGTAGTCCGAGGAATTGAGCTAGACAAAATATAACTTTTGATCTGTATTCCTTATTTAATGCCCTTTCATGCGATACCAGACACAGACCCTCACAATCATTGGATCCCCTCAGAATGATTGTTTTTTAATTTAAAGCCTTAAAAAGTGAACCTTCCTCTTAATGGATTTCACCCAATCTCCTATCAGTTCATCTACCCCTTACCAAAAATCTACCACACAAGTTTCACGTTTCTGCGACGCATAGATTGGCCGCAAACGTGCGCACAAGAAAAGGGACATATATATATATGGCTTATATATATAAACTTTTAAACCAAGGTCGGATTCGGGTTCTCCTGGTCCTAATTAGTGATACTGGGTAGAAATTTTTCAATTCTGCGACATCACGGGAGAAACGAATAGGTAGAGTTCCTTATGGAAATCTACCTAAAACGCATTTTTTCAATAGCAATACATATAGAGCAAGATCTGATGGATGGATATTCTCATACACAATTATTCAACACGTAATTAGCTATAAAGTGTGTTTCCCAGCGACAAATAATGAATATTACAATAGAGTTGGTAAGAGTATAATACAGTGTCTGAATTAACCGTTTAATAATAATATGGAGTATACGTCGTATTCAAGCAAGCCATTATCATAAAGGGTATGTTTGTATCTTAACCACATATTTTAGTTAAAATAACCCCACAGAGACAAGCGTTTCCTCATAAAATGGGTTTTATGTACTGTTCAAGATTAAATGCGCAAAAAATAAAAGGTTTTTTCATAATCGTTCGTTCCCTACCCTCTTTTCTTCCTCCTTGTTTGTAAAGAATCATGTTTTATTTCCAGTATTCTTTTATCAGCATTATTTATATTCCCTTTAATCATTCCTTGTGAATATGAAATGAGGCGAAGTGTTGTATTATTGTATTATTATTATGAGCAGGCGACAAAAATATACTTTATATTTCAGGTAATGTGGGTGTACTCTGACCAATTACATTTTGTTGAAATATATTACGCCTTACTTACTTACGCATTGTCGTAAACAACAGTGTTAAAAAATTACATAATTTATAATTCAAAGTTTCAGAAATCACATACCTACATTAGTACTACAAAAACAAGCTTTTTTTTTTCAAAACACTCCCAAATATAAATAATGCAAGTACACATATTTTAACTTTGTAGGTCAGCTCTGACAAATGCGGTAGATTTTCATAACCCTAGTGTATTTTCTTAAAAATGTATTACTTACTTCTTTCACATTCTTTAGCTTCTTGTTCTGTACTCATGTATACTATATTATTTCGTAGGCGGGAGCTTTATAAATAATGGCAACATAAAATCACAACAAGGTAAACTTTCAACATAATCACAACTGATGATAATAACTCATTATTAGATAGCTATAGCTCAAGTTTGTACAACAATGATTGACTAATTCTTAAATCACTTCCCTCCTGATTTCATTGCCATAAAAGAAAGAACACTGTATGAGTGTGTACTGTGCGAACTACATAGTAATTCAACGTATGATATCGGTAAAAAGATTGGTAACTAAAAAATTGAAGATGAATATTATGTGATATAGTGAAACATGTACACTTGGATAGCTGTATAAATAATGAGCTATCAATATGGTTGTATATCATACACCAACCTACTTATTTTTCTTTCCACTCAATTGTGTAAACGTACGCGAATTCCATACTAAGAGTCTACCGCATACAATGTCATATGATATCACATTTCGACTTGAGAGAGTTCTTCGTCGTCTTTTTTCTATATTGAGAGTGCGTCGCATCAACAATGTGAAAGAGATCACTGGAAGTTGTAGTACATAATCGAGCGTTTTCTTTGTACATTCGAGATGTTAAATGTTCTCTTTGTTAATTTATCGAGTCTTCGTACTATTATTCCCATCAAAAGCTTTAAATATTACAATTTTGTTAGGAATACATTATTCCCATAGGTCTGTTTTTAAAATCGTTTTATCAATGTGTTTTAGTTTTTTTGGTTAAAGATTTTTGTACCTAGGTCTGTGGAAGAAGTAAACAATTCTAGATTTTTCGAGAACTGACAAATATTTACAAAATACAGGTAAAAATTCCAAAAGGCATGCACATAGTGAGTCGTATAATACAGCACTACGAAATATTACACCATCGCCTTTATTTTTTTGTAAATATTGCGTGTACGATATAATTTAATATTTATGTATTGTTTACGCATGAAATATGATACTACACACAAACAATATTACCTATGTATAATAGTTAAGATGAACATGCCGTTGGATAAACACTATTATCTATGTATGTAAGTGTTTTTCTTCTTTTAGCACTAAATAACAATACTAATGTACTTATTTTACAATTACCTATATGACTCACAAAGGCTTTTTCTTTATTTTTTAGCACCTACTTTATTCCTATAAAATCCAGCATCAATCGAACTACATTTTTGTTCCTTATGTATGTCCTGTACATAATAATAATTAAATCTAAACATTTTTAAACGATGTGTCTGCCTTCTATGCAATAAGGGTTCCATACTACAGTTTACCCTGATTCATTGGAGCGAAAGTGAGAAGGATGGAAAAAAGCGACAAAAAATTGAGACGCCTCGACATGTCGTAAATTTTCAGTACCGGTGAGCCTTTGAATAATGGACGTCCATTGTTTATATTCACAACAATTAAATTCTCCGTACCTACTCTCACACAGCGCTGTCACAAAAAGTCTTGGATCTCGGAGAGTACATCACTGCAATTATGTTAAGTAAAGAGAAAAACATTTTACTGTAGGCCGTCGTCTAGCATTCTTCTAAGTAAATATAATATGTAGTGCTTCGTACCTAACAGAAAAAAAAATCTCCAAAGCTTTTTCTCTAGGAACACTGGTATATAGAAAATTACGATAATTTATATATACCTAGGTAGAAATAAATTTATGTCAAAACCAGTTATTAAATCAATGCGTGGCATGCTGAAAATCATTTATTCTAAGTTTGACACTCACAGTTCGACACAATTAAAACATTGAATATCGACAAGCTATAGAATATAGATGACTTGCACTCGAACGAAACTTTCGAAAATTATTATCATCTCAGCTAAATCGCATGTAGTATCTATTTATAATTCGTACGTTCTTAGTAACTCGAGATAACCAAGATATCTGAATTCACAGTGAAGGTTTGTGCCATACAATACGAGTACGTATTTATTTTCTAGGTATAGGTAGTCGCATCAATTTGTTTGTTTCACTTCTAATTAAACTTTGAAACGCTGTCTCCTTCGAATCGTACGACTTTAATTTACTGTGTGATCTTAGCAAACCTCAAGCCTGAAACCACATTTCAACGTCCAACTGTTTTCCCTGAATATTGAAAGGTTTGCACTCTATAATGGAATTGGAAGATAAGGAGGTACCTATATAGTATTGCTGTAACTGATAATGATGTCATATATATGCATTCTTTAACAGCATATAGTTCTGCTCTACATAATAAGTATTAGTCATTCATATCAATAATAGGTACATTTCCCAGGTGCGGTTTTCTTTAGACCTCCTGTAATTATCTCGGGATCGTGGTTTCCTATATTAACATAGTTCATCTATACTTTAGATTAGAGAGGGATCATTCCTGTGATTTAATTTTAAAAAATCTCTGTCCATATTAAGCGTAAATTCATTGTATATTGTGATATGTATCCTAAAGTGTTTGTATATGAAATTCAGGTACTGATATCATAAACGGATGAATTTTATATAGAGAACTGAAATACGAGTATGTTAAATTATGTATAATTTATTATGATGAAGCAAAATAATTAGTCGTAGTGTTAAATAAATAACGACAATCCAAGTAATAATAAATTTTCAGAATCTTATTTATATGTTTTTATACAAAGAGATTTTTTAAATGATTTCAATATTGGTTTTGCTATTTTGCTAGGAATTTTTGCTGCTTATTTTTTAATGAAATCAATCATGTCCATAATCACTCACGAATGAATGATACAAAATGGAACAAGTATTATTTTAAGGATTAGATCACTAGTGGATTACCGTGATAAGTGAAAATTTAATTATTTTTTGTTTTTGTTCATACATAGCTACCTAGTTTCCCAATTGATTAAATAAAAACAATAGCTTTAATTATATGACGCATTGCGATTTTGTTTTCAAATTGTTATTAAACCGGTATTATCTTTAATCCAATACGCAATCATCAATACATACAAAGCACAAACATAAATACGGCATAATATCTGTCCTGAAAATTGTAGCTCTATGCTAGTATGTAAAAATCGTATACATATTGAAAAATTGTAATCGCTGTTTATTTTTAATCTAATTGATTTATTGTGCAGCTGTTCAGTCTAATGGAATATCGTACAGCAATATATAGAACTTTATTAATACCAAATCGATAATGAAAGAATTAATAAATGTCGCATAAAACACAAAATAGCTTCACAGATGAAATATTTCATAAAATATAGGTATTTTTTGGTACTGTAATTCTATTGTGTAAATAAATTATGTACAATTTATCTTTTAAAGGATATCGAATTGTATTGTTTATTCATATTTAACTGGTCGTTTGTACCTTTTTTTAGAGTTTTATACCAACTGATATTTTCAAGTTCTGTAGAATTTATAGGGACGTGTTATTTAATTTAATTTACTGGTTTTGCTCTTTTATGAGAGTGATTTCTAGATAGTGTATCTGTATTTAAATTTATGTAGATCCAATTTTTAAACTTTTTAAAATAGGTGTGCTTTAATTTATTTTACGTATAAGTTAGAGAATAGACCTATAACAAAGCAAAGTAAGCATTTAAAGTATAATAATTGGCAACGAAGTTTATAGGAGGTTCATTAAGTTATTTTTTATAACTGCAATTCGCTTTCACTGAGAACCTTTTTTCATGTAATTTCAAACATTACTTGCAAACTACGAGTAGATTTTTTATCAATTTGGAAACGAACTGTTTTGTTCGCGCAACTATTCGCATTATTAAATTCGTTATTTCTGAGATGAGTAAACATAAGGATTTCAATTTCCACGCAAATGCTAATACCTAATATTGGAAATATAGCACGATAAATAATAAAGTATTTTATATGCGAAATCGTTGAGGCTTTCTCTATTAAAATATTATAATATTACTAACTCGTAAATGAACGTGGTTACGATTTGTGAAAATGACAAATAGTGTTTTATTTATAAATTAATTAATCGATAACCAATCCATTGAGCAATTATTAAATAATTATTTATGGGTGTGTATTAAATGCGAATATTACCCGCAATGACAAAATGATTCACAAAAATGATAAATAAAAACAAAAGTATAAACTTAGCGTATATAATATACCAACGTCCGTTCTTTATTAATATTATGATGGTACTACCAAATTAATATGTAGTGGCCAGAATGGATTTTTCCGCATAAGTAATTTAGTAAAATCACCCATTTAAGTGGGGTTTTTTTATTGTACTCTGTTTCGTTTGTAGATAAAAATTTGGCAAATTAAAAAAAAGAAAGAGAAATTACCTACACATTATTACTCTTAGGTATGTATATATATAGGAAAAAATCATGGTATACTTAAATGCTATTCAAATCAATACAACAAAACAGTGGTGTTTTTTCTAATTTGTGTACTCGTACTAGGCTCTCAAGGAGACTCTTTGATTTAGCCAAGTTCCATCCAGGAGTGTCTGGCTTATGACGAGGAAGTTGAATACTTGCATTGTAATACAGTCATATTATAGTCACTCCAATTTACTAAAATAACAACCACAAACAGAATGAGAACATAAAAGTTATTTGTAGGAATAATACCTACTATGATTTTATTAATAATGAATTCAATTGAGAAATAAATATAACTTTTCTAAAAAGTCTAGGTATGAGTAGTTGAAAGATTTGAATAAGATTTCTGCAGGTAGGTAAGCTACAATCTACCTACAGCAGTAATATGAAATTAAATAGGTGGTACTATTTCTTAATAACTATAAAAGTAAGTATTATTACAAGAACCCCCATTGTTCCAAAGCGTAAGTTTCTTTGAGAATTTCTCATTAGTTCGTCACATTCAGTAGTGAAGACGTAGATTTAATACTCAATGTTCTCTGAAATATCTCTTGCTTAACTCATACAGCACTGCTAGCTGATGTTATTAATTGGTATGAATGTACGTAGTAAGTACCCAACTATTTCCACTTCTGCGAAGAAGAGATAATAATTATTGTTGAAAAGAGAGTAATAGAATAGTACGAAGTAAACTTGAATGAGCTACCAAGAAAGAACATAATAATAATTTTAAGGACATATCGTAAGATATAGAGCGACGTATCTGTCGGCATACATCGTGAGAAAATGCCAGGTAGACAGGCATTTGTAAGATATATTTGTTCATTGATTATCTTACACAAGTTTGATGATACGAATGGATATCTGACAGATAAAATTTACCGTTTGTTATATTGTGATGGAACAAAAAGTTAACAATTCGTACGTAAAACACGAGAGAAAATTCTTTCAACGTCAGTCGTAAATCAAGTATTACAATGCATCTTTTCTTTCTCGATGCGGTAAAAGATTTAGGTTGTTAAATCAAGATGTACTCTTCATACCTTCTTATGTAGATTTCGAAGTGAATTTTCATACATTAAACTGAAGAAGCACCTTTCTAGTATCTACCTAGTATTCTCATCCTGTAACCATAGATAATCAAGAGAATATTCGAAACCTATATAGAAATCTTTCTCGCTGCATTTTCTTCAACTCGGGAAGAAAATTGCACTATAATACTTCTATCGAAAAGAAAATTTATTGGTTTTGGTCTAGCGGTCGCACCTAAGTTGAAATTTTTATTTGATTATATTGTAGATAGGTAGGCATTCGAAGCGAATCAAATTGGATATTTTAATAGATAGAAATTTATGATATTCAACGGATAATTGCAGTATAGAACTTTCCTGGATGTTCTGAAGTAAAAATAATGATACAGACGATTTCATTTTCCGTAGAGATATGCCCGATCCCACCAACTACCACCTAGGAAGCAGACCCCTAAGGAATTTCCATACAAAACCACAGATAATTTGAGTGATTATTATAACTGTCATAACCTTGAAGATATAAATCCATACAAAATACAACATGCATCTACTTAAGTGAGGGAGATTCTGGACGGAGATATTTGGGCACCTAACTAAGTAGAGCTGCATGCTGTATTTTGTATGGATTTATATCTTCAAGGTTATGACAGTTATAATAATCACTCAAATTATCTGTGGTTTTGTATGGAAATTCCTTAGGGGTCTGCTTCCTAGGTGGTAGTTGGTGGGATCGGGCATTAGACTTTTTACCTGTACTTGTATCGAAAGGAAAGATATTTTTTGTATAGACTAGGTGTCTTCTTAAATCAAATTTATAGAATAACAAAAAAATCTGTGATTTATAGTAATTGAAGTATGCAGTAGTTGTTAATGTACACAATTACACATATCAATTAAAATTGATTAAATTTGTCCTTTCGTACGTTGGTTTCCGTTTTTGTGTGTAGAGAATATTATAACAATAATTATGGCTCCTCTACGTGCGAAATTAATAATCAAATGTAAATATTTGTCTTTTAAAATAATGACAGTAATTCATATTGCATTGTAAAGTTACAAAATATGATAGTGTAATTATCATTTGCATTCATACTGCAAATATTTAATCGTGAAATTCATATACGAAATGGCAATTCGGTATGCCAATTACAATAGTAACACAGGACGTAATTTGTTTATTTAATTGATTATAAATGAATTGTGTATTTAATACAATAATATTATGTAATTACTTTACCATAGGTAACCGTTATGAATATTGAAAGCCTCACAAAATATGCGGAAGCACTCTAGATAAACGATTTACATTTTTAATTATTGTCTAAATTAACACACAAGCGTTTCATAATATTACTATTTAAATCTTGAGGTATTTAAATCTTGAACCAAATACCTGATGGAATAATATGAAAATTAAATTAATATCTCATTGTCTCAATTTTACGTGTTTTAAAGAATCATTTTATTAAAACAGATAGTAAACTAGGTGTACTACTCATATAATGAAATAATAAAGAAACACATTAGATTTAATGTGAAGATTGAAGTAATTAAAACTACTTTGGATGGTCAACGGTCATTCAGTTCTCTGACAATTTACCATACAACTTTGGGAAGTACGGTATCTGTATTAATAAGGACTTGTAGTTTCTTTTATTACATGTAGTTTAAAGTTTTCCATTCTCTAATAACATGGGAGGTAATACGCTTAATTATTTTCGTATAAATATCCAAAGTTTGGTACATACTCGTGTGCATCGTAGCGTTAAATAAAATTACACATCATTACTGCCTGGCGGGCCCAGTTTCCAGTTTCAGCAGAACGAGGCATAGTATGAGTGAAAATGATTACTAAGTATTAAAACCTTCCATTTATGAAACTCCGACACGGGAATTTAATTTCGCTTAAATGACGCGTTTCGGACATAAAGTTGACACTTTGTTTTTGGATGACCTTTAAATACTACAAATACCTTCATAATATTATATTTTTACAGTCTAATCTATTCAACTTTTACCATCCAATTAATTACAAGAGAATGCCTTAATACCAAAATTAAATTCTGTTTTACGACTATCACTATTATCTAATGTAATAGAAATTTGTCAATTTCTCTACATTGTGTATAGTGCTGACATTTTATGCCTAACATTGGATTGAAAATAATTATATAAATTTGTATTCCATTGTAAAATTATTCAATGCTTATGGTAATATCATAGTATTTCTATCCACGATTTTCCATTATACTCGTGTAGGCAGGTATTTTACGTAATAATTTTCATACGTAATGGAAAAATTGAGTTATTGGAAATGTAAATATAATGATATTAAAAGTTGAATATAACTTCCACGAAATCAAATTAAACTGTATACTAAACACATTTTCCAAATTGATATTTTGGCATAAAACTTTATGAGACGAAAATCTTACATTTATTAGCGTGATTGTAATATATTATTTTTATTTCAGAACTCAACGACCCTTGTCGAGATGTCGAATGTCCCTGGGGTGCTACCTGCACCATCCTAGATGGACGTGCTGCATGTCGCTGTCCACGATGCGGTTCCCGATCCATGTCACCGGTGTGTGGTTCAGACAGTAAGGAATACAATGGACCGTGTGATTTAGCCAGGACAGCTTGCGAACAACAACTCAACATTACCCTACTCTACCATGGCAAATGCGGTAAGCTTATTTTATATTTTCACGAGGTGTAGTTACTAGAATAGGATAGCCAGTTAGTTTATTAGGGGAAACGGAAGGATTTTCGCTAGAGAGCGCTAGACGAGAAATAATAATGTGTTCACAATTAATATGACTCGACAAAATAAACGAATTGGATATACACAACATATCCCTTCTTGGAAGTTATGGTCACATTAAATTCTGATAACGAGTAGATTTCTCTTATAAGACCTGGGTGATCGGAGATGAATCGGTATTTTTGAAATGTATCTACTAATGTGGATCGGCTTCAATATATAACACTTATTATGATTATTCAGTCCCAATTAGAAATATACCTTATTCGCTCTTACAGATATTTGTTGAAGTCAGGTAGATGAGATCCGAAAATTGCGATAAGTTTGCCCCAGTGAACAAATGCAATGATTTTTATTGGTTAAAATTGTGCCATAATTAAACATCGGTTTTAAATAAATCAGTGCCTTTGAATAAGACTGTTTTAGATTAATTCTTTATTTAGCATTATGTAAAATCTAACTTTCCTTAAATTTTGAAAGATAAAGCTCATATTATTAACATTTCATTTTCTCCTATAAGATGGTATTCTGTAAAGATGATTGCATTATTACCCGGGAATTCTAAAAATGATTTGGTAGTTGAAAGGAAGGAAGTAATAGATTACGGGAAGAAAGTGTTGTAGAACTTCGTATTAAATTAGACAGACTCGAATTATTGCCATTCCTTTAGATAAATGTTTAGTAGAAAAGGATGACGTAAAATTTAAATAAATGTATTTCTTTTAAATTTCTGTCTTTCTTATAATCTCATACTCACATAATTTGCCATTTTTAGACACCTAGTGTTCGACAGAAAAGGTTTACTATTTCGATTTGCAGAATCACTTTTATATTCTAAATTATACGTAACCTTCTTCAACAGAACCGTTAGCTGATCTGATGGTAGCCTAGCACATTCTCTTTTGCACACCTGGCAATTTAATCCTTTCTATTAATCAAAAATGTACATTTCTATATTCTAATTACTACCTCTGCTTACGATTTTTTTTTCATTAAGATTCATTCAGATTTTCCGAGGGATTTATTAATATTAAACAGATTTTCTCATAAACAATATTATGCCAACCAATTAAAACTTCATTTTAATGACGCACGGGCCTCCCACACATCACATCGTCTTACATTATAATGACTAGATATACCGACACTAATAATAATTAAACATAATGATAGTAATAATTTTCATACCTGGGTACGTATATTCTTAAATAATAATTATGAAGGATACATAATAATTATAATAAAGCTTTCGAAAGCGTCTGCCAAGGGATACATCTACCTAACGTAACTTAATATTATAGGAAAACAAGAATTCTGTGTAATAAATTGAGTAATTGAATACGATTGTGAATCAGATTTCACAAAGCCTGTGGTTAATGATTATCAGGATTACCTATGGCGGATTTGATTTAAATATTGTAAGAATATTAACCTACTAGTGAGGTGCGATGCGAGGGACCTGATGATGGTCTCTGACAATGCCGTTATGGCTGCTAATTTCTGGAGTGGGGTGGCCTAGTGGGGGGTAGTTTGGACCCGAAAATGAATGAACCTACTAAACTTGTGAAATCGTCTCTCTGGTTTAATGATTGTTCTTCGAAATGTAAAATTAAAAATTTTCACCTTTTCAATTGTGCGTTCTAGAGTCAGAGGTGTTAGTGAAACATTAATAATTTTATCTCTTTCGGCAGATACGAATCTTCACTCATTGTGTCTACAATTAAACTAGAAATACCGAGTTTCCTATTTATTGGGACATATCGTCATGATATTGAATTAGTAGTAGGTATTTTTGATATCTATTATCCGCAATGCATTACGTTCTATAATATGCGTAAAATTTACTGTTTAATAAGTGACCTTAAGAAGTTGTTTTATGATATTATATGGTCTATAGAAGGTGTAAAATATTGAAATAGTTTATTCTACTCTGTAATACTAAACTGAATAGATCTTACTCGGTTCTTAACTTAACTACGAGTATACCTATGTTATTAGGTATTTGAAAATATCAGTGGGTGTATACGTTTTATAACTGAGGAGGTAATTAGGTGAAGTACTCACAAGAAGCAAGCTTTTAGATACAATTAGTGTACCATAGAATAGAGTCTTCATTTTAGTGCATTGAATTTGCAGCTATTTCTCTTTTATAATACCTATTACATCAAGTAGTATTAAGAACTTGGGATCCAGTTGTAGTATTACTAATTAAATTATGAGAATATTAAAGGAAAATAATCTTCTGAATGAAACATTCAGTAGTAAAAAGCTGTTGCAAAAATATCCGTTGGACAGATGGTTTGAAAGCTTACTGCTAAGTGACAGGTCCTGTTCTGATTTTGTATATTTTCATTTCATGATAGGTACTAACTGTGAAGTGTGCAACATTGAGAAATTAAGTGAAGTCATTTGGTAAGGATAGCGAGTCGATAACCTGTCGTTAATTTTGTACTAAAATTGTACAATTTCGCCATCTTCGTTGCATCTATTTGCTATTTTTCATATACATATCAGTTCGGTATAATATACCTCAACTATTCCTAATAAATTTAACACTACGTAGGTACAATAGAGAGCTTTTCGCCTATGACCAGACCATTTTGAATGTTAGTCATAGTTTTGCTTTTCGCCTAGTAATGAGATACCGTGTATATTAACACTTATAATAAACACTAGAAACATTTGTCTGTGTTGTTAATCCACACTGATATCGTTTTGGGAACAAAATGAACGTGAAGTAATAAAATAAACACATTTAGTAACACAATACAACCGTTTATATTGAAGCATTTTGCTAGATATACACACGTTATATTATTATTGAGACATATATGGAATGTTTACCAAACTTGTTTGTAGACAATGATTTCTAAAACTGTGTCTCTATCTGTACTCCTGCTGTTGAAATACTACCACATACTACAATTTGACTAAATACATCGGTAATTGTGATGCATTGCATAGATAAATAATATTCATATTTGAAAAACTAATCTTGATATCCATACATAGAGTTATAGGTATTTTAGACGCTGAGACGGTAAACATCGATAATAATTTAGAATATGACACAGTTCTTTCCAATTCTTATTTATCAGCCTCTCAGATCCATTGTTGGATATAGGTAACCCCTTTAGTCCTCCACATATTCCTGTCCTGAGAGCAGCGCATCCGCCACTAATCAGGCGCATAATCAGGCCGCCTCGCCTGCAGCCTACCGATGCTTCTAACTTCTTGGTCATCATTCCATTATTTTGTACGGTTTTTACAATTTGTCTATAAAACTTTATTCAACAATATCAATGGAGGGTTATGAAACCACTGTGAAACATAACACTTTATGTCTGTAACTTAAGTTAGCCTTAATTTGGTTGTTTATCTTAGCACTTCACATGTTCGCGTTAGTGCTTTGGAAATGGTTCATATCGGTCAAATGCCTTAATTTATGGGATCATTGCTTAGTTCCTCTACATGATCTGCTATATAAATATCTCCCTACTCTCCCATAAACCCACTTACGATGTGTTAACCTTTCCTTGGGATAAGTTTCAAATATTACATAGCACAACATTTCTTCACTATGGCTTATCACTACGGCCTAATTTTACGGTTACAGTTGTGCAATATAAATTTTCATATTATGAATAAACTACAGGGACAGAAGATAGACCACCGATCTTCGAAATTTCAACACACTTTTCTTTTTCCTTTTTTTAGAAGTTAATGTATTTTATTTACTTCTCATTCAGAAACTTACTAAGATAATTTATTTTCAACCCTATGTTTACTAGGAATTGATATACCTACGTAATATACGAGTTGTTACAATAGAAGAAAATAAATATTTGATAAATGATATATTTTCTGTAATTCACCGATACTCCTAATATTTTATATTCATTGACAATAGACAGATAACAATATCCGTTTCTTCCTCAATACGATTCATTTACATCCGGCGATTAAGCGAATGAAGGGAAAAAATATATAAATTTGTTAGCTGGCATTATAAAATTTTGTCGAGGGAATTTATTATTTTACCAATTTACATAATGAAATAGGGTATGTAGTGAAAACGTAAGATTTATGCGTATCCAGAGTTTTGAAAGAAAATTGGATTTTCTTTTTATTTACTACCCACATTAATTTGTGAAACTTATTATCATCCTATGAATATAGAAATTTTTCATTATCATGCAAATTTTAATTTCCCGTTTCATTTTCCGTAAACATTTTATTAACGTATTTCAATACGTTTAATATAAACATTTCTTCGTGAATAAATAATAACTTGTTCTGTCTGTCTGAACGCACGTACTATTTTTCAGTATGTTACGAGTTTATAGTGAGTAATATATTTTTTCAAATTAAATAACTGGATTACTCTTCTCTTTCATGAATCTATTTCAAATAGGATAAACCGTACCTAATTAGTTCTTTATTTTGTAAATATATCCTTTCTATAGGTACTTAAGTATGAAAAACCCAGTGTAGATTATATAACCTTCACCATCTCGTGACTCTCATATCTGCAACTCATGAGATGGAGATTAATTTAGTTTTCGAAAAATATTTTAAATAAACCTAACTAGTTTCACCTTTTCCAGAATCGATTAAATCAGAACTCCGAGTACTCAAACATGTCAAAAATATTATAATATTTTCAGTTAGTGAAATTTTGTTAAAAAGTTCTCGCAAAAAAAAACGAAAAAAGTACGAGAAAAGTAAAAAAAGAAGTGAGATCAAAGGGTTAGGAGACGAAAAGGTTCGTTTATTTTAAACTTCTCGATATTTATTCTTGTGAAACTAAATTGCGAAGCATTACCGAAGGTTACACGAAATCGGAAGACAGAATATTTTATCCTTTCATTCAGTAGTCCCCTGTACGGTACACAAACTTATATCAAAGAGAGATGGATGGAATACTTTCAGTGTCACGCTGAGTATCTAAAAGGGGTTTTCTTAAAAATAGAGCTATATCAGATATATAGTCCCCGTGGGAATATTAGCCAATTGAATTCTGACCTGGCTGAAATATATGTGAAAGCACATTGTTTGTGAGACCTTTTGTCTTTCGTCTAACACAAACACGAGTTGATGCATATTCCGTAGATTTTTCTTCGTCGACAGTTACATAAAGCGAGTAAGTTGAAATAGTTTTAATGATCAGATGAAAATAAGATGGCTATTAATCATGTCGAGCAGATAGCCATGGATTGAGTTAAAGAACTATATTTTGTAAGTACAAAAAGTACAAAAGCGCAAAGGGTACTTTAATTAAAGAAGTTCTCTTTTATCTGCCTAGACAATGAGAAATAGAGTGCAAGATAATTTAGAGAAATAACAATATTAAAAATACTCAGATATAAACATAGGTAGAAATACGCGACTGACTACGTTTTTACATAGCTTTACTTACGATAAAAAATTATGGAATTTGTATGTATCTTGCAACGTTTGAAAAATAGGCAACATTTCAAATAAAACCTTGAATTTGTTAAAAAGACGATTTGTCTTAAGATTTACAGCGAAGCGAAGTTACTCTACGTCGGTAGATACCTATCTACTGTAACGTAAATTCTAAAGTTAAAATAAATTTCTAGAATGATTCATAGTGCACAGTGAACCAGTTTAGTTTTTTTTAACGTGGTTAATTATATTTACGCCAAAAGTAAAGCAAGTCATGCGTTCTTCCTGATTACTGTGCTATTTATAGAAGACATTTTAATAATGAATTCCCAATTGTGTAATGTGGCTTATATTGATTGAAGATTTTCAAAGTTTTAGGAATTCAGACAAAATTACAGTCTAATTATCTAGGTATATATGTATTATACCTACATAATTAACCCACTATTCAGTTATAGATAATACCATTCAATAGCATTAGCTAGAAACTTAATATTTTATGACAAGTATTTTTAAAATTACTATTACTAAAAGTTAATAATTTAAGTAATGCAGAAAGCTCTTTGTTCAAATTTCGTTTTAGTTTTTCTCTAATTTTTTTTACTTAAAAGAAAAATAATGTTGACATTGACCTTCCAAAAATTATAGTTTGTATATCAATTATTACTTTTCTTATCCCTTTTTTTAGCGTAGCTCAATATATTCATGAACATATTATTTTTTTATAGTCAACGATGACTGCCTTTGTGCTTGAGTATTTCACGATATCATAATAGGTGATACAAGAATGTAGGCCTTAAATTTGAACATCGATGTTGATAATAATCGTTAATTTACGAATAATTTGACGATAATGAAAACGATTACAATCACGAAGCACTAGCGTATTACAGTGAAAAGTGAATGGCAACATAGTGTAGGTATACAATATCTCCATAATGAACAGATTATGCATGACATAAATTGTATGATGTATCGTATGGTTATAAGGATTACATGTGTGTGTAGAATTCTATATACATTCACAATAGGTATACTGCAAAAGGCGATTGAATATTCCATTTCGTATGAAATAATAAATGAACAGAGGAAATGAGTTTCTTATAAGTATATAATAATACAGCTTCACTCTTTGAGGAGTTCTCGTTTAACCACTCCAACCACATATTACTACATACAACAATTATTAAGCACTCTTCACGATCAGGAAAGAAGTGAAATAAACCACCTCCAATGAAATTAAATACATTCCTGCTTTTACTCTAACAATTATCTCTATTTGAACTGTTTGAAAATTATCTCAAAAATGCATCGACATCAAATCTATGAAATACAATTGCATTTTAGTTCCGCGATGAAATCTGCCATAGAAACTTATTTTTCGGGAGACATAAACTGGATTTTGAATATATGAAGTAAAACTGAAAAAATATCCATCAGATAGACTTTCATGTAGCAATACTGAAATGGGCGGGACACGACAATACCCCACAAGATTGACCCCAAAAATCTTAAGATGGAGACATTGGGAAAATTGGAGGGGTGTCGGAAGTCCACAAAACAGATGGTCCGAAGACATAGCCGCTGTGGAGGTTAAAAATGGACTGCAAGCAGCAACCGACAGAAAGAAATGTAAGGGTACGGTAGAAGCCTATATCCAGCAATGGGGGATAGAGGGCTGAAGAAGAAGAAAAAGACTTGGATGTAAATTTTACACGTGTACTAGTATGTCTTGGTATCCTACCTCTCGTAGCTGCATTTTTATTTCATACGCGTGTATCTTAAAATCATGTTTTGTGTAGAAAGGAAAACAATCTCTCATGACTCCACAATCTTATAAACAATAATTACAATGATGATCGAAATGTCTTAGGAACTAATGATTTGACAAAGGTCTCCACAAACTCCGGAGAAAAAGGTTGAAAGAGCAAATTAGCTTATTTATATATTTAAAAGGTTCTGTAAGATAAACATAACACATAAAGTATTTTTTATCGCGGATTATGAAAGAGGTTGTAAAATTTTATAATTATGTTTTTGTTAATAATTTCCTGAAAAAAAGGTGGGCATAAAAAAGGTTTATAAAATTGTTCGATAAATTAATAATTTGTCTTTTCTGAGTAATTAATAATAAAACAAAATAAACTCCCCCTCATTCTCAAATTCTTCCAAATTTATTAAAAGTCTCCTTTCCATCATCTTGTAAAAAAATATATGAAAAGTTCACCACCCTAAGCGGCACTCAAACATCCCCCTGTATCCGCTTTTATTAATTTTAATATCTCGGGACGTACGCTTCACATAGATTGTCGGATATAGAAAGTACCTATTATTAATATGACCTGTTAAGTGTAAAAAATCATAAAATATTTTAATATGAATTACGATAACGTCCGCGTTGACAAGGCGATGAGTGTCGTGACGTAGCGGCGGGAGGATTGAGAGGGAAATTCGTAATTTGGAAAACCTATAACAAGTAGCAAACATATCATTAAATTGCATAAAGTTAATGTTGATGTCTTTTTGATTACCAAGATGACAATAAAACTCTTATTTTACTTTCTAGATCTCTATTTACAATTCTAAAGCCAATATCGAACTAAAATGCACACGGTCTACTCGTGTATTCTCAAGAAGAACGATAGAGAAATTTATTTCATAAGCTTAGAAATGAGTAAAAATCTAACATCTACTTCAACAGAAATGTAGGTATTGTTAAATTATACGTTACTTCAAACTTTTTGTATCGATTTTCCATCCATCTAACCCATCACGACATCAGCTTTCATGGACGGAAAAGTTAGATAAATTTAATATGTATCTTTTTTATAAATTGAACAAAAAAAGTATTAATTAAAGTCACCCCCCTCTTGACGTCAAACAAGAAATAAAAAGTGGGAACTAATTTCAATTTGAAAAATATACAGTTTTTCTCAGCGTCGCTTCCCGACGCTTTTTTTTCGGAAATAAAATTCAGCGACGAATTTAAAACCACATTGAAAAACTTTTGTTTGCGATTGTTCAAAGTGTTTTGTTTGTTTATTCGATTCTTTCTTCTTTTTTGTTTTTTCTCTTTTTTATTCACATAGCTGGTTTATTTTAAAATGTTCCAGAAAAGAAAATAAGAAGTACTCTTAAACGAAACGTCACGACTACAGTAAACCTGGTCCCATGTGTTGTATGGAAGTTTCTTACTCTATCATTGTTATACTCTACTTATTTTCAACACGCAAAAAAATTCCAAGCTGTTAAAAATAACACTATTATGATCTGAGATAACACATGTTTATTGTTTAGACTGAACGTCCACAACAGTTAAATATAAATGGAACACAGTAAAGAAAAATATTTAATAGTTTTCGGTAAAGCAATACAAATTCGTATGATAATTATGGTCTTTAAATAACACGCATCGAAAAGGGAAGTTGTGTAAAAGTTAATAAAAAGTAAAGGTATAACAGAGACATTTTTTCATAATAGTAACTCTATCTCTTCCGATCTCTAATCAAGTTTTCACGCCTTTATACAATCTACAACTATTTGAAGGAGTTGTGCTTCGTTTGAATATTATCAACCACTGATCGTTACGACTTCATAAGCTGTGATTATATTATACATACTTTACAACGCTGAACAATTTACAACCTTACACAGCCCAACAATTTCCTTTGTGAATTATTTTACATTTGTGAATTCCATTACTATTTACCGAATACGGAAATAAATTCGATGTTTTTTTACCATAATGTTATGTATTCATAAAATAATTTACACGTTTAGTTAAACGATAAGACTTTGAAAATATTTTCGTGATTGACCTCAATAAAATACAGATCCGTGTAGGATTTCTGTGTAAGTGTAGGCATACGATCAAACTGTGCGTGCCTAATGATATACAAAAATTCAATATCAATCTACAGACTGCATGACTAGGTACGTACCTACCTATAATTTAACCAACATTTATATTTTTGTAGGTACACTTAGCTGAAACAGAAATAAGCAAAATCCTTAATTTTATAAAGACTTGAGAATTTATTTTAACAATAATTTTTGCAGAAGCTCTACACATAGCAAGTTATGCGCATCGTTTTTTATAAAATTAATAATGTGTTAGGAGACTAAACTTACTAATATAATTATTTTACACAAAAGCGTTGAAACTTTTATAATACATCATTTCTAAATTAATTTTTCGGTGAAACCTACGGATGGCATGGGTGGGAGGGAGTTTCAGCAGTGAGGAGTACATTGAACGGTGGAAGATATCGAGTCAGAGTGACTTGCATTGTGCGAGAAGTGATTAACAATCACCCCGAGGCGAGGGTTCAGCGACAGGATGAGTATAATGCCGATTCACTCTTGCGTTACTTTAAACTATTTTCAGTCGTTCACTACTATTTTTAATCTGCTTTGCTGGCAAAGATATAAAATATAAAAAAAGTAAAATACAAACAATTTTATATACTTACGAGTATGTTAAAACCCGATTAACAAACCTAATATGCCTTCGTTGTGGTTAGAAGAGATATCAACAATAATATCATGTAAATTGTTGCTTGTTGTGCATGCGTATTTTGCTACTTCTCAAGATATTTGAGAAAAGATTAATTAACTATAGATAAGTTAAAGGTGGGACTAGAGAAATTATTTAAACAGAAGTCACGTGATGAAAGTTGAACAAGATGGTGGAAGAAACAAATATAGGATGAACAAAGGGAGTAGAACAGGAAACGGATATTTGTGTTGAACGGAAAATGGCCGCCGTGAAGGGCGCGAAATCCATTTCGTTCATGTTGGAAAGTATTTCCTGAATTATGTATGTTTGTAACGCTGAAGCATTTTATTTTGTTCCAGTTTGAGTGAAAGCCCCAGGAAGCGCGATAAATCAAGAACATGTTTTTTGATATTCAAAGCGAGACGGTGACTTATGACATGTTTATACGCGCCAGTTGTGGCAATCAAAAGGACCCTTTGTCAAAAACTTTTTGAAATCCGAGAAACCCTTTTTACAACGCCATCGTCCGGAGAAGGAATGAAAAATGTGTGAAGGCGTCGTTACGTGATTAATGACGTTTTATATTTGTCCCTTTCAGAATCGACGAGAGTTTCCTACAAACGTGAGAACATACAATTGTTGAAAAGCGTCCAATATCAAAGGAACAGGTTTTACTCTATGATTTGTGAATCGTTTTCCATATTCCGTTAAATGTTAGGTTGTCGACTTATTTATATAATATTCCCCAATATTTAGACTCAATTCGCATGGAAACGGGTCACTATATTTTATTATCACAAGTTCTATTCAAATTCAATAATAGTGAACGCATTAGACACCATTAAGAATATTAGTTCAGATTTTACGTACAATAAAGGCGTTCATTTATAGAATTCATTGAAGAAGTCAAGTACAATGAAAGACGGAATAATGCAAGAGTAAATTATAATTAATGATTGTATTTTCTACAACAAAACACAATTAGTTTTAAGGTTCATTGTATTTTTAGTTTTACTGACCCACTTCTGAAGAAGTTGTACTTTTGTATTTTACTCTTAATATAATATAAAGGAAACGAATAGCCATTGAGATACAACAATATTTAGTTTGGAATTTACTTTTAAGTTGCAGGATACTGCTTATTTATATATTGTATTCTATAGCTGATTCTGTACTACATATTATATTGACTCTCAAGCGGATTGCAAGATAATAAAACTTTGAACAGCTTCATTTTCCTTACGTTGTTCTGTAAGGTATTATTTACTTTCGTGCTAGCTGGATAGTGGATTCTGGATGCTATCTAACTACATATGATTCATATAATCTATCCTGCTGCCCTCGAGTGCTGTAAATAATATTACGATGTTGTCTCTTATACCTTGTTTTGTATGTACAATATCAGAATTGATACAAAACTTATTATATCAAATAATAGTGTCTATCCACACCTTAAATTATATATAAAGTCAAAGTATATCACTAACAACGGTTCATGGTCTACTTATAAATTATGGCATCTCTTTCATCTTTTAATTTTTATTACCCAACCTATGACGATGCATAAAATAAATAATTGCTAAAATTATGTTTTGTTGCTTTTGAAGTGGGCGATATCCTGCTACGTATTCTTGGAATCAGATTGTACATTATTTTACTTCATAAAAGCAGTATGGGTTAAAACATGTTATTGTGGTCATCCAAAACTACAATAGTCAGTATCTACTAAGAAACAATGAGAGAAACTTTTACTACCTACAGAAGCATTATTATATCAGAAGGTTGGGATAACATAACAAGAATGTTAACAAGACGCTTCTTAGAAATCCACCTACTGAACTATGGGAAACTTGGATCGAATTTCAAATTAATATTATATTCCTGATCGGTAGTTATTTGTAAAATATCAAAAGATATTATCGTTTTTTTGTTATTACTACTTCGCTCCTAACGTTCCTCGAGAAAACACAAAGAGGTTTAGAATCTTCACTACCTTTGTGTCAGCAACTTCTCATAGTTCGTAGTCTTCTTTAACTATAAGCATTCTTATATTCTTGTCATCCAAAGGACTTACAGGGAAGCTCTTTTTCGAGATTCTGCTCTCAGACTACGCAAAATATGTAGCCTAAGAGTTTTCTCGTGTAAAACTTCTTCTTCTTCTTCCTATTGTGTTAGGTCGGGTGACCTGTTTATGACGGCGGGCTGTCCCGGGATGAGGAGGTCCAGCTGTTCTTCCATCTCTTGGGTGGCCTTCCGGGTAATCTTCTACCAGTGGGGTTTTCCATTTTGACTATCTTTGCCAGTCTGGTGTCATCCATTCGGTGGACATGGTCCCTCTGGTGATACCTAACAAAATTCATTATGTTGCAAATTAACCTCTATGTGGGAATACAACTAAAATGTAAAGTTTTACATAAAATAATATTGAAATAATAGTATGATTCAGCAGACCACACGTGCAAAACCAAAGGTGCGGTAATAACTCATCCGAGAGCCGAAGAAATATAGTCATATCTTCAACCATTATACGACGACCCAATTGCTGAATGTGGTCATATTGGGAAATTGAAAATTGAGAAACTTAACCGCCGTCATTGGTTGGGTGCGATATAAAAAAATATATTATTTTACTATCACGACATAATTCAGCATTAGGATAAAAGAAGAATTTTACTTTTATTTTCAGAATACTGCTGCTCTTTTTTAACTGTTATTGGGCAAAATGTGGTGTGATGTGTGTTTCTGTACGTTGGCAACAGTGTTTTCGAAAATGCTTGAGTACGAGTCAACAATATGGCTAACTAAAAAGAGATTGAAAAGTACAGTTTCAGCCAAATTTCATGGATTAATTTCACGCAGGTCAATAATACCTTTTTTATTGTAATGTTTCACGTACCATCCTAAATTCGCATATTTCACAGAGGACAGGCATACATTTCTATTTCACTCAAATTCCCGTTAATAAATCTAGATTTAACAATAAGTAGGAAAATGATTATAAAACAAAAGCATTAACCTCACACGTTTTTCTGCTTTGTAAAAATTTATAGGCCTTTTCTTTCGATTAACCTTTCCTAACAAACACATCAATCTGTATTAAGGAGAAGCATTACCCTTTTAAGATTGATGTTAACTGATTAAACTTTATTATTTTCCTGATATCCGTAATTACTTATCCGAATTAGTCTTCAGTCTTAAGCCCCCCATGAGTAAAACACTTGGAAACGTCTAAGTGATAAAAACATTTTTGTATTGATTCATGGATAATTTTGATGGATTTTCTCATTTGCACCCTAATTTGAGATACTAAGGTTAGGCGGTGAATATCATTACTCAGCTGAACTTGATGTTACTCTATCTCTTGATTATTTATTTTCAATGATATAAAAAATAATTTTACCCTTTTCTCTACTTAAAACCCCTTTTTATTTCAACCATTCTTTCAACTTTGTAAAATATTTGCTTATCGTTTGGCAAACTTAAGGGTACATCGCACAAAACTGCTCTGAATGGTGACTTCCTAGTATTTACGCAAGGGACATTTTTTGTTAATTAGTTTAAATAATAAAGAACAAAATCTCTCGGTCGAGTAGCAGCTGATCGGTATAACTGTGTACAATGTTGTATTGTTTTTAATCGTTGATAACAAAAAAAATCTATCGAGAGATGTCAAGCCTAATCCGATTAAAAAGCTGCGCCTTTATGCCGTAATAACAATGTAGTTAAAAATACGGTTCATGAAATCCCAACTACAATAAATCTTTTGATTCAAACTTTATTCCCTAACAATATTAATCAATTTCGCGTTCATGAAATAAAAAGCGAACGAATTGAGAGTTTTCAAACTCGTCAATTTGATAGTATTGCGACTGTAGCTTTCACGATTTGGAAAATATATTGGAGTCAGAGTATCTACATTCTACATATTATAAAATACTATGTCTATCTAAGGCTTCCATACTCATTCAATATAACGGTCACGTAAAAGGTTGCACATAGTACAAACGAGCGAATATTCATTACACCCTCGGGCCAAATGCATTTTATATGCGATGACCAAAATTGCAGTTCGCCACTCGTGCAACTAATTTACCTTTGTACGCCAAACTGACTTTGGCAATATTTTTCATTAATCCTTCTACCTTCATAATATAATCTCCTACTAAATTAATTGCGGAACCAACAAGTACAATCTGTATTCAGCATATTTAAGTTTTCCCTACCATTTCTGTACCTACTTATATTCCTACGTGTATTTAAAAAAAATACATAGATACTACTATGAAATTAATACATTAATTAATCACGCAAACAAATATAATATAAAAATATTGAATCACAAGCTGTTTGCATTCTACGGATGAATGCAACAAAGTTTGGGTTTTCATAGTAGCAGTTAAAAAAATGTACTTTAGAAAAAAACCTGCCCCTCAAGGAAATACAAAATCAAAGCAATGTTATACTATGTTATTTAAACTAAGAAAATGAACACGAACTCTTTGAAGAATGTTTTCATACACAGATTTGAATAATGTTGTGTGTAACCCCTCTGTGTCGGTTTTATTAAAAAACTGAATTTTAAATACATACCTGCATAGGTAGGCATATTCAGTTAAATCTCTATATAAAATGCACTCGTATTTTTTTTCACAAAGCAATTTTGTTTTGAGTAAATGTGTTAAAACTAGTAATTATTGTCGCAGTTGTGTGATTTTTAACGCGTATTTGTACTTATTTCATGCTGCATTTACGTTTTACGTTCCAATGTTTTGTTTTCCTCTCGATTCATTAAATTATTATTGCTTGGTTGACATCCATCACTTTTAATTAAACTGCGTGTCCGTTTTTTCATTAAAATGTAAATGAAATGAGTGATTTTTCATTGAAATGTCGTCCGACTTTGTGGAAAAAATTATAAATACGCTTTTTTATTATTATTTGCTGTCACTTTGATAAAGTTCGTAACGATAATTAATTGTTTAGAATAACAACGACAAGGAAGGTTTAGGAAATCAATGATTTAAAAAAAATATATCTGCTTTATCGCCTTACTGTGAAATACATATTTTTTTAGCTTAGTGAATTGTTAACAAATAATGCATGAGGTCTTCAGTATCGTAAAAAAGATTTCTGTTTGGGAGTGTTTTTGAACTTATATGACCCACGTTAAATATCAGCTGCAAGAATCGACTGGTATAAAACAAAGTAGTACGATGTGTTGAACAGAATGAGAATAAACTTAGCATTAATCGAATACTGTGTAGATAGTAGGTATATTACTTCTTGATTTGTTGCCTTCATTATAATTTCATTTGGATGTTGCTCTCTAGTATCTCCTGGATGTAACAGCGAAAAATCTTTGACTTACTTATCTCCTGACGACGCCACCTTCCAGTGGCTGACGCCAAACGATAATAATTTGTAAAAAGACTTTTTTATATATTTTTCACAGATCCCTGCGCCGACTTTGAATGCCCGTCGCCTCAAATTTGTCAACTGGATGGTCTTCGTTCTCCAGTTTGCCGATGTGGAGAGATGTGTCCTCTATCTCTGGATCCTGTATGTGCTTCTGACGGGAAGACATATGCCAATGAATGCGAACTAAGACAAGAATCCTGTAGAAGCAGAAGGCAGATGAGAATCATATATCGAGGAAAATGTAGCTCGGGTAAGTTTCTGCTTATAGATACTCGCAAATTTTACCTTTAATAAACATTACAGCGCAGGTAAGGACTGTGGATTTTTAAAAGTAGAATAATAATTTACATTTAATATAAACAAGCTTAGCCTTTACATGCAAGTATAATAAAATTAAAACAGTCATAATAAAAATCGTAATCAAAATTCTCTGTGATCCGTAATGCCTAATAAGGGTGAGTAATGCCCGATCCCACCAACTACCACCTAGTAAGCAGACCCCTAAGGAATTTCCATACAAAACCATAGATAATTTGAGTGATTATTATAACTGTCATAACCTTTAAGATATAAATCCATACAAAATACAGCATGCAGCTACTTAAGTGAGGGAGATTCTGGGCGGAGATATTTGGGCACCTAACTAAGTAGAGCTGCATGTTGTATTTTGTATGGATTTATATCTTAAAGGTTATGACAGTTATAATAATCACTCAAATTGTCTGTGGTTTTGTATGGAAATTCCTTAGGGGTCTGCTTCCTAGGTGGTAGTTGGTGGGATCGGGCACTAGTATATTTGCAAAAGGCGTTGTTAATGTGTAAGTTAACGTTTTTATGTCAAAAAAATCTATGAACATACTTATTTTGCGTAAAAATTCTACGGAAGGAATATAGTTGATACGCGAGGGAATAATTTTTATTTTTATCTGTCTATTTAAAATAAAATCTGTCACTATAAAAAATGTCATCACTTTTTTGTTGTTACTATATCAAATAATAATGATGATAATACTACTACGTGTCAACTCATAAAAGTTTAATAACACTCTACAAAGGCTTAACGATACTTATCAATGGCTACCAACCTTCTCACTTGAAATTCTCTATTCAGTGTTATAAAAAAATAAACTTAAGTGCTTGTCACAAAATACTTTCTTGCGTTCAAAGCATAAAATATCAACGTTCATGGAATGTTTGTCTACCTGATGGGTTGTGAAAAGGAATATATAATAATAATGTGGAATACTTAAAAAGAGGAGTGAATTGTTTTTTGTATTATATACGCATATAGAATTTGACTTGAAAGAAATGTTATTACACCTCGCTTAAAATGCGTGACGCGTTGACATCATTTTGCTGTGACAACTATGTTCTTTCAGGGAAATGATTGATCTGTTTTTTTTAATTGTCTCGTTGGTTTTTTTATACGCAATACTCATATAAGTACCTACATGTACATATTCTTTAATTTAGGATTGATCAAACTCCCAATCAATGCGAAACGCCTATAAATTAAACGTCAATATCAATAAATTGTCAAACTACTAGCGATGCCTTTTAATCATTTTTTTACTGTAGTGCTTGAAACAAAGAGTTGATAAGTTTTATCATTACCGTTTTTTTCAAAAGAGATTTATTCTTCTATGTACTAACACAGTCGTCATTCATTTATTATGGAATTTTTCTTAAAGAAAAATAACTAGAACGATGTTTTGATTAAACCAGAAATCTCTGCTCAAGCTAGTTTCTTGTCAGAGTAGTATCATAACTCCAACAAAGAAGTTGAGATGTAATAACATACGTATTAAACACAAAAGTTGGTCTATTAACAAAGAGACATAAAATATTTCAGTTGAGTAGACATTTAAAAGGGTTGTAACATTATTATATGAAAAATAAGGCGTCACTGTTTGTTGAGCTGCTATATATACAAGTGTTGAGAGAAATTAGCAGCAACCTTGACAAAGCGGGATATAATTATTATTCATGGGAGTTATAAAACACTGAGACACTAAACAGACCAAAGTCATTTTATCGCTGAGTGAAAGTTCGCACAGCCTACGGCAATAATTATATTCTCATTAATTTATATACAAAACCTAGAAAGACGAATTACAGCGCCTTATTTTGCTTAGTGAAATTAGAAAATTCAACAAATTAAACAACGAAAAATCATGAATTTGTAAAGACAGACTTCTTGGTTGTCGCACGAGAAATATTTTAAATACTAAAGATACAATATGTTGGTACACAACTTGAGAATTAAATTGTATCCAAAATAGGGATAAATTTTCGCAATTACTCGACCATTTTGCAAATAAACGGAGCGACGCAATTCGAGAAGACGTTATCAGCTAAATAAATTTCACCCTTCAGTTTGTTCCAGCAATACAGTTTTCATTTATATATTGCGTATAACACCAGCATTAATACATTTAACATAAGGCGTCTACAATGAATACCAAGCTCAAAGCAAAGCTTGCGTCTTGAGAACAAATGTTGTGGTCATATTATTATACCAACTAATACGTATTATCCTTCTGTGAATAATCTACATATTAAACTAGGGATCGATTTATAGAATTATCCTACTTAATTTAATATGTTTTAATCTGATTAATTAAATTTATAAAATACAACGCTGATTTAGACCCATCCACACCATTACAGCTTTGCGTACTAGTAAGGTAATCTACGATAGGTGTGCGATTTGTACGTAATATATATTATGCTTCTGAATATTAATTTTTAATGCGAAATTTCACAGACATAATATAATTATGTAGCTATTTTACCAATCTCTAGTATCTCCTGGATGTAACAGCGAAAAATTATTTGACTCTCTTATCTTCGGAAGAAGCCACCTTTTAGTACAATTTAGCCATAGTTCAGCTGATGTCAAACGATAATAAATAAATCGACGATGCTGTCAAGCCATCCTTATTACGTCATCAGACCATTTTGACTGTTGTCAACCTAGGTTTCTTCCGGTTTTCGGTTGCCACTCCCTAGTTTTTTTTTGGTCCACGTTGTCCTAATTATATATCCAGCACAATTCCATTTCAGTGAGACTGTTCATAGGACGAATCTGATACTTGTTTATGTATTCATTTTTAATTTATAATAATCATTCTTCATGCACACTAATGTGTCACATGGCACCTCATCATCTTTCATTTCGCCACCTACATATATAATTCATTTTTCCTTCCAGCTTTCTATAGATATGTACATGAGGGTTTCATCTATTTCTCTATCTTTTCCCACCCTACATATTACCACTAACTGTCACACGATCGGTGAGAATGTTGCAGCACCACCTTTATTTTTATGTTCTACGTGTCTTCATCATTCACTTTGAACGTGTACCAAAACGTCTACCAAACTGTATACATCTAACACCAATTGCTTTGTGTCTTACTCTCTACTTTCCTTAGTTTCACGAGTAAAAGAATCATTCTTACAAGGAGGGTCATCAGAAAACGTCACTTTTGTTGTTACATACAATCATGCTTTGTTGTAGTACGGTATGAGAAGATTCCAAAATAGCTGAATTGCTCGCCATGATCCACGGTGATTTGACTAATTATCTGTAAAACATTTGAAGTTGACATTTTTGAATTTCTATTTTGACCTTTTTTGTCAGGGCAATGGGTACCTCAAAATTTGCTTGTCGACTAGCTAGTATGTATGTACCTATATAATATTTTGTAGGTAACATTAGTGAGTACCTCGCATACGAGCCACTCATTTCCCATGTTTATTTCGACTTTTATATTTAAAGAGGTAATCGTATGCATATTTAATGTGGCAAAACTTACCTAAGAATCTGTCCAGCACTATTTGAAGAACACTATGTAAATAGGTATAGATTTGGTAAGTATACACTAGCGAAAAAAATAAGTGAATAAATAAAATCGAATGTCCGGGATCCACATAAAGGTTAAACAAGATTAAAATTCTTGGAACACTAAAACACCTCGGGATTTTCTTCGAATGTCAAATAAATAAATAAATAACCTCCTTTAAAAAAAGTATACTGAATGTTATCTTACTATTTCTGTTTACCTAGAATCCGATGTTTTATTAAATTTTCTCTAAAGTTTTTTTTTCTAGTGTTTTACCATACTCAGAAGAGTAGGTTTTATAATACGATATCCTATAGCAGGGAAGAAATTGAACTTAATAATTTATTCAATTTGAATCCAGAATCCTTCAAAGTTTCAGATCTGAAGGAAAGCATGTGACGAAATAACAAATTCTTTTTAAAGTAAGTAAATATTATATTACCCTAGGTACTTCTATCTAATAATATACTGGCGTGTGTTAACTTCTAACTTTTGATATGTAAATTTTGATAAACTCATTACAATGTCGTTCCGTGCTTTTTGGAAGCACGTTACTTTGAATTATTTAAATATGTGAGTGTGATGACATACAGCATAAAAAAGGAGAAGATAACCAACATTATATTCCAAGTCTTTTTTTCTTTTCTTTTGCATTTTAATAAAAATCTTTATAGTAAATTTTGCTTTGTGTATATATAACACTACTGCATATAATGTTTCAAAGTGCAGCAGAAAATCATCAATTATTGATGTTAATTTTTGATGGCTTCGGTTATCTGCAGTTATTCTCACGCCTTATCTTGTTATTGTCTAAACGTTCCTAAAACATCCGAGCTTATTCACTATCATTATAATCACCACCTGCCTATCGAACACTCTATTGCCCGATCCCACCAACTACCACCTATAGGAAGCAGACCCCTAAGGAATTCCCATACAAAAACACAGATAATTTCAGTGATTTTATAGTGATGTACAACAGAGGGAGCAATAAATCCATACAAAATACAACATGCAGCTCTACTTAGTTGGGTGCCCAAATATCTCCCTCACTTAAGTAGCTGCATGTTGTATTTTGTATGGATTTATTGCTCCAACTGTTGTACATCATTATAAAATCACTGAAATTATCTGTGTTTTTGTATGGAAATTCCTTAGGGGTCCGCTTCCTAGGTGGTAGTTGGTGGGATAGGGCAATTATCTCATTATATCCCATCCGTTTCATTATGACCTCTGCATGCGGGCCTAAATTCAACAGTTCACTCAGAATGCATACTTTATTTGCCTAATTAATTTATTGAGTTTATGTATGGACGGAGATTTTCGGAAACTTTCATAAAGTTTACTCCTGATAAGTGGAGTTGAAGTGGTATGAGGTAAACATAAATTACTATCTAATTTGCAATATTAAATTACATATCTTCCTAAGGTATAAAACTCAATTATATAGTGTCGTATAAGAAAGTTTCAGATCTTTTGACTAAGTGAATTAAATATCGTAAGAGCCTCTATATGGACAGAAATAATGGTTTCTTGTTGACAGAATGTACAAATCACAACTCTTCGAATCAGGTAATGAGAATCTAAAATATAGCTACCACCTATCTACTCGTATGTCACTGTAGACCCAGAGTTTCCTTGGATGGTATTTTTCTTTAATATTCTTTATCATCCTTCCACTCATATAAGCATTTTAGTCAACGCTTCGTCAGCTAATGTTAACTTAATATAACTACTTATAATGATAAAGTAATAGTTATGAAAACTTAATATAAATAATGCTGTTTTTTTTGTAAAAAGATGTTCACAATATAATATGTACTCGTAATATAGAATTATAATATGATAAAGGATACTTATCTCATTAACAATTCTATGAATAAGAACTGCATAATTAATTTAAAATATTCTCATGCAAATTAATTAATTCCACTCTTTTTTCTTATCTTTTTATTTCACCATCTTACCGCTCAGTAAAATTATAAAGTTCATTTTATGCATTTAAATACCTGTAATATCTAGTATCTTATACTTTATAGTATATACTATTTAGCTTTATTACTAAGACTATCTTTTGGTTTCTATGAATTTTAAATTTAATATACACACAAGCACTTACTCAAAATATTTACATACCTGAAAAGGTTCTGTGAAACTTGTTAAATCAATGATATTGCCTACGCAAGACCAAATTCAACTATACCTTTTAATAATTATTTGTAATAAGCGCATTCACATCCTTTTGTAAGATGAATAATGTAGGAAACCTTCAAGGAACAATAAACTTCACACAAGTACTAATATTATTAATTGTATCTTTCAGTTTTATAACAGTATAAAAAAATTAGATTTACCGGAAAATTTATACATAAAAATGCAAAAATCGGTCATTATTAATACTTACAATATTGTAAGACGATTTCCAAATACTGATATTTCAGGCACAATGCTTGTATTTTAGGCCCTGCGCATCTGAGCCGAATCCTGTGATATCCGTGATATCTGGATAGGTGATTTTTTCCCAGTATTAGGCTGATAAGTTTATATGTGAATCATGAATGATAATATGTAGACTCTTCTGGCTGATAATACTGAGAAGTGTGTTGGCAAATTCATGCCTCCGCGTTTAAAAATATGTATAATTTCATAAAGACTTAAGTAAATATTAATACAAAGGTTTCAACTTCGAATTTTTGTATGAATTCAATGATTCACTGTTTAATTATTGCGTCATGAGGGAATAGAGATACATCAATAATTATACCTGCGTTTCATAATTTCACAATAACCAAAAAATAACGACAGGACCAAATACAATTATTGGCGAATTTAGATAGGCATTCAATTACTGAACTTTCGTAAAAGCTTTATTTGTGCTTGAGCATATTCTAATCATTTAGGTACTAATTGTAATTAAATTCATAAGAAAATTTTAACGTGTTTGTTTCCAAGGAACATTTATGTACCTATTTTCTTCATATGAAGTATAGAATATGTCCTGTTTTTGATATTTGCGAATAACACAACTTCCGTAACTAGAGACTGGATTACATGCAATTGCATATTTTCATATGCATTTGCATGTTTTACCAATTTATTCAGGATTTTGCATATTTCGACCAAAATCTACTGATCGGGCATATTTGGGTATCTTTCCTAAAATTTTAACTGTATTTGTAAAATTTTTACGTTTACAATAACAAAAATGTTGGTGTCTGGTTGAAAATGTAGTGGGTAAGTATGTAATTTAGTAAAAAAATAAGTACCCAATCATAATTTTTCTTTTAAAAACAAGATTTTATGACTTCAGATCCTAGAACCGTATTTAGCAGTCTTCCAAACGATACCAAACATAAATGAAATAAAAAATATAGTTAAATAAAGTCTTGTATTAGCGTTAATTTGTTGTATTTATTTAAATAAATGTTGCATATTTGGGTACTTTTTGGTGATTTTGTTGCATATTTCGAGCATTTACGATGCATATTTGCATGCATATTTCATCCATTTCAAGTTGCATATAATCCGGTCTCTATTCATAACAAACGTACACATTACCTACTAACGTGGTCTTGTTTGTAAAGTACAGAGCTACCACATAGTTTCAGAGTTTGAGTATCATTGTTAGTAATAAGTTGGCATCAAGATTGTATTATACAATAGTATTATAATAACATAATACAATTCGTAAGGAGATACTCGTACATACGTAATAATTATTGTGTTTTAGCAGCTACTTATTAGTAGCCCAGTAAAACGAGATCTATAGCGTAAATAATTCTCGGAAAGCTGTAAACTGTTTTAATCTCTTCTTTAACATGCAAAGAAGGTTTCTTGAAGTTTGCACCAAATTTGCGCTTGTGCTAAGTACAGGGTGACCCAAAAACCAAAACATTTTTGTACTTTTTTCAGTTTTTCACTAATAACTTCTAAACGATGCTTTCTAGGAAAAGATTGTTTTTTTTATAAATTAAAGTACGTGATATTCTGCATCGTTTGAGCATAAATACTCTTTTGTACATCAAAAAATAATTATGATACAGACACTGCCAATTCCATATGAATTTTCTCAACAAATTGAAATATTCCTATTTTTCTCTTTTGATGTCGAATAACTCCTCATTTAAGGTATTTACGGCAATATTTTACTAAATATATTTAATAGTGGGTTAATTTTTGCTAACTTGAGATTAAAACTTTACACCTTACTTAGCACAAGCGCAAATTTGGTGCAAACTTCAAGAAACCTTGTTTGCATGTTAAAGAAGAGATTAAAACAGTTTACAGCTTTCCGAGAATTATTGACGCTATACCCCCTTTTCAGATGTTTTTACACTGGCCTATTAGGTAACTGCTCTGCTTTTGTCGTGTTTCTGGTTGTCCAGGATGGCGTAAATAACAGAACTTAGGTACTCGTATCTAAATATGGAACTATTTTCATTATATTACAAATATAATAACGTTCGATAGAAACCTTTATCTTGTTCTTGATTATAAGGCAATATTATTTTTCCATTATATTTTCCTCCATCTATAACTATAAATTAATACTCAAGAAAATTATATTTTAGGTAACGAAAATATTTTAAGGGAATGGCACCAGGAATGACGTCACAGTCTTTTCCCATGGCATTAAGGTTCACAATTGCGTGACAATCGCATGAAAAAATGGTAAAAATAGGGTTTTTTACATTTTTTGGGGTTAATTTTGCGTCTATAAAAAAACTTTTACGGTTATTCCCTAGATTTTAATGCATATTATCAGTACAAAAAAAATTTACTCCGCGACTTTCAGGAAACGAGTTTCCGTCTTTCGGAAAAAAGATCATGTCAAAAAGGTCATGCGAAAAACCGCGAAGAAGGACCTTTTCGGGGGGGGCAGGGGGGGTTGCGGCAAGATTTTGATAGGCAACCCTAGTGCGATGTAATACCCTATTGGTAAGCTATCATTTATACCACATTTCGATCAAAAAACAGATACGTCATAAATTAAGCAGCGGGCTCTTGGACTGTAAGTTCCATGATATAAAATTCAAATGAATTACCTGGATTTTTCATCCAACAGCTTATATATTTAAGCAATAATGAATACAATACTTGAAGAGAAGGATGTCTTCTAGCTAGATAAAATAAAACTTTTTATTTGGCATTTATTAAACATTTATTTGTTATCAAAAAAAAACATAGTATTTACTAATGGAAGTATGTTTTTTTTCTTCATCGATAATATAATATTATGCCTACTCGTTTTCCATTTAAAATATTGACTGTCACCGTGGTAAAATGTTTTTTCTGTGTATAACTAATACTTTCACTCAACGTGTCTGTTGTTATCGGGCTTATGTCGGAAGCCTGTCTACAATGTACATAGATATTTTGTTTCAGTAGAAGTGAGGAATAGGTAATATCTACCTACAACAAACTTAGAGAACTTTGATCTAAATATAGTATTGAGAAGCTAATAATCATCTTTGGGACAAACCAGTGGCGTAACTAGCATTAGTGCCGCCCGGGGCGGACTCTGAAAATGCCGCCCCCCCCTCCGACCCCTAAAGTACCTATACAAGTATGTGTACCCACCCAGGGGTGTCTGCAGCTTTGAAGCTAAGCGAGAGCAACTAAAAATTGTAGTATAGACGTGGCACAATAAATAGCGCAAAATTTTTTACAAAACTAAATAAAAATGAAGGTCGTGTTGCAGTTTTGTTTACTTTCTTTAAATAAAAATATAAAAAAATAAGTACGTTTAACAAGGTAACCTTTAAAAAGGAAATAAAAAAAGAGCGCCTCAGGCGTTTTTTTTTTTAGACAAATGGGTGAAATGATGAATCTGGTTATCTTTATATAGTAGGTAACACACATACAGGTATTGTATAGGGGAAGCGACCATGCAAGAACTGATGAAATTTTAGTCATAAGATCTAGCTTATTTATCGTGAAATAAAAAAATACTTAGGCACCTCTAAAGAATTCGTACCTAACACGCAAACAGGTTTTATTAGCGCCGCAGGAAATTTTTTTTTACTAAAATTGTTGCAATTTAACAGTTTTTCATAATAATTAACGAAAATTCAGAGATATTATTTAATTCGTGTGTTTTATCAAGATGTTTTTTTATATGTTGTTCCATTTTGCCGCCCCCTGATTTGCGCCGCCCGGGGCGGACCGCCCCCCCTAGTTACGCCACTGGCACAAACAGCACGTGTAAGAGTTGTCTATAAAATGATTTTACCTCTAACCTCGCTTGGGGAATACACAGAATCCATCAGACTTCTCAGTTTACGGCTCTCAACAAAATAGAATAATATGAACAAGATTTGAAGGTAAAATTGGTGCGGTATATTTCAAATTTTGTATATTTATTCGTATGACGATTTGTAAATACAACTTGGAAGTAGGTATAATAATTTGTACCAAGGATTTGATGCTACTGGGAATGTAATTTTGTTGATTTTCACAAACCTAAATGTCCGCTCTCATACGTATTAATATGACAAACAAAAAAGCTTTTATGATTTGAACTTGAAATCAACCAGAAAACACAAATCACAAAAATACAAAGAATTTTCACAAGAATTTGGCGTTTTCTGTTTTTGTAGAGGCCTGTGAGATTTTTCTTAATATTTTTTATTACAGTCCACATTGAATGAATCTTTACTATCCCAAATAATCGTAGCTCCCATTTATAACACACAAATGAAATGATTGAGAAACTCTATCAGGTATAGTAGATATCAACCTTCTATACTTGTATTTCTGAATATGCAAACTATTTACAGTTCACTACAAAAATGTTTGTTTGCTGCCCCTATAAGTTCACATTGTTCTCTGCTCTTGAGATGGTATGGATGTGAAGTGGAAAGGAGACTCCAAAGTAGTAATTGTCGTCTGGTGGAGTAGTGCAGAGTACCTACGTAATATTTACTATTATATTAGGTACGTCTGGTTTCAGGAGTAGAAAGTCTGTAGACGTTGATAGTAGTTTGTTCTAGTAGTGTAGTAGTAGTATCTAAGTAATAGCAACTCTTCTGGAGTGCTTCCAATTTTGTACGCTACGTTGTCATAATAAACATGATTCGCTCTTTATCCAGGACAATCAAATGCAGTCGCATATTGTTGTATTATGATTATGACGTCGTCTCTCAGAGGGGCGTTCAACTCTACCATTTGAGTCTTCTGTGATATATCACAACAAACAACAATAATCCATACAAAGACTACTGTGATGCATTCATTCTATTGATATGTAGAAAAATAACAAGCCAAGCACATTTCACTGTTATTAAAACTCTAGTACATTAAATTTCACACAATAACAACGCATGATAAAAAGACTGAAACGGTTATACAAACGGTTGTACAAACGATTGTTTTTTTTTATTCCGGATGTAAAAACAATTTTACTAAGACAATCCTGGAAAAAAGTGTTAGTTGATTATTTTGAAAATCACAATTTTTGTGAGAACATCGGATTTTTTACATGTCGTATTTGAATATGACCTGATGGAAAGTCCATCATTTGCTTGTCCATCTGTTGAGATAACTAGTGTTAGTTGTATTATTTATTCTTCCTCTTCTTGTACTGTTACATTAGGTATGTTATCCCAGCAATGCAGTAGTCAGTGAATGTTGTGTGTAATACGTAAGTGCACATTTTTCAAACTATAATATTAATATCAAAATGATAATGATAATGATAATGATAATGGGGGGTGGCGAACCTCTCTGAATAAAAGGATGCAAAAATCTATGAAAGATTTACAAACATCTGACTCTTCAAATATTCTGAAAAATACCAAGTGAAAAATACCAGGATAATGTGGGTAATATAGTAAATTAATGCTACTCGTATGTTAGTGGTACATTTCTCCATTGAATCCAAGAATGCGCTTAATTAAATTATGAAGCAAATCATAAAAGAAGTTGTTCATACATACATAGGTAAGCAATAGCAAATAGTATATTAGCAATTACTTTATGTAAGTGTGGCTACATTAGTTATGAGCTTTGTTGATTTAGAACTTCCTGAATAATTAAATAATAGCTTACTGTTTGTTCTTGTTAATATATTCACTTTAATGATATAAGAAAGATTTATTGTTTAATTATCATTTTATTGAATACTAGCGTAAGAACCCGTGCTTCGCTACGGTCAAATGTTGGGTTTGGATGAAGGAGTAGTTCAGCAATGGGACCCGAAACACATTCATCCATCTATCACATCATAAAGTAATGAGTTATAGCTGCTCTCATCATAATACTTGCCTCCCTTGGTGACTTTCACACATACCAATCATGAGCCTGCATGCATTCAGACTGCCCAACTACTTTAACTTCTAACATCATGGGCTTGGATAGAGAACCTTTATCTGATGTTTCATTCCCCTTGTATGCAACCTTTGAGTTCATCCTTATGGAAGTATAGGTAATATAAGCATTAGGGGTACATTTCCCGTGCTTCGCAACGGCAAACTCTTGTGTTTGGAATAGTTCAATATACTCGTAAGAAACGGTGAAGTGTAATGAAATATATATGTCAATTGCAATGAGTACTGCATGTTCTTGAAAAAGATTTCATGGGGGTAAATTACTATAAAATTATGACATACAAACCCACTTTTCTCATCCTGTAGTAGTACTTTTTGACGTTCATGGATAAAAGTGTGTTGTACAACTCAGAGCCAAGTATTTCCAAAAAGCAGTTGTGTATATTACTTAACAAAACATTATGTATGGAAAGTTAAGATTCATAAAATAATGTAAATTATTGATGTGTTTATTTTCCTATAAACACTTAATACATACAAAGATAATCAAAATGTTTTAATAGGTAGGTACTACTAATTTGTCTACATGAAATTATTAAAAAAATAAATATCAAATTATTAAAGGTTTTAATGTAGGTAGTATTTATGTTCTTAAAAAGTAATGTAATGCAAAGATGTAGTTTAGGTATATATTTATATTCCATTTATTTATTAGCCATCTGTTGAATGAATATAATAATAGGACGTTTAGGTATACCAAACATGCTTATTTTGTATGTGATTTAAGGATTACTTATAATATTAAACATCATTACAGAATTATTGGCATCAGCCGACCAAACAACTTTAATTTCATGGATCTTTGACAATCTATGAATGTCTCGTCTATCGCCATTGACGTCCATCAATTTTTTTTATATTTCCAAATAATAAATTTCAATTCAGTACATCGGCTCGTCCAACGGTTTGGCACCATAGGAATACCCCTCCACAGCTTTCCGAGTTACTAAAACAGGAATTAATCAGATCTATTTTAAATAAATTACCTAGTTAACTAAGATAAACATTGTTGCTTAGTTTTTCGGTGAGACCAGTAGGAGTGTCGAAACGTCAATCAAGTTAAGTTACATAGGGTGCATCTCTAAAACGCTATGATATCGAGTAATCACAGTGAAAACCTTCAACAATTACTAAGTAAGATAAACACAGTCATAGAGAAATATGTAGTAGGTAAATGCATATTGAAACATTGTACGCACCTTGAATTTCCCTACAAATTCTGTGATCCGAACATTAAAATTATCCAGAACTCCATGATTTTCACAGTGCCAGATTACAATTTCATGATTCGTACCTGGAATTTTAAATCATCATGAATGTTCAACCTTAATGAACCTTTAAGTGTATCCTCACACTGAGATTAAAAACTTGCAGTTGACTTCTGGATGTCATATTCCACACACCCAAAAAGACCATTGTACTGCCTACACTAATGGTATCAGATAGTTAAAAACACACCACAAAATGGCTCCGAGTGACGAAGTCTTGTAACTTCCTTGATTTCCTAAAGAGAAGTAGTATTAATTATAACAATGAATTTAAACATGAGTATTTAAAAAAAAAATTACCATAAAAAATTTTTGAGGTTATGTCTGAACACAGATTTTGCTACTCAACACTCCATGTATTATTATAATACTATCAAATACTATATAAACTCATTTCATGTAAGCACATTAATTATTCTCCACACCAAATTGTGTTAGAATTATTGCCTGCCTATAATAACGGGACGCCTTACATACACTCGTTTATTTCACGGAGGATGGCGCCATTTTCAAATATGATACTGATAGTATTTTCGAGGTACTTACATTTTTATTTCTTACAGCATTAGGAATACACTTAAATGTTATGTTACAGTGTCTCCTGCATTATTTTTTTTACGAATCTCGAAATAAACCTAAATACATATTTGTACACTTCGTAATAAATAAGCTTGAAAAGCTTTTGTTGTGGAGTAAGTCGCCATCGGGGATTGAACCCGCGCCTACTGGATCGAATTGAGCGCTTTACCAACCTGGCTCCCGACCACCTCATTTGCGTTATTTTGTTTTTACATTGCAATAATGAACACATTAAAAACAAAATAACGCCGGTTATCTCTCTAAATACATAAAACAATTGTTTACGAACTTCATAAATAGCTTTTATCATTAATTTCACTTCGATCGTAAACATAGCACTGTTTAGATTGTAAAAAGAAATTTAAATGATAGGTAGTAACATTTTAAATAACAAATACATATCTTACTTTGCACTATAATTCAAGTTACCTGTACAAATAAGGTGGTCGGAAGCCAGGTTGGTAAAGCGCTCGACTCGATCCAGTAGGCGCGGGTTCAATCCCCGATGGCGACTTTCTCCACAACAAAAGCTTTTCAAGCTTATTTATTACGAAGTGTACAAATATATATTTAGGTTTATTTCGAGATTCGTAAAAAAAATAATGCGGGAGACACTGTAACATAACATTTAAGTGTGTTCCTAATGCTGTAAGAAATAAAAATGTAAGTAACTCGAAAATACTATTAGTATCATATTTGAAAATGGCGCCATCCTCCGTGAAATAAACGAGTGTATGTAAGGCGTCCCTATAATAACACATTACATGTAAACGCCAAACTAAACAAAACATCGTAATTTGTTTGAAGTTGACAGACGCATCTGACAAAAGGAATCAGTGTTGCCATATTCATATTATGTTTACACCATAATCGAACCGCTAAAATCGTACGTAATTTGGTAGTCTTAAACTGAAATTAGGTATAATTCTTAAAGATTAATATTTTTCATAGTAGGTATTTTAGTTTCATAATATAACACCTTGAATAATAATAAATTACCTACGTGTATGACACTCATCGCTGCTGGCTAAAGACAATTTTCATCACTGTCAAAGCGATTTTAAAAAAAAACTTCTCGTTGACATTTATTAGTGTTGGGCGTTAGCTAATTTAAACTGTTACTCCCAAAACTGTTATTTCGCAGTAGCTGCAAGCCTTGCCTGTTATTTACTAACCTAATAAATAATTTAAAAAAGTATTAATACTCGTATAGTTATACCTTTTTACTAAACAAATATAGGTAAATTCGTTTAAATCCAAGTTCATTAGCTTTTTTTTAAACAGATATTTAATAAATACTCCTTACTGTTATATCAAATACCTGTTACAAATAACGCTTTCGGTTAACAAATATTTAGTACCTGTTAGTTTTTTTTCTACCCAATTCTACGTTGCAAACGTCAAATTTTGTTGGAATGTCGTTATATTGTCTTAATATTATTGTTGTTTAAATTATAAGTAATTCCTAATGAAACGATTACTTAGTGTTGTTTAATAATAATCTTGAGTAAAAAGTGTGCTTCATTATCCAGAATAATGCAAAATATGATATTATTTCAGAGATTCACCTGTGTTTTTTAAAGGTATTGTATAGAATAATAAATTATTTATTGCTATATAATTAGCGTTTAATTAGGAAAGTACCTACCTTGTATCACTGAATAAAAATTTAGGTACCTACCTACCATATAAATAATACCTGTTTTCTGTGTAATTAGGTAGGTATAATAGGTATGTCAAGTTTGAAATTAGAATATTACTCTGTTTTCAATAACTTGCTTATATTTATCTGATTTTGGGAAACATTTGATATTCCAATTACCTATTATTGTTGACTATTTTCGTTTATAAATATACCTGCATCAGTTGTAGGGACATAATTCTTCATAACGGATATAGTGAAAAATGTTAGAAGCATAGGAGTAGGTACGAATTAAAATATTTATGTGGGATTCAGTGTCTAATTAGGTATGTACCTACCTACTTTGCTTCATCCAATAGAAATTTTAGTACCTACCTAGTACCTACCATGAATAATATTTTCAAATTTTTAATATGTCAAGTTGGTATCATCGTTGAATATAGATTGAGTGTTAAATTTATAGATGAGACATAATTCTTCATATTTAGAGAAAAAAGCTTATGTCCCTCATTAGAATTTGATATCTGTAGTTATAAAAAATATGAAATTTTGTTATTACAGAACGCATTATGTTATAGGTATTTCAGTATCGTCTCACTTTTTAATTTGACGAATGGTTTTATTTCAATGGCAAAATCTAAATACAAACCAACTTCACATTTCACAATGAATTTAACCTTACAATACCTTTCAATAAATTTAAAAATAACTTATAATTTTAAAAACTGACATCTCAAAAGCGACACGACATGGTGGAAATTTTCTTGAAAAACCTTGAATTTTGATGTTTTGTGTAATGAAATATCTTATCCAAGACTACATATTATTAATTTTTTTATATCCTATGTGTATCTTGGAAATGTTTACTAAATCCACTCAATTAATGAACGCACAAAACTATTTCATATAAAAGATTACCCCGGAATGAATTAACAGGAAATTGTGGAAATTGGACACGAAGTATTCTCTGTTTCAAGTATGTTGTACGCTGGACCAGTAGTAATTCTATGGATAAACTTTTGTATCCATGGAAACCCATGAGAGGGATGATGTGTAACGGGAAGTGAGAAAAATACGAACATACGTACGAACTGAAATATTTATGTGGGATTACGTTTGAGAAAGTGAATACCAAATATATAAAAAACACGTCTTCTAATTACCTGTCTAGCACGCATTATAGTATTTAGGTAATACTGTTTAGCTCTGCACGAATATTAGAAGTTTTATTTTAAGACTCGATTACAGAAATTACAATTATGTACTTATAGCTTTAATACTCATGATTTGTTCTTCAAAGATGGAATATTTTCAGTTTACCGAAATTATGATAAAAATGACATTAGGTCTGATTCTGTAAGTATTTTAACTTAGATAAGGTCGTTCCAAAATTTTAAATTTAAGTCATTTTTAGTTTGATACCCTATTCTCTATCGTTGGCCCAACTAAATTCTTAACAATTTTTAAAATAAGTTAACCATAAACAATTTTAGTTCAATATTATTGTCTACTGTACATCGGGCATGCGCGTTGTTATGTATCCATTAGTTACAATATTATTGTTATTTTGACTTGACAGATGGTATTGTCAATATTACAAAATGAAACATTAAATCGAAAGCAACTCTTCGAAAAATTCCCAGCAATTTCGAGGAAGTCAAATAGGATCATTGTAAAATCTCCGCGGCGTGATAGATATTAGATAATCACGGGTAAAAAACGCTTTACTCCTCTATGTGAACCTGGGATTCTAAGAGAAGATGCGCAGATGTGGAATGAATCTGGAAGACGGCTATATCCTTAGCTAGGCAGTTGGTAGAAAAAGGGTGATGAGAAGAATATTTCGACCTGGACTATATAAAAGTATATCGACAGCTGACGGTCAATCAGTTTCATCTTCTTCGTGTGTTATAAAGTTTTATTAATGCTTTGTGTATTATCTGAATCAGACTCCCAGATAACTTGCACAATGGTCGTATTCGCAGACGAAAGAAGAAGAAGTCTTATCAGAATCATTTACATGTTGAATTTTCTATTTAGTAGATAACACGTTTGTAATAATTAATTGTATTGTGGGTAATTTTTACATAAAAATACTTATTATATTTTACTTCGTTTTTGCTATATTTTCTCATGAATAAATGAAAACCTTTAGAGCTTTTTCTTTTAAACTAATGTTGTTTTAATCACTTTCAATTTTACTATAAAATTATTTTGTAGATAGATAGATTTGTATATAGATTGACATTGAACCTATCTATCTACCCATCTTCCTATACCCTCACGCCGCATCCTTTGCGGGGTAGGGATAAAGGACAGAATGCCAGACCGCTCTATTCTTACACACACACTTCTTACTCCCAAAACATTCATACAATATTGTCATACACCCTTCAACTTCTGTTTTTACTCAAAATGCGTCCGTCCTTGAGAACATAATCGGCCAGGTCAGTCTCGGGTGGTCTCACTTTCTCGCATCTCTTCTTTTATTGACTTTTTGGCCATTTTGTCTTCATTCATTCTATCCACATTCCCTGATTTCTTAACTTTCACTACCCCAGTTTTACAGTTACTCATTTCTCTAAGCACGCATTCTTCTCAAGGACCTCAATTCCACTGCGTTCAACCCTGTTTCGTCCTTCAGCCAGTCCACGTCTCACTAGCATAATTAGGGTTGGAACCAAGACAGAACTGTGCACCAGCACTTTTTCTTTCGTAGACACTAACAATTGGTCTGAGCGCATTTTCAATCCCATGAGGCTGTTAAAATAATGTGATTGGAAGACGGGTGTAGTGACTACAATGATTGGACGGTTTGCGTATGTTGAGAATGAATAATAACAGGAGGACTTAAAGTATAGTAGTTATGGATGATAGAAGAGGCGTGAGGAAATGATGTCATCCGAGACTGACCTGGACTGATCATGTCGACCACATCCTCAAAGACGGACACGTTTTAAATAAAAGAGATCGTAGAGCAAATGACAAATTGCTTGAATGTGACGGAAGCAAGAAGTGTGTGTAAGGAAAGGGAAGTTTGGCGCTCTGTCCTCTCTGACAACCCCGCAGGAGACGCGGCCTAGATATACAGTTGGAATAGCTACTTTTCACGTTGCTGGGATGAAATGAACTTCTTCCACGAAGGTCTTGGTGTAGGCAGCTGTAGAATATTTATTTTGCTACCCTTTTTTTGATTTTCAACTTCAACATAACGTAACACATAAGTACTTAACATATTTTTTTGTGAAACGTATAAAATTCGATATTAAAACACACTTATCAGAAGGTAGAATTAATAAGCCGCATGCAACATAGGTGCGGCTAAAATAAGTTAAAAATTAACTTAAATAAGCACATTTTGACAGAAAACTATTCCAAAATTAAGTTACAGAATACGATATGAGCTTATGTTGAACTAGTGGCCGTACTATTTCAAATAAGAGAACACTTTAAGACTTAACAAATTAAAATCAAAGTTACAGAATAGCAAATGAACTTATCTAAGTTAGTGCGTTCTAATTTTAGTTTAGCTCGTGTTTAAAAGATAGAGAATCAGACCTATAATAAGTCATATTAATTTTCTATGAGTCAATCTTTACATTAGGCGAATAAACTGAAAATTAATGAATAGTTCCCTCTCAATATTTTTCGGAATAGACTGTTATTCAATATTTTATTCATAAATTTCAAGTAGGAAATATTTTTTCCTTCCAGCATTATAAAGTAAGTGAACATTTTTTTCTGGTTTATGTTAGGGAAATCTTAAACGATATCCAACATTATTTTCATCGCTGACTATTTATTCTACACACGATTTATTTCGCAGCTAATATCATATTTTTCCACACATCAAAACATTTTAATCCTATTTGTCATGTAATTTGATTAATGGCTCTTACATAAAACAGACGCTCTCTTGTTCGTACTCTGTCTCGATGATTGTGGTGACGGGAAATACCGAACACCAGGCTGATTAAGAGGTCCTCAGTGCATTAAAACCTGGCATTAACCCCTGTCAGCCCACATCACTCCGCGGTTTATGGTCACTGAGGAGGGAATGGTAGATGTTGAACCATAAGAGCTCGACCTATATCCACTACAGATTATCAAAAGCATACTTACCAACTACTTTATATTTTGACGGGTTGAATAATACTCCGATCTACAATATATGATGTCAAATCATTCTGAGAGGATTTCGGGAAATAAAATAAAATATTTTTCCTAAAATAATAATAAGCCGCATTTTCCATATGAGAAATTATTTTCTTTCTTTATGTTTCACTCAAATTTGCACGTATTCCACTCTTTGTTGATATATTATTATTGAGACTTTCAACTGACTGTGGAAGTCCATATTTAAAAAAATAATTAAAGAACTAATAACAATTACCAAGTCCACAAAAAGATTTCTATTATACGCGATTAGTGAGTTCGAGGACTCTCGTCCTTATTATACACGCCTGATACGAGGATGAGAATAGTAGTCGCAGACCAAGCCTCATCTCACGATTGTGTTAAAATTATATAAATACCCAATTCGTGTCCGTTGTAAGGTGGAAAATTTTGAACTAAGTACAGTATTTATCCGGTTTAAGCATGCACATCGAATACACTAAGTACCGTAGATGATTATTATTCTATCCAACAACATGCAAGAGGACATCAGACAACACGGAGATGGATGAAGAGTTGGGTCATTAATCATAATACGTACTTATATTCTAAGAGCACACAGGGAACAGACGAAAATATTTTATGAAGTATTTGCAATTGTAGTTTCAGAGTAAGGTAGGTACTTACTCTTCTCTCATGCACTATACGAGTATTGTTTTATTTTCCTAGAATTTTCAGACTGTACTTCTATTGCAAACATCGATCTACGTACATCTTCCATTACTGTATGAACAACTTCAATAGTAATCCATCTTCTTTCTTAATCTTCTTCGGTCAGCTGAAATCAAACAAAACTTATTTCTTCTACATCTTTCATTTTGTTCTTGTCTGTAATCTCTGATAGATACGGTGAATTGCAAAATGGCACGAATCGAATTCCTATATATCAAATATTTACTAACCTCCATTTCTCAATTCCTTTCAGCAATTTCTTTTGCGTTCTTTCTTTATTAAATTATTGATGAGATATACCTAATTAAATATAGGAAGCGAAATGGATACTGATTGGATAGCAACTCATATTCAGAATTCAATTACTAACTTGTGGAACACTGTGATAAGAATATGGTTTTGCCAGTGCTCATTGAATGGATGCCGTATTTATTTATAACAAAGAGGTCAGGCAGAAAAATCACTTTTTGTACAAAATTTGAAATGTTTTTGAAATATTTTTTGGAGAATCGTTTTGTAATTCGTTCGCAATCTCTTAGTTGAAAGAGAAAGATTCTGTCTTTGAAAAATAGTGCAAGGTGCTATAGGGGAGGAAATTAGTTCAATTGCAAAACACTGATTTAACTAAAGAAAATCCTTACAAGGAGGAAATTTTATAGCTAAAATTGGAATGGAATAATATTATAATGAGAATATAAATATCACAAACACAAATATGTATACGCACACTTCTAGTAAATGTTTGTGTTGTGAAGAATACATCACCAAACTGAGTTTCGAACCCACAATCGCCCAACCGCTTAGTTTTTCAACTGTGACTCCACTCGACTAAGCCACCACTAAATATTTAGGAATCGTGCGATTAATAATTATTTAGATATTTTTATAAAATACTTACCCTTATTGCTACGCCAAGTCTTGACGTGTTTTAAATGAATAAAAGCTCGGGTCAAAATTATGTAGGTTGTATGAATATTTAGGTTATACGGTGAAATAGTATTATTTATTGTCGCTATTTTATATTCTAGTCATTTGCTCTTTACGACATCCAGCCAAAGTTATGTTATTATAACAATAGGTCCTATTCTATAATATTTTCATAGTTCCCGTATACAGGGTGATTGGTTCCGCTATTCAGATATTTTGAGAGGTGATAGAGGGTGTTCTAAAACGTAGATCTGCCAAAGGGATGTCATCCCAATTGTTAAGGGTTGCGGAGTTACACCCTTTTAAAAAAATTCCACCCCCGACATCGACCACCGTCACATTTCATTGAATAGCTCTGATGATATTCTGTCAAAAAGTAAACAAAAGATCAGACGTGTTTTAAATCGCTCCACTGAAAAAAACTTTTCTGATATAAAACAAACTGTTTAAGTGATTGTGTGTGCTCGGTGTTGGGTGTCGGAACGTCAGCAACCTGATAGTATAGTTTGTTGGTGCAATCAGTGCTGATATATGCTGTATATGTGAGTTGAATTATTCGTTTTTAACTTGCGATTTCATTTTATTGACATTTGTGATACATGTAACAACAAGAATTATCAGCACCTACCACCCAGCTTCGAGCGGTTGCTACTGAGGTTGCATAAACTCAGGAGTAATCATGCCTGCACCATACTACTGATATATACGAGATAAATATATGAATTTCTGTATACAATCCTACTACACACACCCACTTACATTAAACTATACATATACTCATACTGCCTAAACATAATTTGCTGTGCTGTTATATAAATTTTTAATTGATATTAACATTTATCATGTCCAAGCATATACAAAGACAAATTGTGAGGACCGGATCGAACCCACAGTCGCGGGAGAATTCCCCAATAGTGAAGGGGAAGACCGGTATACCGCAGGTTGGAACACCAGAAGAAATTGAGGAGGAAATAGGTAGGATTGTGAGTGCACCGGGAAATCTAAAAAGAGAAGCAAAAGACCTAATACTAAAAAGGCTTGCAGATGTGGTGTCACTGACAGTATACTATAAGAATCAATGCGAGTTGTTGAGATCTGCTCCGGAGTCAGAATTGATGAGGGCACTCAATATGATCCAGAAAAATACGGTGGACATACAGAAGCAGAATGAACAAATTTTGTCTGAAGTTCGGCATCCGACACAAACTTATGCGGAGGTTACGCATATGAAGAATAAAGTGGTTTCACAACCAACTCATTCACTAATTGTACGTGCTGGAGAGGAGAACGGTAAAGACAAAACATGTGATAGTATTGAAGGGGTTATAAAGAAAAACATCAACGTGAGGTCAATGGGAGTGGGGATAAAGGAGATGCGAAAAAGTACTAATGATTGCATAATAATTAAAACAAACACTAGGGAAGATCTTGAAAAAATAAAAAATAAACTAGAGGAAAATACAAAACTTAAAACATCGGAGGTTTCAATGAAAAACCCGTTGGTTGTCTTCAAGGCCGTTATAAAGGGAATTACGGAGGAGGACCTCAATGCATCACTAAAACAGCAGAACAAAGATCTAAAATTGGAGGAAAACATCAAAATCAAATATAGAAAGCGCCATAGAAACAACTTACTTGCAAATGTCGTATGTCAGGTTACCCCTAAAACCTGGAAATCACTCACTAATGTGGGACGAGTATTTGTTGGTTACCAGAGAATCGCTGTGGTAGACGAAAGCCCACTGGTACAGTGCTACAAGTGCTTATTATTCGGGCATACACAAAAATACTGTACACGTGAAGCAAGATGTGCGCATTGTACTGGCCAGCATGAGAGCAGGGACTGTAATAGAACAGACTTAAGTGCATTGAGGTGTGCACTATGTGTAGATAAAAAAAAAGATGGGGAAAATCATTCAGCTTTTAGCCGGGAGTGCCCTTGCAGGCAGATATTTGAAAAATTTGCAAGAGAGGCCACAAATTATGTATGCTAAGGGTGACATAAATGTGCTGGAAGACATAGACAATTACGTTCCGATATACACGAAACAACATGAAACGCCCGAAAAATGCAGTGAAACCATTAAGAGTGGACTTAAAACTAAACTCTTAAACATAAACATAAGAAGCATAAATCAGAACTTCGATGCACTCCAGGTCCTCATTCAACAAATGGAGATTGATTTTGATGTGATTGTTCTTACTGAGTGCTGGATTAACAGCGCCTATACATCTAAAGAAATTGAAGGATATCAGACCTTTCATACAACAAAACATTACAACAAAAGTGACGGAGTAGTATTATATATTAAGAATGAGCATTCAGTAGCAGTCATAGAACCTGATGTGGTAGAAGCCAATTGCATGATAGCCAATATCAATGGAAGCACTACGGTGGTGGCAGTCTATCGGCCTCCTGCATTCCGTAACGCAGGTCCCTTTGTTAAGTCAATGGAGAATATTTTAAAACACGGACACAAGGAAAGTACTATTCTTGCTGGTGATATTAACATTGACATATTATGTAAAGAAGAGGCGGCTGTCACTCAGGATTATCTGAACCTGTTGGCCTCTCTGGGCTTCCTGTCTGCAATCAATAAACCAACTAGAAACAAAGCATGCTTGGACCATATTATGATTAGAACAAAATTGAAGACTCATGCCGTGGTATGTCAAACTGCGATCACAGACCACTTTGCTGCAATGACGGGATTAGAGAACAACAGAAACAAAACAAAAACCACAAAAAACAGTACATACAGGAAAACAAACTACGACCAGTTGAAAAAAGATTTAAAAAACGAGACATGGGAAGAAGTGTATGACAGGAGCGAAGTTAATGAAGCTTATGAAAAGTTGATACAAATATTGAGTAGACATGTCAGTAACAATGAAACAATAAAAACAGTTAAAACAAAGAAAAAAATCAAAGAATGGATAACAGAGGATATTATTAAATGTATCAGAGAAAGAGATAAGCTGCATAGGATCTCTAGGAGGAGACCAGATGACATTGACCTTTGTGAAAAGTATAAAAAAATTAGAAATTCGTGCACAAAGCTGATAAAGACAACAAAAATAAAATATTATGAAAACTTAATACTGTCCAAGGGTAACAGTGCAAAGGAATGTTGGAGAATAATCAGAGAATACACAAATACCAATACTAGTAAAAGACGTGATATAAGCAAACTACTAAATAACAATGCAGATATAAAGGAAGAACTAAACAAGATAAATAACTATTTTGCAACTATAGGAGAGACCCTAGCACTGAACAAATTGAAAGACAGGTCTACAGATATAAATAAACTGGCAAGTGAGATTAATATACATAGTCGGCCGGTGCACTCATTTTTTGCAGTTCCTGCAAATATAGATGAGACCATTCAGGTAATCTCAACATTAAAAGCAGAAAGTGCACCCGGAATTGATGGAATCGCACCCAAAATTCTGAAAGAAAACAAGGAAAGTATTGCGAAACCCTTGACATTTATTTTTAATCAAAGTTTGATGTCGGGCACATTTCCAGACTCTGCGAAACAAACACTATTGTGTCCGATACATAAAGCAGGTGACCACAAGGAAATGACTAATTATCGGCCCATATCTTTACTTACTTCTTTTGCAAAAATACTCGAAATGAATACTAATGAAAAATCGTCTAACAAGGTATATCGATAAAAACAACATTCTGTCAATTAACCAGTATGGATTTCGTAACAAATTGAGTACGGAGGATGCAGCGTTGCGGCTTGTTGAATGTGTTGTTGGAAACATGGAAGAGAAGAACAAATGTATAGGAATATTTATGGACTTGGCAAAAGCCTTCGATACAGTGCCACACAAGCTGCTTCTCATGAAATTACATCACATGGGAGTTCGAGGTATAACACATAAATGGTTCGAAAGCTATCTGACTAATAGAGAACAAATACTGAGACACAACGATATTAAAAGCAACCCTGCCACCATCACGTTCGGAGTGCCGCAAGGGAGTATCCTTGGACCAATACTCTTCCTTTTATACATAAATGACCTGTGTAGTATGAATTTAGACAAAGGAAATGTAATTACCTTCGCTGATGACACGGTGTTACTCTTCAGTGATAAAACATGGAAAGAAGTTATGGAAGTGGGACAACGAGGGTTCAGTAAAGTTGCCAATTGGTTGAACGCAAATCTTTTAACTCTCAATGCCTCTAAAACAAAATTTATTTGTTTCTCAATAACCAAAAGTGGAAGCCCGTCACATGAAACCAAGCTGTACTATTATGACGAAAAGGAAGGCAATAGTCCTAATGGCACTGAAACAAATGAACGCACTGAGGTAATTGAGAGATGTAAAAATATAAAATATCTTGGAATCCAGATCGATGAAAATCTGAACTGGAGGGATCAGATTATCCACTTGTCGAAAAGAATAAGAAAATTGGCATTCTTTTTTCGAGAACTCAGCTTTATCTTAAGCCCACAATATATTAAAAATGTATATTTTGCCTTGTGTCACTCATTACTTGGTTATGGAATTCTGGTATGGGGTGGAGCTGCCAAAACCACTTTAGACCCAGCTAATAAAGCACAGAAGATGATTATTAAAGTTATGAATAAGCTGAAATACACATATCCCTCACTTGAATTGTTCAAAGACACTAAATTGCTGAGCGTGAGACAGATGTACATAATTAAACTGATAAAGAAAATCAATAAAAACATCCACAACACACAAACCGTAAAACACACGCGGGCAACCAGACGCGAGAATAACCTCATCGTGCCGAATACCACTGCAAAATTCAGCCAGAGATTTGGCACATTCCTTGGGCCAAGGCTATATAACACCCTTAAGCAAAAAGTTGACAGTGGTAGCAAGGGAAGGAAGCTCGCCATGACTGAGGTAGTGAAATTAATCATGGAGGAGGGAATCTACAAGTCGGAAAGCATGTTGATGGAGATTCTTGTATAGAGATGAAGAAGACACGGTGCCAGTACATAATGTAGGTACAATCAGCTATGCAGAGGGTCATCGAGGGGGCCTCGGCACAGGCGCAAGCCCAGTGAGACTCGTCGATGAAACAAAATGTACCTTACATTGTAATTCACATACATTGCCATGTTAATATAAAAAAAAAAGACAATAAAGTTATTATTATTATTATTATTATTATATGAGTCCAAAATTAATAAAAAAAATATTTTTTTGTCTTGTAATAAAACAAGCTTTTAATTGATGTCAAAAATATTTAATAATAATAATAATAACTATGATAAAATTAAATAGAAAAACAAAATTTCATTTTTTTTTGTTGAAAGTTTTGACATCTTTTAATTTTTTTTCAATAAAAATTATAATTAACTAGTACTTTTTTTTCTTTTAATAAATACATTAGACCCTTGTGAATAAAAATGCTGAACATTATCTATCCATATTTTGAACCAGTTTTTCAAAATCTTCGATTTTGTAAGTACATATTCAATAAAAAATTACTTCTTCTCTACTGATGATACCTCTTTTAGTACTACGTACCTACAATAAACAGGTAGTCAGTAGCGAAGAAGTAATTTTTTATTGAATATGTACTTACAAAATCGAAGATTTTGAAAAACTGGTTCAAAATATGGATAGATAATGTTCAGCATTTTTATTCACAAGGGTCTAATGTATTTATTAAAAGAAAAAAAAGTACTAGTTATTTATAGTTTTTATTGAAAAAAAATTAAAAGATGTCAAAATTTTCAACAAAAAAAAAATAAATTTTGTTTTTGTGTTTAATTTTAGCAAAGTTATTATTATTATTATTAAATATTTTTGACATCAATTAAAAGCTTGTTTTATTACGAGACATCCAAATATTTTTTTATTAATTTTGGACTCATAGCATCAGAGTTATTCAGTGAAATGTGATGGTGGTCGATGTCGGGGGTGGAATTTTTTTAAAAGGGTGTAACTCCGCAACCCTTAACAATTGGGATGACATCCCTTTGGCAGATCTACGTTTCAAAACACCCTCTATCACCTCTCAAAATATCTGAACAGCGGAACCAATCACCCTGTATACACGTACGTCGTACATACTCACAGCACCTATAAGAAATATTATCTTCGGAAACGCGTGATTTCCTCTACGCTGATGTTGATATTTCTTCAAGCAATAAAGTATATTGATGACAAAGTCAATTGGCCGTAAACAATCATGCGACCTTTCAGTTCACTTTCGAGGGTTTCCACTATACATAAGTCACGATTCACCACAATCAACGTTCAACATAAATGTTACCGGGAGACATAAGAACATAATGCCTACAATAAAATATTCAAATATCGACGCTATACACAAACATTTTCCATGTCAGAGTTATATCGACTTGATATTCGCAAATTGTCTGTAAGTTAATAGTGTAACTAACAGCACATAAGTAGTTTAGTTTTTGCAGATTTGTTTTAAGAGTATTATCTAAAATACATACCTACTAGTATTTAAATTACAATACATAACTACATTATTTACAATATCTTCTTCTTCTCCACACCATATCCCATTTATTTGGGGTCGGCGGCTCGGATACTCCCTCTCCATTTTCCCCGATCGAGGCAGTCTTCTGGAGTAAGCTCCAGGTGTTCCATGTCCCCTCTGATGGTCTCCTCAAGGGACTTCTTCAATATCATTGATTATTTACAATATCTATTCGTTTTAAACCCATTTTGTACCTACATAAAAGAGTAAATACAAAAAATATTCAAATCGTAGATACTAATCGTGTTAAAGCTGACTTCTTTCATAATTAAACGGTTGTAAAAATTATAATCCAAATATAAGAAAATACTATTATGAAAATCAACTGTATTTGGATATATTTTGAAACACTTGAAACTGAAAAGATGAAATAAGAAATGTTTTTTTAGGCGGAGGCAGGACTTGCCAACACATTTCTCAGTCTTCAGATTATCATTCAGGATTTACATATAATCTCATCATTATCATGGAAAATATTCACCTATCAAGGAAATCAAAGGATTAAAAGCTTAGATGCCTGGGGCCTGAAATACAAAAATTGTGCGTAAAATATCAGTATTTAGAAATCTTATGAAGTAAGAATTGAAATATTTAAGCTGTTGAAATGTATATTTATGAATATTGGCTTTCCTTTTTTTCCCCATCCATTATTACGTAATAATTTCCTGCTTAATTTCTATATATTACAATTTATTATTCATGCGTAAGGAATAATTTCACAATAAAAGAACGAACCGTGCGAATTTCCGAATGTTCGCATATTCCTAAGTAGGTAAAACATAAGGATTACATTTAATTTGTTTCAAGTACATGGAGGGTAGTAGGAGGGAGGATACTTCGTCTCTACTACTTGCTGAACGTATATTATATGTAGGTGTAGGTATATTGGCAAGAAAGGGAATTAATGAAGTCACATACGAATGTTCCTTTTGAGAATAGGTATTACACACATATATAACATAGCTATATAAATTCAGTTGTACAATATCGTAAGTAAATGAAGACTTTCAGTAGGCCTACCCTACCCACGCTTCTTGTAGTAGGAGCACTTCACATTAAAACTCGTAGCAGTAATTTTCTTCCAAAGTTGTTTGAAGCATTCTTATAAACGCTTTGGAATATTAGCATCCGCGTAATAATGTGAGAGCTGCCAATTAGTACCAGCTTTGATAATTAATGTACTAATTTAGCTCTATTTAATTATGTTTTTTAGATATCTACATCGTATATTGTAGTTTAAACAACCCCAACCCCCTTGGTTGGTTAATAATGTAGGATACGCGTTTTGGCAAAATAAACCTATCATTATTTACGTTTCTTCTGTCATATTCAATCCTTTTGAAAGTCTGTGCTGCATAAACTTAGGTAATACATTTTCCTAAAAGTAGTCAATGTTTTAATCTGTTTATATTATACTCGCATAATATATGTATTACGCAGAATATTGATACAAAAAGTAGGTAGATCGTCCAATAGATGAAAAAGTAGGTATCTAGGAAATGACTATAAAAGAATAGTTATATCTTTTTTTCCGAAAGATAGCAACTCGTTTCCCGAAAGTCTCAGAGATTTTTTTTTGTATTGATAATATTCATTAAAATCTAGGGAATAACCGTATAAGTTTTTTGATTGAAGCAATTACAATTAACCCCTAAAAATGGAATAAACGCTATTTTTACCATTTTATCATGCGAATTTGAACCGTTATGCCGTAGGAAATGACCATGACGTCATAGTTGGATCTCGAGTTTAACAGACGATTTTTTTTTCGTTAATCTGACTTACTCGTTTTAAGTGATAGGTACACAACCAGTAGAGAGGGAAAATAAATGAAGGTTTGCGAATATTACACTAAAGACAAAGTCATGAAAGCTTAATGTACCGAGTAGAAAGTATCTAAACACATGTATGTAGGTAATGTTACATACATACATACTCTATGTACATTGTACCTACATAATAATATTACTATATTGTTCGTTGTGCATTATTTGTACTAACGCTACGGGTCCTAAAGCGCGCGTGTGCTTTTAAGGCTCATTACCCCTTGAAATGGACTAATTCAAGGCAGATGCAATACAAAGTGAACTTCGTAGCACTTGAGTATATGTGCTGTACTCTGGTACTGATATATCTTCATTAGAGAACAACCCTTAATGACATTACTTTACTAACTTAAGTGCCGTAGAAATGTTTACTACATGAGAGAGATATATTCGTACAATATTATTTTATTCTTATTACTACAAGAAGTGGCCACTAAATAAAAGTGTATAAAGAAACAAAGATTTATGAGAATGTTTTTGTATTAACGTTAATCACTATTAATCAAGAATGAAATATGTAGCGCTGTTGAAAATTTACTTTCCATGAGTTTATTCATTGAGACAATGACATCTAGGTAGGGGTATCATATTATGGAAATCAAACGTTTATATAATGTTAGAATAGGTGGCGAACCTCACTGCTGAGATATTTTTAAAATGGTTTATTGAAGACTCCTAAACATATCTAAAAAGTGTGGGCTGCCTATACCCGGGGTTCCCACTGGGAAAAAGCGCGGTTCATTTTAACCAAAAGTAAAGGTGTACATTCCGTATATCGGCACTTAATTAGAGTTTTATTTTAATCAATTTTAACTGATGTTTCTTATAATATGTAATATTTTATCAATGGTAATTTCAAAAAATTGTAATTCGATTGATACAGTTTTTAGTAATTAGAAATTCAATACAATTTCTCCGCATTTTGTTAAAATTCTAAATCAATTCTTAATCAAAATTTATACTCGTACACTGAAACCTTTTACAAAAAAAAAATACACTTGTTTCGAGCCTTCGCATTCTTAATAAGAAAAGTCGACATTCTTATTCCTCTTTCGTTTTTAAATTAATATTAATGTCTTGATTCTTTGGAATTCTATTAGCATAGTTTAATATCGATGAAGCCTGGCATCCAATGTTGGTGAAACTTTGCAGGAAGATTCAATAAAGCTTTTGTGATTTATTTAAATATTCATTTCATGTACTCCCGCGAATAGAAAACTTTACTTAAAGTGATATTGAACTATGAAGCGATTTCAAATATTATTTTTTTTTCATAAATCATGCGAAGATACGTTACTATTATATTATTGTCTGGTTTTGTAAAATCTTAATTTGTTTTTAATTAATACTCGAATTATTTTTTAATTTAAAGTGATCATTATCACTTAAGACAGCCGAGGTCACTTGTAAGTCCGATAATTTTCAACTTCAATTCTATATTGTTATAAGAAAACTGTACGAAAAGTTGAACTTTTATCGAAATTAATATGCGCAATATTCGTTCGGTTTGTAAAGCTTCTGGTTGTACTTTATTGTATGGATATAAATTCCTGGTGAAGATGGAATTGCACTTAACAGATAAAATAAATATTTTACGTAAATATTTTCTAATTTTGTTTTCATAAAAACTGGGTTATTTATTTGTAGATTAAAAACAACTATTTTTTGGGGTATTAAAAAATACAGAGTGCCATCGTTGAAAGCATGTTTAATAATCTAAATTACATTTTAAAAATTCTATTACAAACTCTATCTCTCAATTTCCATACATCATAAATGTCTGTCAAACGAAATTACCTTCAAGCGAATTTTTATATTGATTATTCATCGAACTTTTCCAATTTATTATCGAAAATTGTACAAACTACTCGCATTATTCCCGCGTCAATTAAAGCCTTTCCTAGCATATAAATTATTACGGCAGCACATGTATTTAATGTTCAAATACAAAGTTCGGCGAACGTTAAATGGACCATCAAAGCTGAACCAACAGAAGAGTAGGGATCCATTGTCCATGTATCATTACACGAGATTCCTGCATCCCCTCTATTACGGTCAAACTTAGCCTTTAGATACTATGACCTTTGACATGTCATACATTATAATATAACAAGGGAATTTACTTAAACCACTGACCTCACTAATTGAATATACTAATTACATTAGTTTACTAATTTGAGCGAAGCTGGTTTTCTTATTAATTCAATCAAACTGAGTATATTGCTTTAATATCAAATTTAGTACATAATATACAGACAATATCACTTACTTCAACCCTAAGAAGCTTATAAGATGATTCAAGTGGGTATTCAATATAAGTTATGTAATTATGTGTGTTACCTGGATAACCAAAGATATTCCTTAATTGAATTCTAATATTGCAATTGCCAAGATTAGGACAATAATGTTGAATTATTCGCATTGGAATTATTGTTAAGAGCATGGGAAAACCGATAAACCCTTAGGCAAACTTCTGTCGATGATAACATCGTGTTCTAGGAATATTAATAATATGGAGAGGTAAAATCAAAAGCCAATGACTGCCGAGAAGTTTGTATCAGTAGTGTATCTTAGTCAATATCTGTATTATAGATTTTGTATATCATATTGATATTGCTTGTACTTTTTAGTTTAAGAAATACTGACCCTACAGTGATCTCACCTTTACTAAGTTTACCTGCTACCGATTACTGAATATTTAGTTCTGAGGTTTCCCTTTACACCGTTCAACTTTTGTTTAGAGACTGTTCCGAGGCCGAATAAGTGTTTGCGGTCTCAAATGTTTGAAGTGCTCCAAGTTTAACTATTCAAGAAGATAGTTTGTAATGTTCCACAGTAGTTACATTGAAATTAATGTTTTAATTTGTGCTTTATTATTCATTTTAATGGTAGTATAACAGCTTTCTAGGAACAACTATTTGTTATATTGATACACTTAAATAATAATGTGAAACTCAAATTTCATTCACATTCAGAGTATGCATACCGACATTTCAAACATTTCAAAAAACGGGAGACCTTATATCTCGACAACCGTTACTAAATATGCTTTGGCACAAAATAGGGTAGATGCATTGAACATTTATCTAGGGAATAACCGTAAAAGATTTTTTATGTCTTCTATAGATATCTCAAAAAAAATATTTTTAAACACACCTCTGATCTTTTTTCCGAAAGACAAAAACTCGTTACACGAAAGTTCCGGAGTATTTTTTTGTACTGATAATATGCATAAAAATCTATAGGGAATAACCGTAAAAGTTTTTTGATAGACGCAAAATTAACCCCAAAAAATTGATAAAACGCTATTTTTACTATTTTTTCATGCGATTGTCACGCGATTTTGAACCTTAATGCCGTGAGAACAGACTCTGACGTCATTCTTGGTGCCATGCTCTTAAAATGAATTTTTATAAAAAACGTGGTACATTTTCAATAAATTGTAAACAGAATAATCATTTATTATAATTATTCCTTCTTGATGAAACTTTCAATGGCACATTACTACCACAGCTCGTGAAATATAAGTTTTTCCAATAATACTAATGATACTACATATTATCTACGATACAATGGAACCTATAGAGAATGATTGACGTATTAAGCGGACCAAATTGGATAAATTGTGTCCTATTTCATTATTGTGATCGATGCGTGACATTGATTAGGTGTGATATTGTGTACATTGGATGTATGATGTACGACTAATTATAGTAATAAAATATTATCATTATTATGAGATGTATGTATCGAATGTATCCACCTCAACAAAAGCGAAATACGAGTATTATTCTCATACTGCATCATCAATGTAGATAGCTATGACATATAACATCAGTGGTGGTTTATCATTGTGAGGATATGTTATAATGTACCCGTTAATATGACGGTAACAGCTACCTACACCCTTAAAATGTTTGTTATTTTGAGCTTATCACGTGAGCTTTTTATCTCGTCCCCATTTAACGAAGTTTGCCTTCGTGATTTACATGATGTTGTTAGTCTATGTAATGGGGACAACATTCGTGATTAGGTGGAATCTCCGTAACTAGTTTACATTGTATAAACCGTGTTTACACACTTTAATAATATTACAGGTACCAACACTGCTGTACGCTGTACGTATATTATTATAATATTCCACTGAAAGACTAACGTTGGCTGATAAAAAAATATCTCGTAATTTGCCATGTCGAAAATATTTTTAAATCAAATGAATGTTGCGGCTTTTCAAACATCGAATATTCATTATTTTGAAGGCCCTAGGACATGAAACATTAAATGGCTGAATTTTAAAATGTTTCAAACTTTGGGAATATTTTCCCCTGTATTATTTAGCTCGTATAACCACAGAGCACAAACTAATCGAAGAGCAAACTTGTGCGTAGACTTTCAATATACTCCTCAGGTACATTATAAAGAATTGGTATTCCGGACTACGTATTTTTTGATAAGTTGTTTGTAGTTTAACAAATTATTAAATTATGCAGAATGTATGTACTAGTATGTATTTTTTGTTTTTTCTACACAATGGTTTACATATTATCGTAATATTTTCTCTTTCCTTTGCTGAAGCAAATCTATGGCGCGATATTAGTAGAAAATGTAAACTCGATTCTGATATAAAATCGCTGATATAATAAATATTTAACATTTCCCAAGTCGCGGATCCATTTGCGGAATGACTTTTCCCTAAGTTGATTCAGATATTTCAAGGAGTAGTAAATGTAAAAAAGGGAACTCTCCCATTAGTTTGCGTTTTGATTTTTTATTTACATAGTAAAAACACGATTGTCTGGGGCAATTAGGTGAGCAATTAAAAAATCATGTATTCGATGAAGTTAAACTAGACATCCTTGGTGATACAAATTGTTTTGGAGACGACGTTATGTAATCTTCACTCTTCGCAGATCATTTTCAAACGCAGGTCTCACGATGCATGACCATTTCATAAATTTCGACTTTCAATAAATCACTTGAAACACTGTACACTGAACAACCGCGCATAGAGTATAGTACTTCTTAGCCAATTTGTCTGTACCTGTATTTTACAACAGTGAGAGAGCCTCGACAAATTCTTATCTGAATATTAGAAACAAACATGTGAATTTATTCTCTGTTTAGAATTTTGATGAAACCAATCATGGTGGATCATAGAAAAATATTACACTCGTCGACAATTCAAGATAACGTAATAATCTAATTTAATATTTTTGCCTTGGTACACAAGTGTCTCTAATACAAATCTGACGTGTCGTGGAAAGGAAATGTTTGAGTTTTTATTAATGAGATATATTCCTTTCGCAGAGCGTCTTTACTTGTTTCATTTCATTGTATTTTTCCATTCTTCTTTTTTTATTGAAAAACACTCAGCGCAGTTCCAAAGTAAACAGATGTGTGCTCAATAAAAAAAGTTTCTAGTTAAATCTGCGGTGAAGTTGTTTACTTTTCCGCACTGATACACTGCAAAATTGAAAAATTCCCAGACTCTTTCCACAATCCCTCGTTTCGTCTTAACACTGATTGAATGGACTTTTAAGATGATTTATTTTTTCATTTGAAGAAAAAGTATTAATCTTTATCGTACACAGCATCTACTGCTGAACGTAGGCCCTATCCACCGCCTCCCATATTACTCCCATGCAACGATATTAGGTTATTTGCGTCCATACTGTGCCGGTATATTTCGCAATAGTATCATCTGTCTATCGGAACCGAGGACATCTAGAGTTTGAAGAAGTCCTAGGACACCAACACAGGAGGCATTTGGTCCGTCTGTTGACCAATCCAACGCCATTTTATTGTTGGAACTCTTCATTTATGTTCCAGAGCCCTTATGTACCTATCTGGTTCCTTTTTCTATCCACACAACTAGTCTAAAATTGCTTAATGCTAAAAAACAATATAAAATTATATTCATTTTTTATTTCCAGGAGTGAATCCTTGCTCTAGTGTACAATGCGGCCCAGGAGAGCATTGTTGGATAGGAAAGACTGGAGCAGCCTCTTGCGACTGCGGATCAGATTGCGAACCTATCCTTAGACCTGTTTGTGGACGCGATGGAGTCACATATCAAAATGCGTGTCACTCTAAGAAAATGGCTTGTCACGAAGGACGTGTTTTGGAATTGGCACATGATGGAGCTTGTGGTGAGTCTAACAATACTTTACTTATGAACTATCTTTTGTTAGGCCCTGCGCCTGTATTTTAGGTTCGATACAACCACAATTATTGCATACATGTTGTTTTGTAGTTATAAAGTAATTTTTATCTTTAAGCGTTACAAATATCAGATTTTTTAAATATCTTATGTCCTAGCCAGTATTCGGTTCTATCGTTACACAAAAAAGCCGTCTGAGAGTGCTCCCATGAAGTGATTCCTGGACATAGCCGATTTAGTGATTTAGTACCTATATATATATATATATACGCGTATGGCATGTCAGGCGCTATAAAATTACGTGGTTGTCCCTCAGCCATGCTTTGGCTTCGGTCGTCAAACTATGTAAATCCTCCATCGTTCCATGGAAACTGTGCATAGGGCACTCCTCCACTATATGATGTAGGGTCTGAGAGACAGCACCGCAGTCGCATCGGGGGTCGGTGATATATCCCCACCTGTGGCGCTCCGCTGCGCTCCTGCTGCAACCCGTTCTAATGCGGTTCAATGTCACCCATTCCCTGCGCTCCAGCCCAAAACCGGCCACTCTCCCTGATGGGTCTGTTATTAAATGTTTGTTCCTGGTGTCCCCACTGCTCCATTCATCTCGTAGTACCTATGCAACCTTACTAAAATATTATAATGATAATTTCACTCAAATCGCTACAGTCGATGGATGGTCCGCATTTCTTTGTGTCTTTTCGTTTCAGTATCGATGTAAAAGTTATTGAGCTCTTTAAGAAATTCTAGTATGTGTAACTTGTATTTACAGCATAACTACACCACAACATTAAGTACAGTTAAACGATAAAAGCTTGTATGAATGTAATGTGAAGTAATGTAAGTGTTTTATAGAAATAATGTAATAATATCTAATGCATGAAATGGTGATGACGTATTTCACTGCTTCTCTTGACTGGTGAGTGATTTGGGTCTGACGTTGGGTTGCGGATGTTTCTAAAGAACAATTCATAATACTTCATACCTTCATACCTAATATTATTCCTAGCAAATGTTTCTTACATTCTATAACTGCAAGAATTCATGGTATAATAGTCCAGCCGATCTTCAATACATAATCCAGTCACATCTTTTTTCCAAATATCTTCTTCTCTTCATGACGTATGACGTTGGCGATTACAGTTCGTCGACTTTCCTGATGCCAGTGCACTCACGAATCTTACGGAACCATGGCATCTGACGTCTTCATGATTCCTAATATTCTTCGGCGGCCCTCTATTTTGCACGTCAAAATCAACTGGAATAGCTTAGGTATATTTGTCATCTCGCAGAACACGATTATGATTTTCAAACGTATTACAAGCGATGTTGAATGGGAGTAGTTTTGCTTTGTGAATCTCTCGGTTCTGTTGAGGACGAAAACTGTAATGACTATTCGAACGATAGAAATATTTATTTTGTCTTTTTATACTGTTTTACTGAGTCATTAGTCTAATTTTTTGAATAATTGAACATTTTATATGCGTGTATAATAATAGTCACAAAGCTCACGTTTAATTAAAGGCAGTAAGTTGTCGTGTTTTTCATGACGCAAATAATTAGCGCTTGACAAAACTACAAACACGCACACCACAATACTGATTTCAAATGGGATTAAAACCATAACACAACATGATATATGTGTCCAATTTCCTGAATTTGAAAAACAATCTATCATTTTTTTATATTACGAAATTAACCTACAATTTATTTCATTCACTATTCCACAAATCTACCATTTGTGTGACTTTTGAGTACTTTATCGCCCGTTCCAGCACCTAAGCAAACTTCTTGGATTAGTAACATCGCCAATAAGAACTAGGTATCTACTTAGTTTACTACCGTGTCCGCTCCTTAGACCCAACAAAGTCTCACCATGCTCTATGATCTTGGACGAACATCTCAATCGAGTCCGCATTATACTCGTACAGTCACTTGATTATCCTGTCTTCTTGTGGAACTTAACTATCTACAGTGGTTGATCTATCTAATCGACAATGGGTTTCCGATCTTTGTCTATATTTATGTATGTCGTTTCTCATTTATTTGTAAAATATAAAACCTCATTCAAAATTTAGTGAACGAAAATATTACACACAATCTGTTTTCTTCTTTCTGAAATATTTATGAATCAATATGTTTCCGTACTTTCTGTGACGTGAGTGTGAAAGGTTTCTCAAAATAAAATCATCAAATATTAAACACCAATCAATCGTAGAATTATTGATCATCCATAGTATTATTTTGTATGCATTGTTGACTCAGTAAACCCGTATTGGGAAATGAACTACATACATACAGTCACTGTCAATATTTGCTTATTTTGTAATCAAGGTGAAGTAAGCGTATCTATAAAATTGTATATAATACATAAATAAATAAATCTTTATTAGGCACATACCAAATATAAATAACAAATAAATCCTATAAGACACAGTAGCATCCCAAAGGACGGACTTATTGCAAAAATGATGTTTTACAGTCAACCCGAGAATAGAAAAGAAAACGTATGCATACTTACATAAATCAACCATAAAGTAAATAAATTAGTACAATAGTAAACAAATAAAAAATAATAGGGAAAACTAGGGGGATGGAACCCCCTTTAGGGCTTAGGAATTAAATGAGACAGAGTTAAAGAGATAGGAAGGAGTATCGTTAACGTTACTTTTTATGGATTAATGGATTTTTTATTATCACTTTTTGGAAGATTGTTATTAATTTTATTACAATCGGTTGTAAGTATTTCAAGCAACTAACAAAATGCAAATTCCACAATAATATTGTAGTTCTTCTTATATTTGATGCGCTGATGAAACAACATTAAAAAATACGTTTTCCATTTTCCTTCGCTTTTTTTTTCCTCCTTTTGTTCTAAGTAATAATAATACCACAACAGGATCAGCGGATATTTTTCTTCTATGCAAATTTACTCTCTTCAAATTATGCGCAACATTCCTCAACACATTCTTTTGTCTCTTCACAATTTGCCAAGTGTTTTTCTTATTTTATTTATTAAACTCAACTTCACACTAATTTGATTAGCTAAACACAAAATTTTAGAATGCTACTTGCGTTAAATAAATTGTATGCAACAAAAACAAAACTAAATTTACCCCACAGAGTCAACGCTCTGAATTCATTTTGTGAAAATATACTCGGGAATGGGATGCATATTTCATATTCTGCTTAACTATTTATTTAGTAGCTTCGTAGTTATGATAATTATATTCGTTTAAAACTAACGAATGAAATCTTTTTTAGACAATGTTTTCAACAAAATATGAAAAAAAATCTTAAAATAATGAATAGGTATCTCATACCTAAAGATGATGTCAACATCGAAAGCTAAATCAACATAAAACTGCACGCAGCAAAAACCAAAAAATATTTCATCACATGAACTAATTCAAGTCATTATTGTCATTGTCATTAATTCAATACATCATAATATTTGGAAATTTTCTCCTCCTAAAGATCTTTGCATCAGCGAAGTAAAAAAATTGAGGATGCGCTGTAAGTACAATACAATGGAGAATCAAAATTCTAGTAGGCATATTGACATTTAGACATTGAACTTCTAAAAACGAGAGACATTAGATCCTGAAAACGGAAAGTGAATGAGCGTCAAAGATTTTTAGTTGAAGCTAAATTATGCTCAAAAAATGTAAAAACGCTATTTTTATCATTTTATCATGCGATTTTAAACCTTAATGCCGCGGGAAATGACCGCGACGTCATAGTTGGGTCGCGAGCTTTAACAAGTTATAAGTAAAATATTTGTTATTCCGGGCAAAGAATTAAAAAGTATCTACCTATTAAATATACCTACTGTTTGATTCACTTACCCTTTATTTTGAATGTAGCTATTTTCGCATTTACTTTTCCACTAATCTACTTCGTGTTTTTCTCTTGTAGCAAATTTTTGTATGTCCGTATTATCCGTGCACGTTTTCATTATTTTGGGGGATCACATATAATCTACAAATTAAATTTACTATGATCCACAATTACATTACATTTCCCACATACGTTTCCACTACTCTCCACTATTTGACTTCTACCACACACTTATATTTATTTACGTCTCTTAAATGAACTTACACAACAAAGCCGCTCCTAACTCTAAATCCGTTCGGTTCATTTTGGAGAGAGGATCAAAAGACCCTTTCTCCAACTCATAAAGGTCTTTTTGTTTTGCAAAGGTTAAAGGAAAAACTACTCTAGCGACTCGTCTGGTGGATATATTTAGCTAGATATGTACGAGTAAGAGTAGAATGTGAGATTTATTAGTGTAGGTTTCTATGTCGTAGACTTAGGTTTGTTTGCGTGCGAAATATCCAATAAAATAGACTCGCTTTGACTTTGTATGTATATACGAGTATTACGAGTATTCCACATGTACAGTAACCCAATATATTGTGCTTGGTATCAAAATTGCAATCGATAACATTAGATTATCTCATTCCAGCGGTTTGTATTTCACTCTTCATACTCCAAACAATACAAATGTTTTTCTTTTATGGGGATATTTGTTTCTTTTTTTCTGTAAATTCAACATATCTAGATTTGTCGCTTTATGTAAATCTCTCTCGTTTCGATGTTATTTACGTCGTAGAAAATTGACGTTTATTGATATTTCACAAGAAAACTCTTTACGATAAAACTGAGTAAAATAATATATCCAAAAACACATTCTCTATTTTCTGATAGGCACGTAGGCGGAAAAGCACTTCAAAATACAACCAATGATATTATGAATACATAAGTATTATAAAAAATCTATGTTCTCACAGCTATTGAGACGATTGAATATAATAGTTGCCTATAAATACCATTGATAACTTTTTTCTATCTGACATAGGTAGACAATTATTCATTTCCTATTTTGCAGGGAAGTAAATTCAATTTGTGAACAGATATTATTAAATCAAGAAGACTGTGTTCTTGACATGATATTTATCTTATTGAATGTTCACGTGTATATCAATAATATGCAAAGACTTGTTAGAAATTAGCTGTCTTCGTAATAATTACACAGGGAAACTGCGGGCAGTATCCCAACCAAGCAAACCCGTATCCTTCCGACAAAAATAGTGTCGTAATACAAAAGTGTTAATTATCCTAATAAATCGCCTTTGATATGTACCAATCAGTACTGAAATGATTTAAATATTTTTGTATGCTTTAGGTACATGCGATGTCTATTATTTATTGCTTGAGAGGTGGTTTTGTAAAATACAATTTTCAATTTAAGTAATTGTTTTTAAAAAAGAAAAAACTTTGAGTTTCTGAATGATTTTATTAAAGAGTTACGCGTTTCGGCCTACGTAGCCATAGTCATACTTCGCCGGAGGCGCTATCGAAAACCATAAGACATATTCTAGGAATTGCATCCGATTTTAAGTTATAGGCTTTTGACGCACTTACCCCGTAAACACACCTACCCCAACTGACTACCCCAACTATATTTTTATTGATAACTAATTCGATAAGATATACTCATTGCTATAATAGGTTATGTTCCTTTTTAACCAAAATCTGTTTATCTTGTTGAAAAATTACGATAGGCACAAAAATGAAAGGAATTACAAAATGTGTAAAATAACCAGCGTTATATATTTGTCTAAAGTATTTAGTTACATATGGAATTCAACTAAAATATAATTTATTTCAGTTTTTCAGTAGCTCAATTCTATGAGGGGTTTTAAATTCCAAAAAAAAAGTTTTATTTATTGCTGATATTTACGTTTGAATACACAATAGTGTGGGAAAATAACTAATAGAAACAAACTCGATAATAAATCGATATAAATTCAATACACGTGTATTACTTTTATTTAACAAGTCGTTTAAAACGATAAATTATTAATGTCATATAATATCGCCAGTTCGTTTCCTATAACGAATTATTTATTAATCCTATCGTTTAAATCCGAATTTAATTTTAATTTCGTTGCATGCTGTTTCTATTATTTTAGTGTCTTATTCACTACTCCATGTAACGTAATAAGTAGAGAACGACCGAAGGTTCGGTTTCGGTTACGGCCAGTTTCGGCCAAAATTACCGGTTTCGGCCCTAGTTTCGGTTTCGGCCAAAAAACGGCCGAACCTTCGGCAAAACCGAAACTAGCATCCGTATTATGTCGGGCATCATCGGGAATATTCGGAACAGATTCACACTGTGTGTTATGTATTCTGTACACTAGAGTCCTTTTTTTATTTCACAGAAGTGAACTAGATTTATATGACTACCTATATACTTGCATTTTCAAAAAAAAATTGCCTGCGGTTCTTCTTCTTGGTGACTTTTTTGTAAAAATACTCATAATTATTATTGTATTCTATATATTCCGTTACTTAACCTCCCGAAAAAAAATGCATTTTTATGCCGCTTCCTAGTTTTACTGATGCCCATGAATACATAACTGAGAAGGTTGATGCATGGGCGTCATCAGAAGGGGGCAGGGGGGGCAGCTCCCCCTCCTAAAGATTGGAATAGGTATATATTTTTTCATAGTAAATGACAAAACCTCACAAAAAATCACATTATTATACCACACGTTTTCTCATCATATCATAAATTTTCGTGAATATCCATCAAAATACAATTATTTAAAAAAAAATTGCCTGCGGCGCTATTCTTTGATACTTTTTTATAAAAGATATTTCTCATAATTCTCATACACATTGTTGTGCAAATTATTATACATACTTCCAAATAAACCAAACCACATCACGACCTTCTTCATTATGTATCACAAATAATTCCGCCTGCGGCGCTATTTCGGTACGCTTTTTTCATACTATGTCGAATTTTTCAATTTTTGTTGCCCCCCCCCCCCCCAGCTCCGAGGCTGGCGACACCCATAGGCTGATGTACTCTTACATAAGTTGTAATTGAATGGGTCGGTTCCTTTCTTTTGTGCTTAGATTGAGTTCGAAAAATGAAGTAATTTCCTAATAAATCTTGATATATACCTAGTAGTAAGAGATGCCAAAAAAAATATTATTGTTTTCAAAAAAATCAATGTTTGTGAAGCCAGGTACCTGTACACATTCCACATCTATTGTTAGTAGGCAGACGGGTAGAGGTATTGTTTTAGTGGTATTATTGTCTGACAACTTTCTAAGAATTTTCCATTAGGCTAACTACACGATTAGGTGCATATAACGGTATAGGGGTCTATTGTAATATTTGGGGTTCATTGTTTAAATAATTGGTTTCAGGGTAGATACGTGCATACAGGTAAGAATGATCTTCAAGTAAGATCCTTGCATAGTTGTTTTCAGTCAGTCTTCCTTGAGCTTTTGTCACAGTCAGTCGAATTAAAATTGTAATCGCGAAGTCAAAAGAATGGACATTTAATTCTGTATCCAAGCCTCGCCTCGGCGAGCGTGTACTTATTCTGTGTGCATATTGTTTCATTGCGTAATTCGTCACATCGCAGAGACTGTGTTTATTGTATTGAGTGAACGAACTGAATTGTTAATTAATTCATTGAGTGCGCAAACTATTACTACTCATGCTATCTAATTCATTGTGTGACGAACTGTTTATTGAGTGTTTGAACTATTACCATTATTATCTGCTATAGGTGTGATTATCTCGAGTTGCGTAAATTCACATTATACGCCTTGCACCATTGCATAACGCGAGGACAGAGTTCTTGCATCATCACAAGGAGGGCTACTCACTCAGCCTCCCTCACATTATCACGCCGTCATAGGGAGGGCTGGACAGCCTCTCTATCATCACCGCCGAGATCTTCGCAGGCCTGTGTCCTGCCATCACCGTTGGAGCATCGGAAGGGCTGTGCGCCTTTTCCACCATCGAGGGACGTTGCGTCAGTGTTCGTAATTGCGTAATTCGTGTAGTGTGTGTACGTACATAGACAATTTCGGACAATTAGTGTGTAGTGTTTATTGTATAGCATCATAGAGTAAGTACCTAGTTATAAGTTTTTTTCTGATTTAAAATATATGTATAAAATTGCATTCAATTGTTTTTCACTCCTCCAAAACAAACAACCCTCAGGTAGCACAGAAATGGTAGTTGTTTATTGACACTGGGAGCTGAACCGAGAACCAGCTTTCACTCCCAAGCCTTAAGCTCCGTGTCAATAATGGCTCGCCAACGTGTGGCTATTTCCAGTAAGTGTGCTGGGAGGATTCATAACCCTGAGATAAATTAACTTTTGCTTTGTTCGAGATGTTTTCTGTTCTGCTTGAGTTTTGTTTTGGAGGAGTGTTGGGGTTGATTTTGTTGCGCTTCTTTGCGAACCGCAAGGTTGAGGATGGCAAGGGTAGAGATACCAGCGTGACTACGGAGTCACAGCCTGATAGTGTGGGTGGTGTAGACGTAGAGAAAACTGGGGCGAAAGAGACAGTTCACTTCTCTCATGCGTGCTGTTATGCACGAGCTGAGTGGTTGGGGCAATACTCGGGAAGACCAGAGGAGTCTGCAGAGAATTTTATTCGTGGAGGCGAAGAATTCTTTGCAAAGGAAAAGTATAGTGAGCAAGGGAAGGTACGGGAAGCTTATAAGAGACTAATTGGAAAGGCAAGGAAATTTTGGGAGATTGAAATAGGTAGGGATATTGGAATACTGGATTGGGATTGGTTTAAAGGGGTATTCTTATTAGCACATGGGGTCGAAAACCAATATGGGTCACTGGTTGCTCATCTATATGGGAATAGACAGGAGGTCAATGAACTTGGCTGTATATTCCTTCAGAGGAAGAAAGCCCTCTTTCAACGTTTATTTGGGGACAAGGACATTAATACAGAGTGTACGACGTTTGTTGGATTGATGTCTCACAGGTATAGGAATATATTGTTTGCAGGGGATTACTCATTTGACGATGTTTATAAGATTGTAATGAGAATGGACATTGAGTTCAAGACAGTTTATGATAGGCATGAGGAGAGGGGATATCGCTATCATAATTACGCACGATCGAGTCATTTAAACTCATACAACCTGAGATCGCGATAGATCGGAATAGGACCGACTCAGGATTACGCAAAGGTAGAACTTGGGAGGATAGACAGCGTAGAAATCGTTTTTACATAGGTAGCTCAGATAGCGGGGAGGTAGAGAGAGTAGGGGGTGACTCACCAGCGCCTGGAATTGCTTTCCAGCATCCTGAGGAACAGGATAATGCGTCGAGTATGGTGAATTACGTCGATGTAGTTAGCGTAGATGTATCGGGCGATACAACGACGGATGAGGGTTGCATTCGGAATGGAGTGACAGAAAACTCCTGTTCAGTGGTGGTGTGTCAGGGAGAGGACGCGTTTCCAATCTCGGAGGTTCGAGTGGAGGGCTACTCACTCAGCCTCCCTCACATTATCACGCCGTCATAGGGAGGGCTGGACAGCCTCTCTATCATCACCGCCGAGATCTTCGCAGGCCTGTGTCCTGCCATCACCGTTGGAGCATCGGAAGGGCTGTGCGCCTTTTCCACCATCGAGGGACGTTGCGTCAGTGTTCGTAATTGCGTAATTCGTGTAGTGTGTGTACGTACATAGACAATTTCGGACAATTAGTGTGTAGTGTTTATTGTATAGCATCATAGAGTAAGTACCTAGTTATAAGTTTTTTTCTGATTTAAAATATATGTATAAAATTGCATTCAATTGTTTTTCACTCCTCCAAAACAAACAACCCTCAGGTAGCACAGAAATGGTAGTTGTTTATTGACACTGGGAGCTGAACCGAGAACCAGCTTTCACTCCCAAGCCTTAAGCTCCATGTCAATCTCTTAGGGAAACACTAGATATCAGGGTACATACCTATAATTTTTTTAAAAATTATAACTGAAATTCCTAAGTTTCGGTTTCGGTTTCGGCCGAAACTAGAAGGGGAGCCGAATATTCGGTTACGGTTTCGGTTTCGGCTGAAAATCCAGTTTCGGTCGGACACTAGTAATAAGTAACTTAAAGTAACTTTATAAAAATATTTCCGCCTGTAATATTACTATACGCATCACCACCCGCGATTAATACACAACCCGCGATACTTGGATCCAAAGGTGTATGCTGTATGGATATTTCTTTGTAATTTTTGCATGCATATGATTTTCCCAAAGCTGGGATTCCCGTATTACTGTATTATTTTTCCCTTTGAAATATTATTAACAAAGGAGGAACATGCGATTCACACCGTGAGTTGAGATACATTCGTTGGACCAACTTTTTGGGCGTGAGGTGAGGGTAATTTTCATGTCATGCGAATTAGAAGATAGACTGGACCACTCCAGGCTGAAAGTTTTGTATATACTCGTATTATATTTGTTGACATTGACATCATCTGCCCTTATTGGCATGTCGCTAGAGTATTGCTCTTTTAGATTTGCAAGGATTTGCAACACAGAAAGGTAAGAAACACGTCGATATAGTCATTCTAGATTATGTCCCAATATAGTGTTTATGTGTAACCTATTTGGGTAACTCTAATTAATATTAATCGTTAAATATACACCACATGCAATTCCAAATCATTTCGATTTAATTTGTGTTAAATGAACAAATATTCCAATTAATGTTTAATTGTTTACCCATTTATTTGTGTACCTCCTGAATTAGGTATCACCTCTGACCATTGATTTAATATTTGAATCGATTTTAGTATTTTCTAAACGTATGTGATCAATAATATTGGCATTAGGTATGCAAAAATAGAAAATGAAATCATGTCTCTATTAAAGTGAAAGATATAAGGGCACACGTCTTAAGGGGATAGCTCTACATTTTAGGCGCTTTGAACGCTTTGACAATAAGAAAAATGTATTATTAATACGAAAACCTTTGAAAATCTGGGATAAAAACTTTTAATAGTACGTATGTGAAGTGATGACATCAAAACGATCATTGCGTGATGGAAGTTCGTCAATCTCTATTTAACCGCTTAAAAATATCATAAACCCAGTTAAATCTATCACGAAAGCGTAGGTATAAATGTACAACTTGCGATTAAAACTTTTAGAATCCATTTAAAATTTATTTTCTGGAACTAATTAAAGTCCTGACGGTTCAAAAAGTCTTGGAAGAAACTAATTACGAGTGTTTTTGTGGTTTTTGGAGTCACTTGAAAATATTTAAATTTCCCGTCTGCTTGAAGTCTTCGGCGACTTCGTTAATTCCGAAAACATGAATAATTTATGTAATGAAAATGAACCGCGATACTTTTGATTTGGAAAATATTGTTTATGCAATTATTAACTCAAATAATCTTTAACCTTTTCCAACGCTTTGGATAATCAACAGACCGAAATATATTAAGATTTCTCTTTCTATATAATTTTTCTTCTTAAAAATATGTACATATTTATGAAAAAGGTAATAACTCGTGTCAAGAATTAGACGAGACGACTTTTTCTATATATTATTAAATAACATATGTAGAAATATACTCAAAATTTGACTTCATGTACCTACAAAAGGACACCAATCTGGCTAGTAATCAATATGTTATTCTAATACCCAGTTACAGATGACTTTCATGTTGACACGTTAGTTGCATTCCGAAGTGTAGATCATTAAATTAATTGGGAAATTGATTGCTGAATAATGCAACATGTTACCAACGTATTCTATAGAATTGATATTATGCTACTTTTTAATTAAACCTATTGCCAATTTTATTGAATGATATCCTAAACAGTTGGTCTCAGACCAATGTGACGATTTGTCATTTGAAGTCATTTGTATTCCTTTTGTTTCAGGTTCAGCAGGGCCTTGCTCCAATCACACGTGTCCATACGGCGGAGAATGTCAGGCTCGTAATGGTAGAGCGGTATGCTCCTGTCCTACATGCAGCTCACAACTGGAGCCAGTGTGTGCGAGTGATGGTAGAACTTACGCTAATGAATGCAAGTTACGGGAGAGAGCTTGCCAGCAGCAGGGTGATTATAATCAAAGAGATCCGTTGGTTCAACTCTATAATGGAACATGCGGTAAGCAATTGAAACTAGTTTACTTTGGACAACTTTAATAATGTCTAATACTCATTTAATAATAACTTCAGACCCGTTCCTTAATCATGTCTTTGCCCCTATTTTTAGACCATTTAACCTTTCATCTCTTAATGTTAAAGGTAAAACCATCAAAGTAAAGATGAAGAAATTATTGTTAATCCAATAGATACCAACCGAAATGGAAATGCGGGTTGACTTTAGATATGTAGACTTCGTGCTCTAGGTAGAATAAAATTATTACCTAAAAATGATCCCAAAATAGATAACTGAATAACTTTTACGTACCTATCAGGTACAAAAATGTTATTAGACTTTTATCCATAAAGTTAGGAACCTATTTATTTTCTAAAACCTAGAAATAGCACAGCTCGACGTAACGGAAAAAAAACTAATGTATTATTATTAGTGGGTTTGCAAATATCGTCTATAGAAAACTCTAAAAAATAATATATAATAATAACTTTGTAGTTGATGGACGAATTCACAATTTGTACAGGACTCGTTCCTTATAATTATATTCCTTTTGTATAAGTCCAACATTTCAAGAGCAAGCTAGAAAGGTAAAGTTGCCTTTCTCCCTATATTTTACATCTTCCCACTTGATAATTTGTGAATATCCAAGTAGGTACATAACCTGTGTGGACGAGGAATATTTTAATTACAATCTCCTTAATTTTATGAAAGCTGAGAAGAAAGAAACGGATGCCACTGAATTTATTCACTCAAATTTATTTTCTACCAATTTGCTTTCGTGTAATCTAACCAAATTATTCTTATAGTCTTGAGTTGAATATAACTAACCCTTTCATTTAGTGTTCAGTCTTGTTTAGATCCCATAACTTTTCCAAGTCTTATCATTCCGGAGACTGATGTGATATTGAATATTACTAAAACAGTCTAGTTTTGAGTTTACCTTTTCAGTTTCTTGATAGATCTTTGTTGCCATCACTACTCCATTATTTTCTTGATATATTCTTCGGTCCATCATCGCCGTGGTCTCCCTACCTTCCTCCAGTTTAGAGTTTTGGGAATCCATCTATCACCTTCTTGTCTCGCCACATAATATAATACACATAAATAATTGGGAATGATATTTGTTGAGAAGTATTTGGTAGGTAGGTGTATGTATGCAAAAGCATTTCAGCCATCACGCATTAGAACAATTACTAATTTGCATCATATTCTGTGTGGTAAGGTTTGGACTGAACGGTTGGTAATATTATTAGAATGTGGGTATGTTGACGGTGTCTGTATGTTCACAGTTGTTGTTGACCAAATTGTGATAGGTCGAACGGTTAGTTAAAACGTAAGACAGCTAGACAAACGTAGATACATCAAGCCGCATTGCAGGGGTCATGAATATAGGTAATACCTCACATACATCTAGTGTTCTATAATATTATAATACATATAGATCATAGACCTTACTTGATTAAAATCATTGTAGTGGGATGTATTTTAATACCACTAAAAACCTACGAGTACATTGTTACCTATATTTGTATGTACATGTTTCCCATGTTATTTCATTTCAGATATAATCTACCTATTGACTGTCGTCTAATGTCTCATTCTAGTGAAATATTTAATTGCTTTTTAACATTCTCAAAATTAATTTATTTACGTTAAGTTATCCAGTTTTTCTATTTTTTATAATCCCACATAAATATTTTAGTTCGTTTGTTTATATCACCACTTCCCATTTAATATCATTTCTCTCATGGGTTTCCATGGATACAATTTTTTTCCATAGAATTACTACTAATCCAGCGTACAACATATTTGAAACAGAGAGTACTTTGTGTCCAATTTCCACAATTTCCAGTTAATTCATTCCGGGGTAATCTTTTATATGAAATGGTTTTGTGCATTCATTTATTGAGTGCATTTAGTAAACATTCTCAAAATACACTTAGGATATAAAAAGTTTAATAATTTGTAGTCTTGAATGAGATATTTCTTTAGACAAAACATCAAAATTCAAGGTTTTTCAAGAAAATCTCCACCATTAGTTGTGTTAGTCCAAATGTCACTTTTTAAAATGATAAGTTGTTTTTAAACTAATGAGAGGTGGTATTATCATTATTTGCAATGTAAAAGGTAAAATAGGCTTTTATTTACGTTTTGTAAATGAAATTTTGCCATTTGCCAAATTAAAATTTACGACAAGAGCAAAATATTCATATTGTCTTTTTGTCATACCAATATTTCATATATTTTCTCTGTTGCACAGATGTCATATTCTCTAGATGGGTGCAGTATTTTTTCTCTATCTGACATAGATTATATTGCTTCCGAATATTTGTTAATCGATGTTCTACAATTATTAAAATCTTATGCAAAGTTGCTACACCACAAAAAATTGCCATACCACAAAAAATAAATATATTGTAAGTAGGTAGGTACCTGCTGTAAATATTTTAGTTCGTCCCAATGTTTCTAACATTTTCACCATATCCTTTATAGACTCTAAACCGTTCATCCGATTGAGATGAAACTTTGGGAAATTGTTGTGCTTGCCCCAAGGAGTGTTCTAATGGGGATAGGGGATACAAGGAGGGGGGCACAAAGGGGGGGGCAAGAAAAAAAACTTTTTTTTTCAAATATATATAACTTTTAGTGTCGAAAAGATGAATGGTAACTCTACCGACATCCGGAGGAATAAGGAGGGGGGGGGGGGGATTGGGGGGCTGGGGGGCTGGGGGGGTCGGGATGAAAAAAGTGATATTAGTGTCGAATCCATAGTTTTCCACCTCAATGAGATGAATAGTCACCCTCCCGACATCCGCAGGAATAAGGGGAGGGAGTTAGGGGGGGCTAGGGGGGGTCGGAATGAAAAAAGTGATATTAGTGTCGAATCCATAGTTTTTCACCTCAATAAGATGAATAGTCACCCTCCCGACATCCGCAGGAATAAGGGAAGGGAGTTAGGGGGAATGGGGGGGGGGGGGCGGAATGAAAAAGTGATATTGGTGTCGAATCCTTAGTTTTCCAACTCAATAAGATGAATAGTCACCCTCCCGACATCCGCAGGAATAAGGGGAGGGAGTTAGGGGGGGCTAGGGGGGGTTGGAATGAAAAAAGTGATATTAGTGTCGAATCCATAGTTTTCCGCCTCAATAAGATGAATAGTCACCCTCCCGACATCCGCAGGAATAAGGGGAGGGAGTTAGGGGCTGGGGGGGGGGGGTCAAATTGAAAAAAAATAAATTATGCAGACCCCCCAAAACTGTTGTGAGTTTTAGTGGCTCTGCAGTACTTTAACTAAACATGATGGTACCACTGATTTTGGGTTCCACTGCCGACCTACTTCACCATCCATACACAAATTTTGCCGTTGCGAAGCACGGGTAATACAGCTAGTGAATAATATTATTTTTTAAGTATCAGCAGGTCAGTGTATAATTCACGCAAAATTATGCAAAAGTCTAATTAAAAAACATAAAATACAGTTGTAAGTAACAATGTACCTAGTAGGACACTTTGTTACGACAGGTTTCATCATATAGTATAATATAAGATGTTCCGTTTATCCCAAGGGATCCTCTGAGAATCTTCGCATTTTCTACAAGTAAGTTCCCAGTACATACGTAGGTACTCCTTTTAGAAGCCAACATGGTAAAATACTTCCAGCGTCTCCCAGTAATCGGCTCAATACCGTATCTCTAAAGTGTCACTATGTTTCCATCTGAAATATTTACTATTTTATACGCTGTAAGGTTTAGAGAAGTTTTTGGATTAAATTTAACTTGAATTTCTCCAAGTAATAGACTGTATATGAAATGGAAATTCTCTATGTTTTCTTATCACGTACGGCGATTTAGTGTATTCAATCGCACTCCAAGTGAAACTTTCCACCGGATCTTTCGCCCAATTCAACCATTTCATTAGAGCATATTGAAGTATTTTATTCTCGCGCATACTTTACATACCTACCTATAACATACATTATAACCATCAGATATGTTGTAGACGTAGCTATTCCAGAAAATGTATTCCAATTATATCCAAGTATAGATAAAGAGAATCATTGCAAAAATGTAATCCCTAAAATATTATCGTTGTTTCGAACATTGTCCTTATATTATAATACTCGTATAAGTTATATTATGGTATCGTTTTCCAAGATACGTTTCATATCAACATCATATTATTATTTATATTTTCTCAAATCCTTGTATGACAATAAGGTCGACATAAAATTGGTTCGTTATTCCCACTTCTCATATTATTTTGTTTCTCACCAACATCCTCCTCCCAGGAAAGGCAGCCATTCCTCCTCACATATGATTTTTATATTTTTATTGCACCCCGTCGGCGAGCATACACTTTGTCTCTTCCGCTTGACTTTAGAATGCATTAAGCATATAGAGCTTTCAAAACACAGACGATGTTCAGGTAGTGTGCCTGCATTGAGTACACTTCAATGGATAATGTATTTTAGAAACGTGATTGTATAAAATTGTTTCGATCTCCACATCAAAAATATAAGACGCCTTCAATGCGATACGCACTAAATACCTAGACGTATTAAAAATCTCCCATCTGATTATAGAAATATGGGTAAAAAAATTGGCGAAGGTTTAACTATTTTTAAAGATATCTAATTAGAAGTGTCTAAGTGTCTGTCAGGACTAAAACGTAGTGTAGGGAGGTGAGTAAAGTTGAGAGAGCTGATAAATTGAAATACAAGATTATATTTGAAGTCATAATGGTAATACCTAACATACATAGTAGGCATTATAGCCATTCAACGGAGTGGAAAATAATACAGTTTTATTCTTGTAAATAAAAACGTAGCGTTTTTTCGGGGTGTATCGTCCACGCAACATTTTCATGGACGATTTATTTTGTGTATAAGGCGGCAAAACCCGAAATTTCACTTAAACTCGGTGTCCCATAAAAATAAATCGCTTGTAATCACGCCGTTCACATTCAATGCAGCTTCTGAATGGTTATTATTACTATTGAGGGTAATTCAGATGAAAATATTAAACATGGTCGTACCAGAAACGTCGTCTATAAGGATTGGAATCACAATAGGGAGCTCAATGTATGAATAATGTGTGTTTGTAATTGAACTTTGTTCCGTACAAAGCGACAAAATATGTTAGAGAACTTTCTGAATGCAAAATATTTATGAAATTTATATTTCAATAACACTACGGTACAGTAACTGACCTATTCTGCGACACTAAAACTGTTACGTACTATTATGATATGCATCATTTTAAACTATGAAACAGAGCCTAGCTCGTACATACAAAACGAATGCTAGAACACGAAATTGTGATATGAAATTTTATTTTTTTACAGAAACATGCGACGACAAAAAATGTGACTTTTACGGTATCTGCGAGATGGAAAGTCCTGGAAGAACGAAGTGCTTATGCCCTGGAAACTGTTCCGAGGAACTTACTACCCAATCGAAGGTAGGTATTCATATATTAATTATAGCACAGTAGATATATCTAATTATTACAGACAAAATGATAGAGAAAATTTCAGAAGAGGTTACGAAATTAATTTATCTAGGTGCGTGCGTGTATTTGGTTGCTTAAATTGAGAAAACAGCAACGAAGTTTACTTTGATTTTAATTTATTAAGTTAATAATCTTGTGGATTACAGTAATAATAAATTCCTTAAAAAAATAAGCATTTTCTTCCCTGAGACAAGATGTTCAAGTATGTTTTCCAATCGAAACTTTCACCTACGATATTTTCAGTTGGTAGTAGATACACAACTTGTGTATTATGTTTTTCTCGGGATTTACTAATCCTTTGCTTGAGAAATGTTGAAGAAGAAATAACCCCACTGATCCCTCATCAGTTTCCAGCATATCCTACATTGGATATGAAATTATTATTACGAATAGTTTTGTATATAAATGCAAACGTCACTTTGGATATATTTCTGTCATGTCAGTTGATGTACAAGTTGATAAGGAGATTATGATATTGACCCTAATAGTAATATAAACTATAGCAAGACAAGATATTAATACTATTACAAGTATAATAATCTTCATAATACACTCCTCTAGACATCCTATTGAGAATTAGATGGTACCACTTCAGCTGCCTACATGGTATTATTGTTAAGAGTCTGACCGAAGCCGAATAACTTAGGCACAGACTAATCGTAGTACCTGAACCAGAAATTCGTCAATGTAAACAGCACAAGAATCTTAGAATATGATTGATAGTAATTTTTAAACATCAAGTTATAATACTTAAAATGGCACAGAGATATACCTACATAATTTTACTGGTAGAGTATCATCAATCCAACCACTATCAAAAATTTAATACCTTGTTATTTACGAGTACTTCCTTGTGTCTTTGAAATGATAGTCCATACATCTATCACGTAATGGCCATACATTCAATTGTATCAACTCTTACTAATCTTTCGGCTTCGGGAATATTTTATCGAAGGTGTGCATGGCGAAACTGAAGCAAAATATTTCGGTCACTCTATAGATATTATTATGACTAACTTCACAGTATACAGAAACAAGCATAAGCTTCTAACTTTAAATTGAATTCGTCTGAAAATGACAACACAGATACAGCCTACCTTTATTGTCTACGGTCTATAGGTAGACACTACCTCTAACTGACATTAATATTCAATACCATTGATAGCTTTAGCCATAACTTTGTGGCACAGCATTTCAACAAATTAATAGATTTACATACCTACATATATAAATATCTATTTACCCCATTACGCCGTATCCCTTGCGGATTAAGTGGAGAGGACAGAGCGACACACAATTCTATCCTTACATACATCTCTCGCTTCTAACAAATTAAAATATAGACGGCCGATTCTTCGCGAGAACTGAGAATCAATGCTGTGCTCTAATATCTTCCAAGCACTTGCCTCACGTCATTGATTTCCTCAATATCCCTTCTTGTTAGGACAGTTTCTCATCACAAAGTCATCGGCAAAAGAAACAGCGCGTATCAAAGTTGCTGTGGGTGAGCCTTTTCGCCACTCACTAAACCACAATACTTAATGTACATATGCGATCAACATAATCAAAATACATTAACACACAAGAGCATTTTCTTAAAAAAAAAATAGATATTCCGTCTTTCCCAATTACAGCGAGTAGGTAGTTATAGAACATGCAAATAAATATTTATACAGACTAATTGTATGTGGATTCAGCAAGACATGACTAATACATATTATAATTACGAAAACTCTAACGTATTGTATGTTTATAACTAACGCAATACTTTGTCTATTACGTAACTACCTAAATTATTTCTTAGATGTGTAAATAAATTATTTTCGTAATTAACAAACAAGTCACACTGAGAATCTGTATTATTCTATTAATTAAATTCTCACAATTTCATATTAAATGTGGAGAAAAATTTTACACGTCGAGCATATTATAATTTTTTATTTATACGTTGCTTACACATTCATCGAAATAAAATGATGATCAAGATGTTCAGTATACTGTTGGAAAAAAGAATAAAGTATAAAACAGAACCCCTCTCGCGAATGCCGACCTTCCTGTGTTCCCGCGGTTCCTGTGCTCCTACGAAAACATTTAAGGGCTAAGTAGTAGCAGTAGTTTTAAACGGATCGAAATTTATAGAAATATGAAAAATACTACTCTTAAACAAGCTATAAATACTTATATAATGAAGTGAATAACGGGGATCGAACCAACGTCAACCCGTTTTGCAGGCGAGTGCGTTAATAACCCAGCTACCAAATACGTCATTTCAATAATAGTAGATAATATTTATTTTATACCAAGAAGAGAACATCATAAGAAATTAAAAAAAGCGCTAGAACGAACCGACCCCAAATTGTATATATACCGTGTGCTCAAAAGCTAGAGAAATATTCAAATGACAACATATTATTAGCATATACATAACCACTTACATACATATAACCTTGTATACGTAAATTGCTGTTTATTAAAATAATAATTCGTGCATTTTATTCAAGGAAAAATAACAGCTGGTATATCTGCATTGAAATTGTCATACGTTACGTGTCTTATTATTCTGTTCATCTTTTCAGCCTGATTCTGGTAATATCCTGGAGGCTACATTGGTATGCGGATCAGACGGACAAACATACGCTTCAGAATGTCATCTGAAAAGTGCCGCATGCCAACTGCAAAGAAACATTACGGTGGCGTATAATGGTGATTGCTGTAAGTATTTTTTATTTTATATCATAAATGTTTATTTTATAAAAATTACACATAACAAAATCTATATTCCTATAAACGAAATACTATCTTAATTCACAAAGTTTGAAATAAACATTGATCTCCGTTGTCTATGTAAAAGTTCGAGACACATATAATATATTTGATATTACACACATAACATTATCTTTGCGCAAACGTTTATATAAAAACATTGACAAAGGGCTGCGAAACTCATTGCGGATGAACACTTAAAAAATATCTTATGGAAGTTTTTTACGAAATTTTTCATGAGTCGGCAACACTCAAAGAATAGGAATTAAAATTCTTAGTAATAAATGTGATTGGGCGAATAAAAGTTATAACCGAATTATTGTGTTTTAATTGAAATTATCTTGAGTACATGGTTGGCGCAGTTGGTTGAGGCGGCAGTCTCTCAAGCGAGAGGTGCCAGGTTCAAAACCACACTTTGCGATACAGGCCTTTAGCCTAGTGCAAGTTGTGCAGGAAAGTATTTGGGTTTGTGTATGCAAGCCCAGATCCTTTTTATAAAAAAAAATAAGATTTTTCGTGAATCCGTGCAATATTATAAAAAGATTTGTTTTTCAAAATGATCCATACATAATTTAAAAGCAGCTACATTGTAGTGGTGTAATTAATAACCATTAACTTGAAAAAGGATACTTAAAACCGCTCATCTGATACAAGGGCCCATGGGCGTAGGCCGGATGTTGGGATATTATTAATAATATTATAATTGTAATTTATTGTTCCTTAAGGAGATTTACAGAGAGCGGTTCGTCAATTCGGCCCCTTTCTCTCTCCTTTATTCAGGTGAAAATACAACTATACAATATATCAAACAATGTTTATACTCATTATTATATAATGTTCCAGGAAGATTTATAGACACTTAATGAATATTTTACTCTAATAAATTATAGGTATTCCCATACGTCTAGGTATACTTGTACTTGTGATGAAATACCATAATTTGGGTATATTGTAACATGAAATATCACTTGGGTTTAATTAAAAATGAACAAGTATTATTCTAGCACATATCAAACTGGTCATGTTCCCAATTTGATATTTTCTTCTCATTTTCTATTTCGTAGAGATAGGTATTAGGATTTTGTATATAAGATATACAAAGATTTTAGTAACTAATAAGCCATAAATTTTCAATCAATACTTTATAGTCCATGTTATTATTATTATTACAGTAAGTATCAATCGATTCTTACTTAGAATACTACCTTCTATTTTACATTTCTTTCAACTGGTAATTTTACGAATAAGAGAAAATAATACATTCTCGAAATAATGATATAAATTATTTCTCGTTGGTAATATTATGTCACGAAAGAGGTTTTTGTATTAGCGCTGCGTAGAAAAATAGTTTTTCGAGCATATAATATAATATGTACTTTATATCATTTTGATTTACTGCAAATTAGACCCAAAAGACACTCCGCAGAGGCGTGCGAGAAGCAATACATCATGTCGCGCTATTCACTGGAGTAGGTTCCCCTTTAGACCGGACTAAAATAAAATAAAGGTATTGTGCTGCCGTGCGTGGCTATACCGAAGAATTCTCACTACTTACCACTCTTAACATTTATCATATTATTATAATGAAACATAACATGACACTTTCAATATTTTAGGAACATACAAAAGTCGCACTGGTTGTCTGCCTTAAATCATTCTGTCACCATTAGTGAAATAGTCTAAAATGCAGTGACTTACCAAGTCCAAATAGTGATCTAGTAATTAGCGTGAAATAACTTTTGAATTTATCGTTTTACTCCTTATGGATAGTCAACCTCTGTAACTAGAATACATTGAAGCATAGAACCAACAGTCACTAAACTGAAATGCGGTCCTAAAGAATATTTCATAAGACTCATGATATATTATCACATGTGCGACGTGCGTCTACCTGAATAGTGTATATTACTCCTAACTTCTATACACATTTTGTTGTATTTTATCGCAAGAGGATATAACATACTTCTCTATAATATTTCACGGAATTAGAGGCTAGCGTATGTGTCTTTAAGTTAGGTAGCGTAATTTATAACTAACGTAGCTTATTTTAACTCACTCCCTCTACTTACCTTACAAATTATTACATACTACACATAGGTAGGAATTACATGGACGTAATAAAATATACGACGCTTAACTGAAAAAAATACTTTGCCTTTACATAGCTTATACTAAACTAGGACGCTCTGGCTATATGGATGCTATAAACTTGTGTCATTCTCGTGTTGAGTTTCACAGGCATTCTTTCTATTCTGTTCTAAGCATAAAATATTCTGCAACATCTAGTATTCTGATACTGGATGTCTATTTTACATACTTAAAAAGTCTTAGCTTTACAAAATAATAAGGCAACATCGAAAACAATATAATCCCAGATATATTCGTAAGATTTTAGTTAGAAAATTTGTATAATTTTCAATCAAAGTCCAACCAATAAATTTCTAGGTGAATAAGAGAAATAAATAAGGAAAATTATATATTTTATGTTCTTTTTAGCTTACGGACATTTCAGTTCCTACGTAATATAAATAATATAATAATTCAAAGCCTCTAATGGTTTGCCTACTTCGTACTGTCACCCTCACTTTAAATTATACTTGAGCTTAGACAGCGTGGGTGGCAAAGGTTTAACCAATTTCCAAGGTGATTTTTTGTTCACTTGTACATTTAACATCCTACATAGAAATCGGTAAATGGAACTCTGTCCTTGGCAATTCTGTATAATGGGTTAAAAATAAAATTATGTCTAGCGTCCATTTTTTCTCATAACCTTAATCATTCTCAAACCCCGGACAATAAACAAAAAATATACAATGGTACAAAAAACAAGTTTTATTTTCACGTTCTTTAAAGCACAAATGTTGCTTTTTTTCAAAATAATAATAATTTAACTCTTCCGCGCGCCTATTTTTTTCTTTACAAAAATACTTAAACCTGCGTAAATATAAAACAGTAAAGATTAGGCATTTATTTCAACAAATGAGTTCCAATATAAAGTTCTAGAACTAAGAATTACTTTTGTTTCGGTACAAAATGTTAAACAATTGATTAAGTTTTATTTTTATCTTGTATTCTCTTACGTTAGATTTGTCTTCGTTACATTAACCCTTCGAGATAATGTGATCTTTCCGAATTCCACTTAAGAGATCCGTAGAATATAAATACACCTCGCATTAGTTACAAACAGTATGGCACTAAATACTAATCCGAGCTGTACCTTCCCTAATGTTTTTCATTGATCCTCAAGGCTTAGGTAATCCCGGACCTAACAAACATTATCTTAAATACAGTATACTTTGTACAATATACTCGTACAGTTGTTCCCAGAGAAAAACCCGTAAGAATATTGCTCAACATGATTAAATCCCAAAAAAGATAAAAAGCCTTTCAGAAATATCATCAACGGATAAAAGCTTAAACTTTCTAGTTGGATTCCAGTAGATTAATGATTTATAAAATGTTGACTATTTTATTGTCCGTCCCATTTTTGATCCGATTATTCGTTTGTTTGTGCTATGCTAGTTTGTACCCGCCTGAAAGAATTCAATACAATTAATTTTATTTTCAAAATCCAATTAGATATGAGCTTTTATCCCTTGAGAATATTTCTTAAGAGCTTTTTTTCTTTTTTGGGATTTATTCCTGTTGAGCAATATTCTTATGGGTTTTGTCTGGTCAGGCTCGTACAGTATATCCTTTTATCTAATTGTACTTACATACACACACACACACACACACACACACACCCTCACACACACACACACACACACACACACACACACACACACACACACACCCTCACACACACACACACACACACCCTCACACACACACACACACACACACACACACACACACACACACACCCTCACACACACACACACAATTCTAATTTGACTTTTCTACTTTTATGTTCAATAAGTACTTGTTTTTACGTAACAAATTAATACGACATATTTTTGCTTTTTTCTGCTTGAAGAGGCATTATTTGAAAACCACTTTATCGTCATCTTCTCCTACTGTCTGTTGCCTGTCAAGTTGGTCAAGACGTTGGCGTTCATTTTGACAATCTTACTTGTCATACGCCATCTGTATTTAATCTTCCACTGACCTATTTAGGTCTAATTTTAATATTTTGCCAAACATGTTCATTATAACAAATCTCTGATTTGGCATTTCTTTGTTCACGGTGGTTTGGTATTCTAATCAATTAAAATCTTTTTCAAAATGAAATTTAAGATTTCTTATTAAATGTATGTAAAACCATCAAAATCATAATATTAATCAATCTGGTTGGAAACTCTTACAATGTATTGCTAATTTATTACAGCTTTACTTACTATACTCGTGCATTGTAATATCTCGGTAGAAATTTGTTCCAAAACCGCACACTTTAGTAATATGAGAATATTTACATATGTCACGGTTGAAATAGAAAAGTAGATATTTTATAATCCTATGTTTCATTGCATAAATTGGGTATTTCATGTTGAACTCATAATGCACCTACCTTCTACCGCAGCAGCTGACCACTTAACTTTATTGGAAACTGTCGTTCTCTCTATATATTATAATACACTTCATTCTAAATACTAGTTACTCTAAAACGCTCTCAAAACTGGAACTAATTTGAGTACATGTGACACCAGGCGACGCCAATGTAAGTTTTTGTCTCTAATTGCCCTAAAACGTTAAATCATATACGGTTTCGAGTTGGTTCTCATATTTGCCTATAGTATTCCTATTGTAATATTAATTCATCAAAAGCGGTGTTCTAGATAAAAACAAAATAGATTTCCTTGCGTACTGTTTATTTTTCTACTAAAAATTTCCTAATTATTGCGCAGAAATTGGGGTTAACTGGAAGAAATCGCAGTTCTGCGATAAGTTCGCCCTAGTGAACAACGTTTTATAATTTGTACTATGTCCATTTTGTATATTTATATGTGTTTCTTGTTTACTTTAAGTTTAAATAAATAAAAAATAAGATGCAGTTTCTGATTAAAACCAAAATCCTAAGTAGACAATAGACTGAGTCTTATTAACCATAATAATACCACCACCTACTTTTATTTTTTCGCGAGAAAGAAAATTAACATCAACATATCAACATCAACACACGTGATAATCACGTGTTTTTATATGTGAAATAACAGCTCCTGGCGTAGTGCATAATAAAGTAATTGGTAGCTATTCTCGTATCAGTAATTCCACCTTGTGCCATGTTTCTGTTAGACCATTTAATATATGCGTAGTTCATCCGTTGCAGTTGAACTGACCAGGTATCTCCATTCTAACAGAGAAAACGAAATGTTCTGAATTAATTCCGTTGCTTATGTGATCATACATACTATAGTATTCCTATCAAGTCTATAATATTGTCCCCTGAACGTTCACCCGGAAACATCTATGAATTATGTTGTCATTAAATCGTAATTGTGTAACCAGGGTACATTTCAGAATCAAAACTTTTTCAATCGTAACTAATTTACAGGTATAATGGACGACTTTGTTCGTTTTTCTAATGTGAAATGGATTCATAAAACATTTTCTTGTGAAACAAATGACATTTCTCTACATTAAAATAATCTATCCCCACATGAGTGATTAAAAGGAAATATTAAAATTTACCAAAATGTTGGAATTGAACCATTTCCGCTACACACAGTAAACATGAAATGAAAACGTTACCCGGAATCGTCGTGTCATAAAACACCGAGTGTTTCCAACCCCTAAGTGCGCGTGTCTACGATAAAGCCTGGTGAATTATATGCAAGCATTCTCTATCAGGGTATACACCTGAGGTCACCAACCACCATGATGTGACATCGTCACATCCAATGTAACCCGCCTCTACTGCATATTCAGTACCTCCTCTATGCATGTATTTCACAACGCGATTGTTCTACCTCACAAATCACTCGTGTACGGATGTTATGCGCCAAATGAAAAAATCTCTCTCCGGTTTTGTGTAATTTATAAACAATCATTGATAGCACTTTACCGCAATATGTTTTTATTTTACAGTTCTCGTCATGATCGTTTCAGTTTAATCCATTTAACTCAATTTTTCAGTTGGGAGATTTTGTATGCCCTCTTCTCTTTAGTCCTAAATTTTAAATTGAAAATCCAAATCCCTGTAGCAGGTAGCATTTGATAGCAACTACAATAAATTCACCCGTCGAGTTTCGTTTTGTAAATACTGCTATCAACAAATACTACTTTGAAACTGGGTGTTAAAAGTTTATAGGCGTATACGTCATGTCACTCAAAATCTCCCTTCAGTCATCAGTTGTTTAGCAATATTCACAGTAGAATTTAATCATACAGTAGTCAATTATACTGAAAGTGTAGTAAATTTGATATTTTGGTAAAGTATGCTTAGATTTACTATCTGTGCCTCAACCTATCTATACCATCAAAGTTTATATTTTCTACAGTGTAGAGTAACCAAAAAAGTATCTTGATGTGCACATTGTTATAATTACAAAAGAGTTGCAATTTCAAGAATTAGCATGATGGTACTATTGAACGGAGCATAGCACAGTGTATTCAAATGTTCTGTAGGTATATTATAACTACGTGGAAAACAATCCCATAATAATTAAGCTATTGGTATGGATACTAAACGTTAATACCATGAACGGATATTAATATTGACTACAACTCAATTATCCATAACGCAATTAGATACAATTTATTAATATCCTATAATAATTACATATCACACAGGCGAGATACGTCGCTTTATATAGGAGCCCTCTGTAGATAATAATCCCTAAGCAATCAAGTATGGAACGGAGAGGATTATTATCTGGACTTTGGGATATCCGTTTTAAAATCTAAATTCCGAACTAATCTTAAAAAAACCAATATTTGATATTATTTTAATCAAAATGTTTCATTGACCACAATCAATATATTTTGGTTGGTATCTCTCTAATCTATAATAGAAAATCTTTCAGACTTTTTGAAACCCCGCAAGTTTAAAAATGCCTTTTCGGCCAACTACCGCCCGTTATTTTTTCTAAATTTAGGTTACAAATTCGTTTGTATTTTTCAGTTACTTTCACTACTAGGTATTTAATATTTACGCATATTTCGACTGAGAAGAGTGCTTCGACAAAAAAGTGATCAATTAGGTATCCAATGATAAATCATTTTGTAATTTATGAAGGTATGAATGTTGTTGGAAATTGCTACGAGACATTTAAAAAAAAACTCTGACAAGCATCACGTTCACATGTGTAAATGTTTGAAATTTCGTTAGTCATAATAATAATATGCTAATTTCTCTGGTGTCAACGGAAATTTGGACATTGCAGAGGCGTGGTGGTATACCTCTATAATCTACATAATACATTATTATTCAGTCGATTCAGTAGATATCCGACTACAGTTGAGAATGCTTATGGTTCTACGCCACAAGCCACAGGATCCCCTAGCGTACTGCGGTAGTCCAGGAAGACATCGCTTGCTTCACATCACACATCACAAACAATATCATTACAAAATAATATAATTATACTCAAATATTATGGAAGTTGGCTATCGAAATACCTCTATTATTATGTTTCTACATACTAACATAATAAGATTCATTATAGGTATGTTGTTAAATTATTGACGAAAATTGTGTATTTTATTGTTATAGCTTTAAACACAACTCGACATTAGATTCTTAATAACAATATAACTTATAACATATCATAATACGTATTTTTTTGTATTAAAGCCTTCAAAATTTGCCGTACATTTCATATACTTTAAATTCAAGTTCGCATTATTTCCCTCGCGATATACCTACCTGGTGATTGTTATTTTCATTTATTTGTTTTTTTTCCGAATGGCTGTTTCAATTAACATTTTGCTTAAATTATACAGATTATTTAGAATAGAGGAAACTTATAGACGAATTATTCACCATTCAATTTCCACCTATCATTGGTAAATTCGAAGCGTCCTGAATTACTCTAAAATAATACACCTACACATAATTCATAAGGCATGATGGTAATCCACCATATGTCAAGTGAATCGATCTAATCAAATTAAATTTGTATTGTTTCAGCTCTATGCGACAATGTTGTTTGTAAGTACGGGGCCCGATGTTCAGCGGGAGAGTGTATTTGCCCGACGGACTGCTCTGAATCGGATGACGAGCCGATATGCTCTAATACAATGGTGACATACAGCAGTGAATGTGAGTTACAGAAGGCAGCATGTGGTATGCCTAAACACAAACAACTTCACGTTATATTCTACGGAGATTGCAAGGACAGATTCGCTGTGGCTGGTCCGCCAATAGCACTCAGTAAGTACACAGAATTAATACATATTCTTTACAAATATTGCGTCCCAGTCTGATAAATTGATTGCGTAATAAATTTTATCAAACGTAAACGAAACAACAAATAGGATTTACCTATATAAATATGTACAAAAAACGCCTATCCTGTAAACTGGTATGGAAGTTAATTAACTTATGTAACCCAACCTAGTTTTTAGTTCTGTGAATAAAATACGAATTTTCCCCTTTCAATTCCGGTTATTCAATTACGACTCTTTAATCTTTTGATCCTTAAATAAAATTGTCAGTTAACAAACTTCAAAAAGCTTCATTCTGCGTACGCATTAATAATAGTATTGCTGTTTGTCATCCACAAGTAAATAGTGTTTAGTTATAAAATTACTCCATTTGTAAGGTCACAAATAATTCAAACCCCAAAAACAGAAACCTTGTAGTAGGCGTAGGCGGTGAATTCCCGCCGAAATATTTAAAACTTTCAAAAATAATTATAAATAGCGAGTTTCACGATAAACTGTTGTTGTATAGTAATGTAGGAGAGTTGGGCAAGTCCAGGATGGTTTTAATTTTATATTTTGAAAAACCTTCGAAGTGAACTTTTAGCCGCCGAAGCGTGCGATAAGAATTTCATAAAAGCTTTACTGGAATTTAAATTTCCATCAAAATTATGTTTAATTTTTATGCTATCATCTACAATCAAATCATTAAGTATGTATAGTATACTCGTATTATAGCGGAATATTCGATACCTTATTAGTGACTACCACCATTGTTATAATATTCTCCTTAAAATCATCATTAAGTATTCTTAATAGGGATTTAATGGCATTATATTTCATTTTAGTAATTAATTATTATCATTATTACTACGACGATATTTTCTTCTTTACCGATTACTTACTTATTTACCTAACTTGTAATTCATATTACAAATATCAAACATTTCTCCCATTTAAAAAGAAAACATTTCTAATCGTCTTATTTACTTTTATAATATGTCTTAGTAAATAAAATAATATTATAATGGATGAATAACAGTTTGTTGTTTATTTCACTAATTCTATCTATCTATTCCCTCATTCCGTGTTCCTATCGGGATAGGCCTAGAGAACAGAACGCTTCTTCTTAACACACATCATTAACCAGATTAATCTTAGTCATTTACTAATTACAAATGTTCGTACTACGCTTTGTAAAAACTAATTAGTATTAATTAGTATTTTTTTAAGTAGATTTTGAGATATTGCTAACAATTACTAACGACTAATAATGTACTAACACTTATTCTTTCAGCTACAGCTCTTCCTCTTCCATTCCCTCCAACACATTCCGAACAAGACTTAGAGAACACAACCTCCCTTCCGAGTTTCACAGACTATCCTGACCAATCACTTAGCACTCTGGAACAGTTGGCGTGTAAAGATATCCACTGCGATTACGATGCAACTTGCGAGCTGGGATCAGACAACCTTCCAAGATGTTCATGTCTATTTGACTGTCCTTTGGATGAGACCAGTGAAGATTACTTCCCTGTCTGCGCTTCAGATATGAAACTCTATACTTCAATGTGCGCCATGAGGATGGAAGGATGTCACAAACAAATTGAACTACGTCTTAGACCCTTGGAGCTCTGTAAAGGTTGTGGAAATTAACATTACTAAAACATTATTTATATTTTTTCTCATCATTTTCATAGTGGTATTAATTTATCATCACAAGATATTTTAATCTATTTTCATAGTAATTTGACCTTTCCAAAAACATAACGTTACAACGCTTATTTGACATTTTGGTAATAATAATAATCGTAATAGACGGTAATATGACGTAGGCACACAAATAATTAAATTGTTTTCGCATTAAGTTTATCGAAATAGATATATATCTGAAATGTTTGAAATTGAAATAATATTAAAATACCTAGGCGAAGAATAGATATCACATTTCCTAGTGATTTGATATTATATTTTTGTACTTATTTTATAACCTACATTGAATTTACCGCCTGATAAAGGTGAATTATGGAAAAAAAACACTTATGACATCACAATACGCTAAATGCGCTCTTTGTGGATATTTCACGCCTTATGAAAATCAAAAAAATTAACACAAGGTACATAGGTGTACTGTTATATTGTGGTGAAAACTTTAACCCATTTCGCTTTTATTAAAAATTCACCCGACAACGAAATGTGTGTTCAAAATTTACGTTTTTTGTTTGAAAGGCTTTATTATAACGGTGCATTCAACCCTCAACGCATTAATTTGTTTTATTTAATTAAAATATGAGACACTGAAAATGTCAGATATTTTATTTATAACATAAATGTACTTATCTGCAGCATTTTAGCTCATTTTTCCCGAAAGATTGATTATTTTTTAACAAACTAACGTAAATATTATTTTATGATAATATTTTGTGGATGATTATTTTAAATACCGAGATATAGTATTAATTAGGATTCACGCTTTTACATTTTACATTACAATCATACCTAATTATTAATAACTAGAATCTTGGCTTTGCTCTATGCAGAGGAAAATGCGTAGGCACGAATTATCATATCTTACTCACTTTATTCATTTTAAATTTTATAAATACCTAAATCAAAATGTTACATCATTTACCGGTAGGTATGCTTTATTATGATATTCAAAATAAATCAAAATTATGTTGGTATTTAAACTAATGATATGCATTGATTAATGTATTATCCATTTCGATGTTTAATATTAATGATGGCACTCAAAATATATACGGAATAATAGATTTAATGGAGGATTGATGCATGTGTATTGTATTGTGTATGGATGTTCATTAGTAGGAAATATTTCTACCTAAGTGAATGGAAAATAATGACGATTTTCTCGTTGCTTATACAGGTGAATAACTAATAGCGGTAAGTAATTATATTGAATGTGTATGTAATATCACCTGTGAGACAACATATCAAGGGGAATGTTCAGATTATACGATTACCTTTGATACAATTCCAGGTATAATTATCATACAAATTAGTATTATCTCTCGCGTTCTCATACATTATTGTGTGGGGATGAACAACACGCTTACATTTCAGGGTATTTCAAGTCGCAGCGTGTAAATATCTGCATATTCTATTCGAAATACTACTTACTTACTTACTTTCCGTGTCCGGATGCCTCAAATCAAGAACCTCCAATAGTTGGCCACATGTACGGCCCTTTCACTCATTTATGAGATCTTCTCGCGTGTCTCCCCGATTTCTGGACGTACATCAAGGCCAACCCTTACGACAATGTTGATAAACATCGAGGGCTTATCATCTGACAAAGAGATTTTACTCTCCGAGATATGCAAAAAAAAACTACTGTATAATTATTTATCAGACAGACTTGAATAGAAGCAAAAAACGATTTTTCTTTTTCTATTTACAAATTAAAACTTATCCTCTCTATCGAAACTATGATAACAGATAATCGATTCGAAATGGTAATATACTTAATCAACTGTCGTATATTTGAGTGATTAGGACTCTAGGAGAACCTTAATCTAATCGCATACGTAAGTAGTTTAAGTAATAACCCAATTCGGATGTCAACATACCCTGTCAAAACATTATCAGTTAGATCTTATACGTATAGTTTGCATACCTAACGATCATAAAATAATTAATCAAAATATAAAATTCTATTCACCTAGTTTCGTAATTTGAACAATTTTGAAACTGAATTTTTTCAACAAATGTGCAAAAGTATCTTAATAAATTGAATATCGCTGACTAAAGTAATGGAGTCTGCGCACTGGCGTATCTTTGTTTATTTATTTCCCTTTGTATTGTCGAGTGGATATATTATTATTACGAGTATGATTATGTACACAGTAATAATGTTATTAATATTGTTAACTATGTATTCACGTGTAGTCGAAATAACATCGTAGATTCCATACAGTTTATTTTATTTTATATGTGACACCCACAGAGACATCAACAAAACATGTACGTTATCATACAAAAAAGAAAAACATCTCAAGTCGACTTTCCAATTAAGGGCGCCCGCAGCATACACAATTTTATTTGTGCATTACCTAATTGGCTATCTCAATAAAGATCGGTATTTAAAATTTCAAAATCTAATTGTGAGGGGTGCTTTGCCGAAAAAAATCGTGAAAATTCGTTTTCTTAATCATCATCACACGAAGTTTTACGAAAACCTATATCGTACTGGACACTCGAAAAAACATCAAAAAAGAATGGGGATCTATTCTGATACCCGAAGATCCCACGAAGAAGTAAAATAAATATAGGTAGCTGGTAGGTCCATAGGTGTTGTTTTCGAGTGTGCCGTAAAATTTGGGATGTTGCTTTATCTCGTGTGATTTCGGTTACCAAATTTGTTTTTTCCTACGGCACATTGCAAAAGGCAAGTAAGTCAAGAAATAGTGGGGGAGGAAGGACTCTATGATAATCTTTTTATTTCTATAAATAATCTATAATGTGGGTTTATCTCTAGATTCAATATATGTTTTTATTAGTATTTATTCCCAGAATGTAACATGTAAAACGGATTTATTAAAGTTGTATTTGGTGGGCGGATATCTCTCATTTTGATTTCAAGCCTTATTTTATAGGCACGTCATCCCGTCTCAACAAGAGAATTGATCCTTCTGAAAACAATACAATATTATTTATGTCGATATGTTATTCGTGAAACATGTTCCTATAGGCTGATACATGTTACGAATCTCTTAAAAAAAACTTGGAGAAAAGGGTATAAGTATTTTTCTTCGTTCCGTACGAGTGAATATAGACTGTAGAGGTCGTTGAAAGAGGGAAATAATATTATTATTATTTAAAAACAAAGTCCCAACAAAGTTTTGGTAATATAAAACGGTTTTTTCTTGCAAAAGATTTTCGTTATTTATACTTACCATCATTTCAAAGAGTTTTTTTTTTGTATAATATGTAAGTAGCCAAGTTTGTATTCTGAAAGAAACAAAGATTTTTAAGAAGTGTTTTTGATTAAAGTTTAAAAGACATTATCTGTATGTACCTGCCTACAGATAATGTCCTACTTTAAGCAGAAATCACATCTAAAGATGTCAAGTTTGACAAATCCTAGTGGGACAGTATTAATCCCACAAATAACTTATTTTCATGAAAATTACTTGCACATTTCAAAATTCCATAACATTTTTTTGCTTGTAGGTTTGGAAGCTCGTCCATGTTCAGGCGGTTCTCCAGTGAGAGACTCAGAAGGTCGCGACGTCGACTGCGGTGGAGGACCGTCCAGGCAAGATTGTCCAACAGGAAGCTACTGTCATCATACAGCTACTACAGCAAGATGCTGCTTCAAAAGTAACTTTCACTTCTATTTATTTATTTATTTCCATGGTACTTATAGGCTCTCCACACACGTCCGGAAGTTCAGTTGACTGAATCGACCGTTTGCAAAAAAGCTCCGACAATTCACTGTTACCCTGATTTTGAATTCGGAAAGAAGTTTTGGTCGGAGCTTTTTTGCAACCGCCGATTCAGTTAACTGAACTTCCGGTCGTGTGTGGAGAGCCATACAGTTTATAGATACAAATATCATTACCTAATAATCATATCGCCGCTCATTTTTTACTTTGACTTAAGCGCCACTTAGGTATAAAATGAGTTGTGTATATCGTTGGAATCCATGAACAAAACCCCCATACAATTTATTTCAATCGGTTCATAAATAAAAAAGTTATCGGGGTTTTTCTTTTTTTTTAACTTTAAATCGCTCTCCTGAAAAGTTGACCCTGTGTCGCTTAGGTCAAAGTTAAAGGCGAGCGGTGATATACAAAGACGTAAATAAATGAGAAATGGGCACTCACTATCTTTACACGGCGACCATGGGAGAACAAAATACCTGTGGAAAATTCCCAAAACAATGGGGGAATGATGTAGTCCCAGTAGATGGATATGAAAAAAGTGGCCTATATCCAACAGTCAAGGGACGGCTGAGGAAGAAAAAGATAAAGAGAGATCAACCTATACATTGGACGACTCGTTAACGATAATATAGATTCTAACTATCGATAATTGTGACGGACCTGTGACCAAAGCAGTAGGTTTGTGAAAGGTTGAAAGCACTAAAACGTACTCCTACTAAGCGATTAAGCCCGAAAAAACCTTCAATAACTATTTTATAAATTATGTTTGTATTTTAGATCCACCTACATGCATGATGTTGTAAAGGTCAAATTATTTATGTTTATAAATCACAATTGTTTATTATCATGATTAAATTAGGAAATTTTCTATTTCAAACAAATAAGTAGGAGCAACTTCAAGTTTGAGCAATTTTTTTCAATCTAGTGATCAAAAGTTTTATTGAATTACATGCTTCATAGCTTAGGTACTTAATAATTATTTCAAAACAGTTATTATACTTAAAAAGTAAGAACCTTGCAGGCGCGAAGCTACCTAAGAACACGATTCCCATCGAGTTACCTTTTGGAAAGAATGTAGGCATAATATTGTGTCTAATCTGACGTAATCTCATAAGAAATGTTATCCACGCCTTCACTTCTGCTGAAATCCACCCTCCGGCACTGGTGCCTTGTAAAACAAACTACGTAGGTGTACTTACTAAACTCCTACATGTGTAGAAATTAGAAATTTAAGCCTTAATTAATATTTTCGATACCAAATAATCTTAGGTATATTAATAATGTTAGGGTATTAATTATTTGGATAGACTAAGTTTTTGTAATACCTACTCGAGGGAAAATAATTAACAATCCAATATGGAAATCTTTTTGCCTTGTATCTAGATATGTAGACAGATATATAAAGGGTGGACCAAAATTCTTTGCACTTTTGAAATGGCCATAAAAATAAAAATACAGTTTGTATTTAAAAAAAAAAATATTAATAAGAACAACAATAGCTGGGAAATTCATTTACTAAACACCGTATCATCAAGATGTCCTCCATCTTGCTGCTGGCCATCCTCATATCTGACCCCTAATTTTTTTAAACTTTTCTATACAAAGCGCAGGTATGATTCGAAAATTTCAAAACCAGATTTCCTCTTGAATATTTGCTTTCAGTTGGATTATTATCGCTAGTTTATTTACGTAGACCCTATTTTTGAGATAAGCCCATAAAAAAATTACTGGGGTTGGGTTCGGGCTGCTGGAAGGCCACGGAATATCTCCTCTCCGCGAGATTATTTTGTTCTGGAACTTCTCTCACACTACTCTATAGAGATATTCCATGACTTCTCAGCAGCCCGGATCTAATTCCACCTGGTTTTTATGATGTTATTTCAAAAGTCAGGTCTACGTGAATAAATCAGTGACAATACATCAACCAAAATTGAATATTCGAGAGTGAATTGTCAATACTTCACTCTTAGGGCCGAATTTTTTAGAAAAAAATCATACCCAGATTTGAAGAGCGTCAGCGGCAAGATGGCGGACATCTTGGAGATATTGTGTTTAGAAAAAGAATTTCCCGTTTATTGTTGTTCTTCTTAGCAAAAAAAATAATTAAATACCAACTGTAATTTTATTTTTAGGGCCATTTCAAAAGTGCAAGGACTAATGGTCCACCCGTTATTTAGCTACGTAAGACGTACATCGTACCTTCATAATCATAATAATGTGTGTGATAAATATTACTCATGGCGTGCTTTGTGTGTGTGTTACACAATACAAGATCAATAAATAGGTATCCATAATCCAAGCCAAATGTATATTTTATGTGCTTAATAATGTCCCCTCAGCGAACTAACGTAAATAAATAGACCACAGTCACACGTACTCAAAAAATATTATGTAATCAAATTAGGTTTGAAAGTTCAATAATAATATCATCAATTGTCGGTACCTGACCTTAAATAAATAAATAAATCTTTATTGCCTAAAACAAAATATGCATATTAATTACAAAAATAAGACAATCGTAGTGTGCCAAAAGGCGGACTTATTGCAAACGCAATATCTTACAGTCAACCCGAGAAAAGAAAGAGATAACTTATATAATATAAATAAATAATAATAAATAAAATAAATATATAGTAGATAGATATAGATATAAATAATACATATACGTACTAATCGATAATCATCAGATAAATAAAAAAATAATGATCTTGTTGTCCGTTTTACAGATGAAACTCTATTACGAAAACAATGCGAAGAATCCCGATTCGGATGTTGTCCAGACAAACGTACGCCTGCTGGAGGTCCTGGACACGCTGGCTGCCCCTCATTGTGTGGTTGTCATCGTTTGGGTGCTCTTACTGACACATGTGATCCTGAAACAAAGCAGTGCTCCTGTAGGCCAGGAGTTGGCGGACTGCGTTGCGATAGATGTGAACCTGGATACTGGGGACTGCCGAGAATTGGTGCTGGACATAAAGGCTGCATTCGTAAGTACATTTTTTTAACCCACGTAGTTTCTAATCCTTCATAACTGTTGCGTTTACATTAAATCCCCGTCGGAGACTATTACTGCCATCTACAGAAATTAGCCGACAACTATTTTTTGAAGGTTGCTTTGGAGGTTGTTATGTTTTATTCTCAGTGTTCGTAATAATACAAGTAATTTCTTGCGTTATCATACCCTTCTTTATTGGCTGGCGAAAATATTTTATAGCGCCAAAAGCTTTTTAAAAAGTTCTCGAGATAGATAGATAACACCAAAATATTATTTATTTATTAACACATTATGGCAAGCCACCCGTAAAGAGTGATTTGTGCCTACAAAAAACAAGATGAAATTAAATCTACACAATATTATAACATTTAAGTACATGAATGATTTATAGGTAGGTACCTACCTACTATAAAAAAATCCTATACTATTCTTTAAATGAATTTTCGTATACCTATTTTGATTTTTTTTTTATATTTCCAGCATGCGGCTGTTCCATGTTCGGTTCTGTGCGAGAGGATTGCGAGCAGATGACTGGGAGATGCGTTTGCAAACCTGGAATTCAGGGACAGAAATGCACGATGTGCACCAATCCTGAAGAAGTTCTTGGACCCAATGGGTGTTACAATGGTCAATATATTAAAATATAGTTTTAAGATCAGCTCAGATCATTTTATTTAAGGACATCAATCATTCTATATGCTTTAAACTTAATTAATAAAAAATATATAGAACATTTTACTTGCTTACATTTCAGCTGAAACTGGAGCCATGGCTCCAAAATCCTGTGGAGATATTGTTTGTTACTTTGGTGCTGTTTGTGTGGAATCTGATGGAAGAGCCTCGTGTCAATGTCCGGCAGCCAGCTGTCCTACTGATTCTACTGATCCAACTATGCTGGTAAGGCTCTATTTTGTACAAGCACCTATCACTTATCAATGGAAGTAGAAACAAGGACTGATGTATGAATGTTCCATTTTTCTAGGTATGTGGGAGCGATGGACAGACATATCCATCTGAGTGTCATCTCAAGCTTCAAGCTTGTAGAACTCAAGAAGATGTTGTAGTCCAAGCCTTTGGAATTTGTAAGGCATCTGAAGACATCACTGGAACTGCTTTACCTTCAAAGCATTACTCTCCTCTGCAGTTCACTCAGCAAGATGATAATAATTTCCCTTCAAAATCAACCAGACATCTTCTGGTGCCAGACCCTAGAAATTATTATGGATTTGGAAGAAATTATGATGGAAGAGAAAAGGATTCGACTAGCAGTTTGGATGGTGACCGAGAAATGCGTAAAGGTGAAAATTTAACTATTGTTTTCCATTACCACCAATATATTTAAATCAAAACTTCTGAATTCCTCACCTCCTCTTTGAAATAATTTGTTTATTGTATGCACGTAACTCTCTTCTAGGCTATGGATCAGGTTACCGTCCAACACCAGCGACTGTGCGAGCTCCTCCAGCACTTGTCGGAGACCTCTGCAACACTCATGCAGACTGTCTGGTTGTTCCTAATAGCAGATGCAGTAAAGCCGCTTGTATTTGCCAACCTGGACACAAACCAGCTCCTGATAGAAGAGAATGCTTGCGTAAGTAAATTTAATTCTTGATATATAATTCATATAATACACACAACCTATTGTTAATTTTTTTATCAACAAATTGTGCACTCCATGTTGAATAACACAGACCCCTCTTCGCGTCTTTTTGCTTCGGCTGATTATTTCCCTCAATATAAAATTTCAACTATAATATAGGCACTAATTTTCTTTCTGTTTTTTCAGCGACAAATGTTGATTACGTGACAACAGAAGAACCTCAGGCTTGTTATTCTGAACCATGCATGAACGGTGGTACCTGCATCGACCTTCCTGAATCGTCATTTGCCTGCATCTGTGACGCTAGATACACTGGAGAAACATGCCAACAAAGAATTTCTCTACCCGGAGACGCTCATTTCATAGAGACACCTTCATTTGATGGACGAGCTTACATGAGACTGAAACCTTTGAAAGCTTATCATAAACTCAACATTGACGTTGAATTTAAAACATTCTCTGAAAATGGTGTTATTATTTATGATCAACAGAAATATGACGGATCTGGGGATTTTGTTTCATTGGCAATTGTAAATGGCTTTGTGGAATTCAGGTGAATTATTCATAACATATTTTTCCAGTTAAATAATACAGTTATCGAAACCATCACATATCGTGTCGTTTTAACATACGTAATTGTTTCCCAGTCGAACAAATTTGAGATTGACTTTCATCTGCGGATGTTTTCAGATATAATTTAGGCGATGGAGTCGTGATACTGACATCACTAGAGAAAGTTGCCCTCAATGAATATCACAAAGTATCCGCCAAGCGATATCACAGAGATGGAATATTAAGTGTTGATGATATGGAAGACGTTGTGGGACAATCAATGGGCAGTCTCAAGGCATTAGATTTATCAGAGGATACTTATATCGGCAGTATTCCTACTAATATTACCAAGTGAGTAACATTCAAATAAGAATCACATAGTCTGATTTCCGTACTCGCTGATATTTAGTCATTTCTTAATTAAGCAGGATATACCGCTATAGTGTTACTATTTTTTTTTATTATTTTGCAGAGTATTTGATAATATTGGCACTAAACAAGGATTCACTGGATGTATTAAACATTTAAGAATCATTCGACATCAAGTCACAAAGAAAATTGGTCGTGAAGATTCAGCTATCTTAGCTATGGAGAATGTACGAGAGTGTACTCTTAATCCTTGTGTTAGTGCTCCGTGTCTCAATGGAGCTACATGTCAAGTGTCTGAAGGGGAAATACAAATGTATGTGTGCATCTGTTCCGGAGGATTTAGAGGGATGCAATGTGAGGAAAAAGTAGATCCTTGTGAATCTAATCCATGTGGCTCAGAGGAGGGAGTTATTTGTGATGCCGCTCCTGAAGGCAATTATGTCTGCAAATGTTTGTTCGGTGGCAAACTTGTGAACAATGGCATCAACACGTGCGTTTATGGTGAGATTTCATAATTTTCACTAATTAATTTATTTCAAATCAATTGGTAGTGGAGAACAACCATATTCAATAATTCTATGTTTATTGCAGATGTGACAAATCTTCAAGAAACAAATGTACCAGAATTCAATGGTAGCAGTTACTTGCAATTGCCTAAACTAGATGGCCTAAGTAATGCGTTCCGTATTGAAATTTGGTTCTTAACAAGAAAGTTGTCTGGCATGATTTTCTACAATAGTCAATCCAGCAAAGCCAAGGGTGATTTCATATCAATCAATCTTGTAAACGGATTTATTCAATTCAGATTCAATCTCGGCAGTGGTATTGCTAATATCACGTAAGTTCCAAGTTTTACATAACATTACCATAGTCAAATATCATATCTTTAGATAATATATCTTCTAAAATATGTCTGGATTTTTTAGTTTCCCTGAGAAAGTGTCTAAAGACAAATGGCACAAAGTGAGAGCTTCCAGAACCGGTAGAGAAGGAATTCTGAAATTAGATGACTGGCCTCCTGTCAAAGGATATTCTGCTCCTCCACTGACTGAACTTAACTTAGGACTGCCACTATTTTTAGGATCGTTGCCGTATGTAAACGTCTCTGTTCTAAAATCATATCTCTAGTATTAAACATGCTCTTTTATTTGAATTTACATTTACAGATTACACACACGGCCACATCGCTTGTCTGGAGTCATGAGCAGTTTTGTGGGTGCTATACAACAAGTATTCGTCAATGCCGTACCATTAATTCTTTACAACGACGATATTGCACAATGTTCTATGCAACCGAATGAAGAAGTTTTACCATGTGCAACTCCAGGGGTTTCTAAATTCTCCGGATATCCTTGCTCTTCTTCAGCTAATCCTTGCCAGCATAATGGAGTATGCGTTCCAATGTTGAATGAATATAAATGTGTTTGTAAAGGTGGATTCGAAGGAAGAAATTGTGAATCTAAGCCAGTTGCAGAAATAATAGATAATCACACTCCTGTAAGATTCAATGGAGAGAACTTCTATGCATATAGGAGTCGTGGAAGTAGAAGGTATTTAAATGAAAAATTTATTGGGATATTTCGTTTTTAAGTTCTATATTTTACTAACTGTTTAATTTAATACTTTTCAGTACTAACAACAGGGTGAAGGTGCAGAATATAAATAGCTAACAAATGGCAGACTACTTTGTTCATAATATCTCCAATATTCATTAATCTAATGTTTATATTATTTTTAAGAATATGTCTAATTCTCTACTAACAATCTTATGTAAGTGGTTTCTTCTAATAACTAATCATATTTTCTACTTTTTATTACTGATTTTAAAAATCTAATCGTAATTTACTTTTCCGTTTTAACTCCCTTTGTCATAGTTACTAAATATTTTCAATAACATGATTTAACGCTACTGTTTCATCTAAAAACTCTCACATTAAACTAGAAAACAATAGTATTATTTTAATGTCCGTTTGTAGTTTGTAAATAGAAAAATTATGTATAATTAGAGTACATTTGTCTTTCAGGAAATATCCAGAATTTGGAATGCGCTTTGATATTAAATTTCGCACAACGGAAAGCTCTGGTTTACTTATTTGGAGAAAGAAAGGAGGAATGGGTAATGGAGACTTCATGGCTTTGGGAATTATTGATGGACATCCTGAGCTGGTCTTTAGTGATTATGCTTCTCGAAACACAACATTCAATCATAAAGATAGGTGGTTTAGTACTGTTCGGTCCAGAGTGAGGGTGGATGATGGACAATGGCATACAGTCGTCGTGAAAAGACGAAAGAAAATGGCTCTAATACAAACCGACGGACAGCCTTCTACAAGAGGATATGCTCAACTACCTATCGTTATTAAAAGGGCCAATCCTAAAATTTGGGTCGGTGAGTAATTTTTTTCCTTACTTTCCAACAAGTTCCAACTACTCAAGGGTTCCAACACAGTGCTCTCTATGTTCGTACTAAGCTTCGCATAAACTTGTATAGATGTCTCTTTACTAGATATTTTTTGTTCTTTGTAGGAGGTGCGCCATCTCTTCCTCATGGTCTGCCACCACAGCTTTATTTCAAAATCAAAGGATGCATTGGATATGCCAAGTTCAACGGAAGGCAGTTGGATCTCCACAAACCAATCAACTTTAAAACAGCAACCATTGACTTGTGTTAATTAATGTTTGTTCATATATTATTGTGTAAATAATTTATTATATATTGTACTTTGTATAATTTTATACTTAAAATTTTACTTTGAAGTATAATGTTTTCTAAATATCTCACTAGATGGCTCTGATTGTCATCGTATGCATGAATAAAATATTTGTGCTTTTTGTTGCCTATTGTTCAGCAAGATTTCATTTACAAAAGCAATTCCTTTATGGTTTTCATTTAAGACTTTGTTCGTGAATTCAGAATAAGTGCCAAATATTTTATTGATTTCGTTTCTTCAAATGATTTTTTTGTGATACAAACATCATGGAACATTTTACTGCGAAATATTATTTGGCCTATGATAACCGTACCTATTAATTCAACTTTATTTTATTTTGAATTAGAAATTTGAATGAAAGATATTGAAATCAAATAAAAAATCACTGCCTACTAATATTCTAATGTTGAAACTTATCGGCTTAAACTAATTTGCTAAATAAAAAAAATCTTTACTTACCTATGAAATCCAGTGAAGATTTTTGACTAACCTATCTTGGTGCTCTTATAATTGCAATAAAATGTATTATTTGAATCAATTCTGAATACGAAAGTAATAAAAATTGTAGATATTGTATATACCTGGATACTGTAATTCAAATAAGTATGTATTTGTAAAGAATTGTATTATAATGTAGACTTAGATTGCATAATAATTAATTACTCATAAAATCCAATTACATGATTCAAGTAAATTTAAAGGATTTATTGTTTTTAGTTCAAAATAAAGATTTTTACTTTATTTGCAGTATTTTTTGCTGTTAAATAGTACATAGAAATAGATACAAGAGATTTTGTGATTGCTTTAATTTTTCGTACATTTTCAGGTAAAGTTTTGTTCAATCGTTTTTTTTTTTTCATTCTTACTATATTATTATTTTGTGTGGAAGAATATCTTTATATACTCATTCAACTATACCTTTTATAGAAAATATTACAAATTGTATTTCCGAAGGCATCCGACTAGTCGGTAAAGCCGACCATAGTCGGTACCTAAGAGTTACAAAAATAGGGAAATTAATGAAATAAATCGCCAGTAGGTATGTACGATTCGTGTTTTATTTTATTTATGGAGATAAAATTTACTACAATATGGAAAATACAAGGGGTAAAAACTATACTTGTACTTAATTAAATTTCATTTTAGTGGAGATTTAACGACTAGTGGCCGATTAGTCGAGAAAGCCGAATATCCGGCATAAGAAGCCGACCATTTTAGTTAGCCGACTAATCGTCTAGTCGGCTAGTTAGCCCATCACTATTATATTTAATAATTTTTGTAGAATTTTTATTTCCAATCTCCGGTGAAGTAAAGCTTTAACTCAATAATTATTTTTAAACTTCAATATCATCAACATTTTCTAAATATTATATTTTAGCGATATAATATTTTGTCATTTACGAAGACTGATGTTCTAACCTTACTTAAAAAGTAAAAAAATGTCTGTAGAGTTGAGGTTTTTTTATTTAATGATTAATTATTAGTGTGTAGCCTTTCTTACGCTTTAGATAATTAATTAATTGATAATTCCTACAATATTTACAGTTGAATTTTTTTCAATTTGTAGTTAAATTACTGTATATTTCGCTGACAATAACATTAAGTACTAAGTCTCTTTTAATATTAAAGTGTACAAAGTTTTATGCATTTTGTTTAATTTTGTAACTATTTTATTATGTAATGATTTAGTGATATTATTATACATACTTAATCAATGAAACTATTGAAAAAGTACACCAATTCATATACAGCATTAAATATACCAGTTTGTATTACCAACTTAATTAATTCAATGATTTCTTCCAGAATTGGTAGGATTCTAATTCGATTTTAATCCCCCGTAGGTATACCTACACAGGTAGCAGATAGGTACTTACCTATTTTACACGCAACAATCGCACATTTTGCCAATATTTTCTCACATTACAAAATGACAGAAATATCAATTATCATTCCCACAATTTCACTAAATTCTTAATATCTGTTATTTTATCTCTTTTCGGCCGCACTTACATTATCACCTCTAGATTCCTTGTGGACAAGCGGGTGGCCTGAAAACAGAATAGAATAGAAATGGTCAGGTAGCAGAAAATGTTTCATTTGATGCATTGAATACGTAATTGAGTCTAGTATATTTTTTATTGTTCCTGATGTATGGAACAGTACGTATTTTTTATTGTGTACTTAATTTTCTAGATACCTCAGTTATTGTAATTTTTCTATTAGTGCATAATAATATATACATTTTAAAAGTATTAGTTAGGTTAATTTTGAACTCCTTTTTTATATGTAATTTATTTATAGATTTTTATATTAGATTTATTTATCTATATTATTTTTAGGAATATAAATTATTTAATTCTGTCTTCCCGATAACATTAAAAAGTTGTCAAAAATATTCATCATCTCTAAATAAAATAAACATTAATTTTAATGATCATGTCAATTCATGAAATATAGTAAAAAGCAATATTATATCAACATATCCCCATTTAGTAGTTTATTCGTCAACTCGCACATATCGCAATCCATTATTTTTTATCAAAATAAGCAAATTTGAGAATGAGCTCAATAATAAGACATATCCTTTTTTATTTTCATTAGAATTTATACTCGTATATCATTTTAAAGTGTCTTTAAAAAAATCTCATACAGATTTTTAAAACATATTGTTTAGTTAAACTATGATTCAATATTGTAGGTACCTACATTCCAACTTTATAAAAGTTATTTTGTAGATATTATTCATATCATTTTAAATTTACATACTCGTAGATAGGCAATTATCAATTTTATTGGGGAAAAAAAACTGAAAAATCTTTTAATATCCATTTGTTCATACTCTTTTTTTTTTAATAATTCTATGTTTATATCAGAAAATATGGTTTTTAATGCCCCCTACTGACATTATTGAGAGTGTAAGTAGACCCATATCACCTTGTGTTAGTAGTGAAGTAATTTCTATAGAAAGTCTTTAAATGTAAATATTTTGTTGTAGCCTACAGTCTATAATAATGTCTTTAGATTATTAAGTTGTAGGCACCTATGTCAAATTATAAATTATTAAATTCTCTACTTTATCCATGTAATTACAATAGATTATCAGTGTTAGAAATACAGTTAAGCAAAATCATCTAGAAGTCCTAATTTGTTTATATTATAAAAAGACTTACAGCAGCGTTTACAAAATAGCAAATTCATAAACTCAGTGATACCTTATCGTCAAACCGTTATATGCGGGAAACATTCATTAATAAGAATACAAGATTTTCTTCTTTTTATATCTGCAACTTACCCTATCTATTCACAACTATAATTCTGCTACTATGAGGTACACATAATGAAGTGACCAAATTACTAATTTCATTATTTTATGTTTTGTGTCTTTTACAAACTGCCATTCTGTGTTCTATTTACTACGTTTTGATACAAATGAACATTCCTATAGCATCTACTTACTATAGTAATTTGAGCAAATCGATCAATACAATTTGTTAGGTTATCAAAGTACATGAAGACATTTGATATTATTAATATGCATAATATTTTACTGTTTACTCAAACTTCATCAGAGATGACTGTTTTGTATATTACCTACGCTAATGAGCTATTGTACTATTGTAAGATATTATATAGACTAATATTAATATGAATAATAGATACATAATATTGTTGTATGTATAGAACTTAGGACATATTATAATAAGTATGTAGGAAAGTAAGTAGTTTTTATCATGTACCTAATTCAATTATTACACTTCGTTATGTAATAATACATTTAAATCAGTAAAATATATGAAGTTGTTATAAGAAAATAGAAATTTGTACATTGTTCAGCTGAGTAAATAATTATTTTAATGTTTTATTGCAAGGATTTTATTTATTCTCCCAATTTTATCAGTAGGTACTTCCCTAATATCGAAAAATAAAATAGATTCACCTATCAAGGAAAAAAAATACTAGGCATAGACCCACCTATGGCATATCCATCTGGCGAAGTATCTGCCAGTACTCAGGAGCAAGTTCATTCAGATCTATAACATAACTATTTATGCAGGACTGCGGAACGCAGGTGCCCCATGCAAATGTTCAAAGAAGCTGATATGCGAAAATATGAAGTGATTTAAAGTACTACAATGATCTGGAATCCATATCACTGAAGTATGAAATAAATAGGGTGGGTATTTTGTTGAACTTTCATAATTTACAAAGTGAGCAACGTTTAGAGAACTCTGCTGGCAAATAATATTAGAAAACGGATTGCAGAAACATCGTAACTACATATAATTTCCAAGAGAAAAAATGTATTTGGATTAATTACGATAAGCCCTAATTAATTATTAAAAACTATGTAATCTGTAAAAATAATTCTCAGTAGAAGAAATTCATAATTAAGAGGTTTCGTGTCTATGGGACCCAAATCATAAAACAGTAACAAATCAATTTAACACCTCTAGTGTTAATTAGGTAAATACTAACAACAACAGTGTAGTTTTATAATGATGATAAAACTAATTTAATATCTTGTATGTTGTATAGTAATTAATAAAGTATGTAGGAAATGCGTATAACACATTTTATTGCGTATTAAATCTTTAGTAAACATGCCTGCATTGTCTACCTAGAGGTACTGAATACTGACGGCGAACATGAAATGTGATTATCAGTAAAATAACTCTTTATAAAACAGTAGAAAAACAAAGTATTTGTAATATTAAGTGATTTCTTACCAATAAAAATATATAATCCATGACGGAAGTTCGAGCCTAAAAATAGTAAATTATAATATTAATAAAAACAAAACCTACTATCCATCAGCGATCCCTTCCAACACCAGCTCTCATGTTTGTCCATGGTCTCCGTTAATAAGTTTGGATGTACTATAATTTTGGCTTGCTTTGTGCCCTGCCCATTGCCATTTACATCTAGTTGTATGATCCACAACGTCTACTACTGCTACGGTTCTATGCCCAATTTCCTCAATGGCTTATTGTTTCCCTGAGCGGCCGAGCATCTGTCTTTCCCTTTGATTATTGAAGTACCTAATCAAATTATTTTCCGCACAGAGTGGACGTCTTTCCATAGACTGTTGTGTAGGTACACTTCTATTTTTGCACTAACTTTTTTGTCATGCCAGTCTCAATGATGTAATTTTAAACAGTTACCAATTAGTATTATTAGTTCCATTTTTATCTAGTTACTTATATTCAATCTTATCTCATCATTATGCAATTTTAATAAGCTTCCTATATAAAACAATCACATTTGTGTATTTACGAGTACAAAAGATATTATTAGAATAAATATTTAATTGATATCGGCAAATTATTTATTGCAATATTCACACATTTTAAGACAGTGTTAATAATTTAATATGTATATTGCTTTCTCTATACATTCATGTAACATATACCAACATATAAATATAACAGTGGCGTATATAGGGGGGGGGCGAGGGGGCCCGCCCCCCCCCCCCCCGAAATGTTGAACAATTCTTTAAAAAACGTTCTTTGAAAACATGAAAGTTACTCAAGTTCATCACTTCACCCATTATTCAAAAAAATTTCGCCTGCGGCGCTATTCTTCTTTGATTTTTCTACACACAATATTAATATCAACATAAAAGACGACCTTTTTCACTTTAATCACGAAAAAATTTTTCCTGCGGCGCTACTATAATTTTGATACTGTACGTCTATCTTCAAATTTTTGTTGCCTCCACCCCCCAAAAGTCAAATATTAGATCGCCCCCCCCCCCCCCGAAATGAAATCCTATATACGCCACTGAAATATAATACACATTAATATATTGGGCCGTTGTGAATACGAGTACTATGATGTAATGAAATCATTTTAATTTTCTAGGTTGCGTAAAAAATGCGAAGAGTGTTATGTAATTTTATTGAATATTCCGTATCATCGAATAATAACGGTAACTGCTAGCTAAGAGGTTGTATGCGATGTCGATGAAAAGAGCAGTCACTGGTATTGAAGTTGATTTACATGCGATTTCTATTATTTTGAAGATATTGACCAAAAGCTGTTTCGCTGTTAGATATGCCGTGATGGTATAAACGGAAGAATCAAAATTAATTCCCTGTTTTAACAGAAGTTATTATAAATTGTAAGAACGTTTCACAAAAATAATTAGTAATTGTGAAAAAACCTTCAAATAGTGCGGTAGGTGTTTGTAAATAGAAGTGATCGGTAGATATTAAAAAAATGAGTTTTTCACAAAAATATTCTGCAAATAGTGTGGCAAATTACTTCACATTAATTATGCGTGAGGCGTTGAAAATCGCGAACTATAAAATACTGGACGGGATGAGGTATGTGGGGAAGCTATTCCCGATCGCCCAAGACGGAAAAACCTTTTTAGGGTGATTGCCAATGTTGAGGAGGCCTGATACGGCACATGGAAAAGAAGAAGATAGAATATACCTCAATGAAGCTAAAATCATAAAAGTTAACCATCAATCAGTCAATAACATTTTCTTAACTCACCCATGATGATTTTCACTGTTATTTTTACATGTTATTTTCTCTCAAGGTTTCTTATACTATTTTATGTAGAATACTAGCATCAATAACAATCACTAATCGCCTATCGCTTCAATCAATTTAGCAACACAGGAACTAAAAGTCAACTTTCAATAAACCTACATAAAAATATGAGATAAACTGTTACATCACACAATAAAATAATAACAAAAACTTTAACGCGAATATATTATAAGTTTCGTAATCTTGTATTTTAATTACTTTATTATTATTTATTTATTTATGACTAACTAACTAGGTAGCACATATCGTGTTATATAACATACGAAACACTTTATCAAAAAACCTATTATTTATAACGAAAAATATTACAATTGGCTACAGAAATAGTCATCATGTTTTTCAACTCATATGATCTAGGAACACAATTAATTTCCTAATCGCACTTAGATTAACTATCATAAACACATACATAAAACACACTTACGTACTGATGCTACTTCTAGAGCTGTGCATCACGATATATCCCAATAATGAGATAACCAGCAAATGCTGCGCTTGCATAAAAACACAGACAACATTCTGTTTGCGAATACATTTTTTTGACGATGGCGAACCTAGTTAGTAAGAAGTAGGTATTTGAATTATCCAACAAAAAACTTACGTTCAGTCCGAACCAGGTATATTTTTCTTCATTTTGAACTCTGACGCTTTCCTTTAAAAAACGAGGTTCCCACCGTCTCATTTATCTCTTGAGAATATTACTTTGAATGCAAATTTTCAAGCCAATTTTTTTAGTTTACAAAACTGGGGCGATAGCTCTACGTTTCGACCTTATACTATATACTACCTACATAAAAGCGTTAGAAACATGAAATGATATAACATCACTACCAATACTTTGGCTTTAAGATTCCTCAGATGAGCACCAGGCTAATAGACAAAGTTTTGTCACTCAAGAGGGTTTTTGTGCATTGCGTATTACATACATGCGAACGGGACCATGTGTAGATTAAATAAATACCTGTCCACATGGAAGACCACCTAAGGGATAGATGCATAGCTGGACCTCATCAACTCAAGAGCCGTAATTTCTGTTTCGCAGACCAATAGGTTTACTAAGAACAAGAAGAAATATTACATACAGTCTTTCCACGACATTCATACAAAATTGAATGACGTATTCTCTGAGTTCTCAAGACAAATAGGTAAGAGCGTGTAATATAAAGAAGGCGTTTCTCTATCAGTCATCATCAGATACGTCATAGTGAGAAGAAGAGATCGGAAACATCCACTTCCTATTTCCAGCGCAATAAGATAAAGATCTCTGATTAACATAATAATTAATTGACTGATGGGTATAATAAGATTTAATATGTAGTAATAGCTTGGCATCCTCGTTAGGTTATAGGTAAAATCTTTTACAAAAGGTTACATTATTATCAATAGTAATAAAATTAATAAGAAACGGAACAAAAGTTCGTGAATACAAGTTCATTGGTATGGGTTCCATGAGAAAAATTATATAGGTAGTCATGATATATATAATTAAAAATAATAAATAAAACAATAAGTATTATATAGAATAAACAAGTATTACTTGTATGTATCTTTGTTCTCAAAACGGTCATGAGACGACTCCAATAATATAATACAATGCTCATTGTTAGTCTTTTGTACATCATTTACATATAAGTAACAAAATACATAAATTTTATCTAAGTACGAATAGGAACTATAATAACTTTTTATTGGACTCTTTAATCAGATCTTATCAAACATAATTAATATTATTCCATGTATATCTCTATCACCTATTCATAAATTTTAATAAATTCGTGAGTTGTGTCAAAAAATAAATTCACATCGCATGCACATGATTCTTATCCAATTAAAACTACATAACTTTTATAGTTGTTTTTCAGGTGTCTTCAGTTGTTACAGTAGCCTCAAAAAATAGGGTTACAGAGAGAAAGATACCTGTGAGTGTGGTGCTGTACAGGATCACAGTCACCTGTTTACATATGCCCAAACAGGAATGACATGCACGCCCTAGGATGCACGATGGCGAATGCCAGGGGTATCCGGGTGGCCGAACATTGGAGTTGCAAAATTTGATAGTGTTCCGGACACGAAAAGTAAGTATAGTTGTGAAAGTTGTCGAAGTCTTCATTCAATCTTGATCCATCAGAATTTTGACTTCACTTTCATAATCTGAGCCACACGTAATGTCAGGTATCGACAAAAAAAGATCGTAAAAAATGTATCTTTATTACGTTTTATACACTTTAATATCTAAGTAAATGTATCAAAAAAAGTATTTTTACCTGCAATGTGTAAAAACAACAACCATGTAACAAGGCTTACCTTTGGACTTAATAAATATTTCATTATATTTTAACGACAGTTACACTACAATTTCTTGCACATAGTTATTATTCTTTTTTGACAGTTTTTTCGCGAGCACTCTTAATTGATGGAGAGTAGCCATGAGATGTTTTTTCTTTTGTATGTATAATGCACTCATACATTGTTGATGTTTCTGTGGATGTCACACATAAAATAAAAAAAAACAATAGAAACTATATAAAAAGACGTAAAAACAACATTTTGTGTTTTTTAGTACCTATATCCTTTTAAATTAATTTAAATAAGTATTGAGAATTCTCAATTGCCCTCGACAATCTCCAGATGAACATGGAAGATGTACCTATGCCGTTACGTCATCATTGAAATATGGAACAAAATATACGAAAAAAGAAATTAATAGGTCCGCGGTACACGTATTTTTTTTAAAGATATATTTTCAATTAACCTACGAATACGAGTATATATCTCTTCGCATCATTCGGTGTTAAATGGCCAATAAAACATTTAACAAATAGCCAAGTCTAGTTTAGTGTACCCGCCTAGTAGTTGTACATATGTAAAGTAGCTCATTTTCCACACGCCATAAAAACACATAAACACTACCTACAAGATAATGTTTGTACAACAAGATACACCAAACATATTTACTATACTATAATGCAATTAAGTAATTGTAAACTATTGGCATACGCTACATATAATGCAGAAGATATGTTAGTGATTTGTTATGAATCTGTCTCTTGAAAGCCAATACATCGATACAGTTTATTTAGTAGTGCTTTTTTATTGAGCAAATTCTTGTATAGTTTAACCCAGACCTCGAATATTTGACCATATTTTTATTTTTGTGTTCTCATAATAACGATAGATGTTATGAATATTTTACTTTTATCTTGAATACTGACGATATTCTCTTAGCTAAGAGAATATCGTCACTCTTGGTCTCCGTACCTCTGTACCTGCCACTCTGTACCTCCTTTTTGCTATATGCATTAAAAAAACTGACAATATTTAGATATAGCAGGCATTATATCATCGCATTGGTATATACGAGCAATCATATACTTTTGGGGACGTGCATACAGAAATGCTGCAAACTCCTCGTAAAAAAACTGCTTTGGTAAATTCCGTTGCTTCAAAAACGAGCGAGATATAAGGTAAAGATTGTGAGGAGTTGGGCGACATTTGTAAAACTATAAAGATAATTAAATATTCTGTAATATATCGGAAACATCGAGCTTTGATTCTATTTAAAGGTTTGTAATCCCTGGGAAATGTACAGAAAACCAACATTGTATAATTGAAATGCATATTTATATTAAACTGTGCGGTACTCGAAGGTATTAATTGTTTAATCAAATTATTTCATGGGTCTAGACGTGGACAATAAATTTTTAATATAAATACATTATTCATAGCTTGTAATGCGGTGTGTAATTAGAAAAATAATACTAATTACTTATTTGTTTTGTGTGAATTACTAACATCAAAGAAGCGCCAATCAACGGGTATTTTCTGATCTGCATTAGGTTAGTTAAAAAATTGTGTGTACCTAAATATAGGTTATGTTAAATACATTGCACTACGATTCAAGTGTATGAAGTTTTTATAAATTGTGATCAAACAATGATGGTCTCTAACCCAAGATGAAACGGGGACAATGAAAAAGCGCTAGAGAGAAAAGCAACAACGTTTCTACTTCTTTTTTTCCCAAAGACCTAAAACCTCGTGACCATGCCGTTAGCACCTAAGTAGCATTTTGTAATTCTTCTTCTAAACCTCTAATTTTTATTTATGTTGGGTATTCGGGTTGACTGTAAGACATTTCTTTTGCAATAAGTCCGCCCTTTGGCATACTACTATGTCTTGTAAAGATTTATTTGTTATATAATTTGTGGCTAATAAAGATTTATTTATTTATTTAAATGGAAACTATAAAGTTTTTTTATTCAACATGTGGCTAATAAAGATTTATTTATTTATTTAAATGGAAACTATAAAGTTTTTTTATTCAGAAACAATTTAAATAATTATGTACCTCCTGTTTTTACTTTAAGGTATAGAATAATGTATCTACGTTTTGTTACAAGAACTTATCGAGAGTTTCCAAAAACACACTTGCCATAATCAATCAGTAGTTTTATGAACAAAAGTTGGTAGGTTGTAGAAAATATGAGAACTTAGAACAATGTTGCGCGGATACGTTACCTAACAAAGATATACAATGAACTCACAGAGGACAAAGTGTAACACTTATAACAATACATAATAAAGAAGTCTGATAGTGAATTATAATACCTACGGTATTTTGAACCCACCGATTTAAAGTAGAAAGATTGTAAAGAACACGACTTTGTAATAACAGAACCGTGTGTAACTAACGGTGAAGTAAAGATGTCTCAGAACTCATTCATGTGCAACCAATGAACAGCAACTTATATATACGAGTATTGTACAGCTTCTTTGGAAAACATAGCATTAAAATTTATTTTACTATAAACAATACTGTAAATACCCCTTCACACCTGCCACGTTGTATTAAATTTGTATAAAATCAGGAACAGCATACACAATTTGATAATTTTAAGTTAAATAGCTTATGAGTAGGCATACTGACATTTTCAGAAACTTGACCTCAGACTTCAGAAATGACCGTAAAAGTTTTTTTGAATAAAGCGTAATAAAGACCAAAAAGTAAAAAAAAAAAAACGCTATGCATAAAATTTTGCAACTATGCCACTATGACTACACTTAATATACTTTGCCTTCTAACTTCCATCGAGGGAACACAAAGAGGTCACCAGGGGTCGCTACTCATAATGGTTTTGTGCAATGCATATGTATCGCCCTTCTTCTAATTGTGATGGGAAGAATTTGGTCTTCTCTTTCAGTAATATTGTTTCTATAATGAAAAATTCGTTTTTTGGGCAGGTTCGTGGAAGTACCCTTTAAGGCGAGACGTCATTTTAAGGTGATGGGCAACAAGGCCACGAAAATGCAGACAAAATGATTAAGTAGAACCACATCATAATTATGAACTCGCGAAAATTGGCAGCGACAAATTACTAATAATTGCTACACTTTGCGGTCCAATAATCGTAAAATCTAGGTAATGACTTTCTATGACATTTAACATTAGATTTTGTCATTTTTGGTCGGCTAATGTATGACTAAAAGGCTAAACCCACCCCCACCCCCGAATAATTCAGAAACTTCAAGTCCTACGGGATTCGGTCTTTCTCGCAGTTTTTTTTATTATTATGAAAAGGTGGACAGATGACATTGTCCAGCTTACGGGTCGTAGATGGCAGCAGATAACCCAAGATAGAAGACAGTGGAAGAGTTTAGACGAGGCCTATGTCCAGCAGTAACGCAAGTGGCTAGCAGGAAGTAAGTAATCAATGGAAAAATGTACGTATCCCTAAAGACCCATATTATTACTATACTATGTATTACATTGTACATTTGTATAATATTACAAAGATACATAGTGCCAATTCACCTGTTCATGTGTATCACACGGCACAACACAATGCATATATATACAACATAAACAACGATACTCCGATTCAATTATTTATTCAATCAGTTGAATCAGTCAGCTGAGAGCCTTCGCGCGGGGACGTCGTATATCGCGTTTGTATTAATGAAAACATCGTAGGCATTATTTACAACGTTACGTCCTATTGTTATGTCGTGTTTACTATAATACTTGCACGTATTAAAAACTAATGTACCTGAGTATGTAATGTAAACCTATTATTATTTTGATGTTACAAATGACAATCGTGCATTAATTTAATTATAATGTTCAGTTTATATAATAATACTAAGCACTAATGCTTTTCTTTTTTTTTTCTTGAAAATTATGTTTGTACGATATTATAACAATCAGTAAGTTTACGTGTTGATTGGATATTTTTTAAAGTATGAAATAAAAAAGCGATCGATTGTTTCCATTAATCTGATTATAAATAACAGTGATTGTGTGAGTTTTATTAATACTCTGCTATTAATAGTTTTATTGACTTTAAATGCTGTGCAACGTAGCAATTTTCTTCACGTTGGATTTTCATAAGTAAGAATTTCTAATATTTTTTCTCTTTTGCCTAACAAATTTTCTCTGTATTTTTTGCCTGATGTGTTTCGACGAGCTCCGCCTCTTTCACCCTAATTAGGTACATCGTTAATATGGTAATGAGATCACAGGATTACGAAACCATTGCCAATTCAATACGATGGAGCGAAGTTTATAGTGAACACCTAAAAGGCTCTTGAATATCGAATTGAATTCCAAAAATATTCTGCTAGAGCAAGCTTGTGGCGATATAAAATATAATTCAATATCCGTGGCTCCGTTAGTATAAGTACCTACCTTGAAATTAGGTTTCCTATAAAACTCTCCTGAGACAGTATGGCATTATATCATTATTAGGTAACTTCTAAGTGCTGCGCAATTTATACCCTAGGAATTCACCTCAAAGGCGTTGAAACAATTAGGTATCATATTATCAGGTATATACCTCTGTCTGCTGTTTAAAAAACCCTTAGAAAACCTTTAAAAAGACTGGTTTAAAATCAGTTTGACCTAGGTATCACAATATAAGTTTTTCTATAACTTTAGAACCAAACTATTTTTTTTAAAACGAAAGAAATATTACAGGTAATAAATTGACGCATGTGTGTAGATCTGTATATTCCCTGAATAGCGATTACATAGGATTTTCTTTAAAGATAAATTTAACAATTACCTATGCTATTCATTAGTTTACTACTGTATCACCGCACCAAAGATAACAACGATTGTAAGTATGATAATATAATCAAGTAGCAAAGTACGGTACGTTCATCATTAGGTAATGTAATAAAACAATACACCTATATAATATGTAATGTAACCTAGAGAGATATAATTATTATCTAATAATACAAAGGACATAGATATTTTTAATTAATTATATTAAAATAGTTAGTTAGGTATATGTAATTAACAACAATATTATTAATTTATATGAAAATTGTATAATTAAATTATATAACTGATTTCGCAATAATTTATTTGCAGACATCAAGGTAATTAAATTTAGGTTATTCGCTTCTTTGAATTTTCTCTCACTATTGTGAATTGATGCCTAGATCCATTATTAGATTTAGTACTACAGATTAATTTATTTTTTATTCTAGTAAAAAAATATAATCATTAAAGGTTTTTGCTTTTGTAACGAACCTGTACATAGCGACCTGCACCTTGAAATGTAAAGCACCCTGAAGATCGTACTATTTGCCTAACGGTGCAAAAAAATATCCGCTAGGTAATTATTTTATGTTTTCTTAAAAAATTGAACATTACATATAATTTGACAAGTTTTTTTTATTAAAAGGATCTGAGCTGGTATACACAAACTCAAATTCTTTCATGTGCACTTTACTTCAGAGTAATTTTAAGCTCGTATTTATTTATTTATTTATTTATTTAAACTTAAAGTAAACAACAAATACATATAAATATACAAAATGGACATAGTACAGATTACATAACGTTGTTCACTAGGGCGAACTTATCGCAGAACTGCGATTTCTTCCAGTTAACCCCATCGTAAAATACAGAAAACATATCTAGTGCCGGTATTCATAACCGGCACCTCTCGGTAATGCCCACTAGCGCGAACTCATCGCTATGAAGCTATCTCTTCCAGCTGATCCAAATTAATTATTTTAGTTACATGAACTAGGTGGCGCTTATCGCTGTGCCGCGATTTGACCTTAATAGGAACCCCGAGTAAAACACAAGTGTGAAAATGAAATCATCATTTACCAAGTAGTTTGTATTTGAGGTAAAATTGATAAAATCATGAAAATTCTTCATCGGTGACTAGTCTTCTGAGTTAAAGATTCTATGTTCCATATTAAAGGTTTTCACTCGTGAGAAAATGCTTCTATAAGTTAAATTAGGTTGGGTCAACACCGTTAAGTTGAATGGTTTTGTAAATATGTTTCATCTGTATGTAAATGATACGAAACTTTGATCTCATTTTTCTCAACAGTTTGGTTTTGTCGAATTGATAAATGAATCATTAAGCTTTAATGTTTATTATTTGACATGAATAGATCCGTCGGGTATTTAATTAAATTATGATTCATGGATCTTTATTACGAATTACACAATTTTGCATTATCTTTTACATCACAAACAATACTGAGCGGTCATTAACTAAATACGTATAAACGCCAGTGGCAAATTGTACAAAACATTATCATAATTATTGGTTACCTGCATTAACATTTTTAATAGCTCGTATTTCGACACTTTGGCATTGTATTACAGTATTCATAATACGTAATGAAAATCAGTGCATGAAGTTCATGGTAAATAAAATATATGGCAGGTATGTGATTGTGATCCTTGAAACAATTTTCATCTGATTTATCGTCAGTATGACGAAAATAATTTGATTAGGTACATCAATAATAATCAAAGAATTTATCCGATTTTTACACAGGATTGAAAAAAGATGAGTGACCACTTAATGAATCTTGTAGTTAAAATGAAAATGAAATAGTCGATATGGTGAAAGGATAACAAACAAAATATACATACATGGGTGAAAGAAAAGGAGTAAGCAGGGAACCCTGAACCAAGAACCACTTCGCTCGATCATGTCTACTAGATCCTCGAGGATGAACGTGTTTTTAGTAAAAGGAATCGTAGAGTGTGTGTTAATATGAATATGACACAAGCAACGAGTGTGTGTACGAATAGTGGAGTCCGGCGCTTTGTGCTCTCTGCCCACCCCGCGAGGAAGGAGGCATGAGGAAATATATGTAATAGAATAGTAAATATTCCTAAATATTTAACCATCAAAATCATTACAAGGTCTACTCTTCTTCACGAGCCCTGCAGCTTTCATTATTGGGTATAGACCTCCCTCATTTGTCTCCATCTCTCTCTAGATTTTGCCTTGGATGTCCATTTGATACTAAAAGGATGGAGTAGGTACATTAATTAATAAGTACTACGAGTACCTACATTTTCGCGGCTTTTATTTCTTCTTTTGTCGTTCTGTATTTGAAAATGTTCCATTCAAGATCACAATAACACAATACGTAATTGTTATTTTTGTGAGTTTTGACAATACTGTCTGAATACACCACTTAACTACCTATCTATTTATTTATATCTATAAATAATTTATAACTTAGTATTCCAATGCCGTATACGAACACTGAATGATCACCGGGGCGGAACGCAACCAATATTAATTTAGTTGCTGTACCAATTTATGCCTCCAATTTGTATTTGAAAATAAAATGCATTACCTATAATTTGTGTTAAAGTATTAACCATATTGATCAAACTTTATTGTGATAGCATCTAAATAACATAACAAGCAGCCACTCCTTAAACTGCATACGGTTAGGGGAAATAGTTAAACATTTTACCAACTAGGTATCAATTCGGCATTTCATGGTTCAATGAAGAAGTTATGGAAATTTTATTTTACAGTTAATACCAAGTATTATTTTATTCTATCCCCTCACGCCGCATTACTTCCCGGGTAGGCAGAGAAAACAGATCGCCAGACCTTCCTATAGTAACACGGTGCAGTGTACATATATTATATTTAGAGGTGGTCGGTAGCCTGGTTGGTAACGCGCTCGACTGTTAATCCAGTGGGCGCGGGTTCAATCCCCGACCTACTCCACTTCACAACACAAACTTTTGAGCTTCTGTGAAGTGTGCGAAGATGTATTTGGGTTTATTTCGATAAACCCAGATTCATATTTAAAAAAATGTAATAATTTGTAAAGCTATTGTATCCAATAATATATTTAAAAAATGAATATATTAGAGTGACGTCCGTATATGATTTTGAAAATTTAAATAACATGCTACATTACTAAAAGTACTAATAAGACAACATAATAATCATACTGATTTCCACGTCATGCAGATTTCAAACTAAACTAATTCACTTTCAATTTATTCGCGTTACTTACTGTAGGAATAAATAATATCCATAATACCTATACAAAATGCATAATATGGTAATTATTAGCGTCTTATTAGTTTCGGATATCTTAAAATAATAACAGTGTTTTATAATAAATTAACCAGCAGTATAAAAATTGTATTGATTTAATAAGCATACCATGCATTATTTTTCTTTAGCTTAGTTCATTATTTTTTGTATATTAAAATGTACACTGTGTAGTTTATGAATTAAAAATTATCTCGCAGAGAAAGCGTTTATAAATGCGTAATTGCATTTTTAGCCTAGGGGACAACATGTACAAAATATTTATGCTTTCAGTATCAGTAAATTGCATTAAAAGATTGCAAACGGTAAATTATGAAGGTATTTCACAAGCACTGCTATCTACGGACTTATTTTATTTATCATTTATCACTCTCCTGACTTGATCGAAGCTTTAGTTTTATACCTACATTGAAGATAATGTTTTATTGTCTGAATTTATTATAAAATGTTGTTAAATTCTTCTTATTTTTTTATTTTAATATACAATATACAAACACTTAAAACTATGTACACAATTATTTACAATACTACTGCACCCCATAAGCAACTGAAGGCTTGAACGGGGTGCAGGATTCCGCAATTAAAAACAATGACACCAAAGAACCTTATCACAAAAGAAAACAAAATCACACAGACAGTTAATGAACTCGTTCCTCACACAATTCACCAAGCTTGCATTTCTCTATTTATAATTCTCTGCTATTGAAAACATTGGTTTGTGATGCTTCGGCTGGGACTGTTTGTGAAATTAATTTGAGTCAAGATTAGATGGAATACTTCGCTATATATCTGCTCGCCTTCGTGAACATTATTCAATATAATTGTAAGTACTTATTGTAAATTAATGTCATTTGTTTAGACTTGTACTCTATACCTAATATTAAAGGTAATACTTACGAAGTTTTATTGCAATGTTTTTGCGATGTTATTAAATAAATATTTTATCAGTTCTTACGACAGTTACTTTAATTAACTACAAGGCAGAGTCAACAATAAAATACCGCCTCCATACCGTTATATTGAATTATTATCTCCCTTAGGGCAATATAATTTTAAAATAATCCGATATTAAACTTGTCTTCAGAATTCTTGCGCTTTCATTTCATGTACAAAGATACTATCTTGTGGCAATAATTTCACATTTTCACTTGATTTCATTATAATAAGATAATACGTTGGCGTCGGTACTTTACCTACCTCAGTTGCATACTAGTAAAATATACTTTGACATTCTTTTACGGGAATCATGCAGATTCGATTCTCAGCATATTAGGGTGGAATAATATCCCTCTAAGTGAGTTTAAGAAATGTGTACCTTGTATATCATACCTATAACATGTATATCAACTTGCTACGTGCTTAAATATGTACCTATAAGGATGTCTTTTAAAAAAATTAAATAAAAACATATACTATACAATTTTTTTTGATCAGTAGAGCTTTCTCGCCTTAGTAGGATGAATCACAATTACATAATAATCCTTGGTTGGTTCGGGGGCTCAAAGCATCTACGTATCTTCGCCAGAGACCCCTGTCACTTGCAGTTTCCAGGACCTCTGGCCACTCCAACCACAGTCTCTCATCGTACACCTTTGTCACCTGCTTCTTCCAGCTATTTCTGGGGTGGCCCACCCGTCGTCTGCCTGCACCCTCGGCTTCCAGAATTTTATATAATAATATACCCATTACCCATATATATGCACTTCATACGTAAATTTTACATGTAATTACATTGAATGCATAAATTTGATGATAAAAATGATTCATATTTCAGACTCTCTACAAAGTGATTCTTAATAACACGAATCAACGCTTAATTATAATATATTTGAAATACATTACGATTAGATTAAGCAATTAGTCATTATATTTAACACGCTATTAATCAGTTATAACATACGTACTTCGCCATATATTCGTATCTGGTACCGCCTCTTTATTTTTAATAAGATTCATCTACTTGTCTGATGAAGTAATTTTGCGAGCATATTCATAAGAGAATCTAGTGAATTAAAATCGATGAAAAACTATCTCAGAATGCCAACTATTAGGTACATAGCAGGAAATTCTACGTAAGTAATGCGATAGGTTTCATGCCATATAATACCGAGTGCAAATACTGGTAATATTGTATTGTATGTTCTTCCACCTATATTTGTTCAATAACGGTGCAAAAACCACTTAACCTGAGACTACTTATCGCAACCTACTTAGGCATTCCATCGAGAATAGTATCCCAGCATGAACTTAGGAGAGGAACAACTCGACTGGCAAGAATTATTTCCAACACAGCCAGCGCAACGGTGTGTCTGAACCTGAAGTGTCTGATGGTAGGTACATTAATATCTTATAATATGGATATTGGATATCATACATTGCAACATGCCTCGTTTATACATCGCAAAGCACGTTCCTTCATATATATTCTTGTTATTTGAAGTAAAGTGCGATATGTGAGGTAACTTTACTGCTATACTTCTTCGCCTTTTACTTTTCTGTAGGAAACATGGAGAGGCTACCACAAGTGCCCGCGAGAGAAGATCGAATATATTTATTTATTCAGTTTACATTATACCTCTTTACATGTCAATTCTCATGTCGTTGTCATATACTGCAGGATTAAATGGCGGCTGTCCAAATATTTAATCATCATCTATATCAGTGATTCCCAAACTATGGTACGCGTACCACCAGTGGTACGCGACAATTATTAAGGTGGTACGCAAGCAGCCATGACCATCGGACATACACAGTAAATAATAAGATAAAACGTTTTTATGCCAGATATTTCCTATCTTGTCTCGTACATGCAGCACCATTTTTCATACTAAGAATATTGTATTTTTTTCCTATAATTAATAAATGATAATGTTGTTGTCATAAACAGTGCAGTTTTTATTACTCTACCATTTTGAAGGTTTTTTTTAACGGTTACAGTTCAGTGGTACGCTATTGATTTATAATTTCGTGTGTGGTACGCGAAATTAAAAATTTGGGAACCACTGATCTATATCATTCTCAGAACATGTCCGCTCTGAATGACGAAGATTTACGATCTTTCATGTTCTAATGAGGAGCGGCAAATGTTAAATTTGTATGTAGATTGTAGGTGTTTGGTGTACTTGTACTTCCTCTTGTGCCGCTCCTACAGCCCTGTCGGATGTTGGCGATTTTCACTCGAAATTCCTCGCCATCCTGGGCCCATCTGATGGAGAGTCCATGCATCAGATATCCCGAACCACTGCCGAAGATTCTCAAGCCTGGATGCTCGCTTTACTAATAGCATCCGAAAAATGCTTCACAAGTATTCCAATTTTGTCCTATGATTATGTCAATAAAAATGTATCGGTGTATACCTAATTGTTTTTACCTATGGAGGTAAGTGAGAATTTTTATCAATGGGCTGTGGGAACTTTGCATTTATAATAATTATTTATAATTGTCATTTTAAATACTTAAATTGTGAAATGCAAATAATATAATTCTATTATCCTCTACGTACTTACCTCATACGACGATATGACAAGCGGTTGAGACATAGAAAGTTTTATACATAATGTAGGTACTACCTATACTTATAAAAAAGCCTTCATTAGTATGTAGGTAATAATTAATTAATAAAGCAAGGCGGTACCTACTTAAATAACAGGCAGTTGATTTATAAAAGAGACAGTTGATTATTCTAATGTAATAATGAATAATGATTGTTTCCCATGCTTCATCAGACGCATTCATTTGAATATAAATAACCGCATCAGGTATACAGTTAGTAATCATTCGCACCAGCTCATAGGTGACACGGATTTAATAAAAAATACACGTAATAAATCATAGATAATACAAGACTAGTTACAGCCTGCCAAATGTGACGGACTTCTCCATTCTCTCTTCATTTCTCCACTCCGTGAAGAAAATAACCAAATCACTGACCAACATTTTTATTTCAAATTTTATGACTACGGCAACGAAATTGTCGTACTATTATTTTTTTAATATTACGCTTTTAGTATTTTAAATATAGCTTTAAGATTAATACCTAAATTTTATATAATAGTGTGAAAGTTCATCACCCTATAACGTAACGTGTGTTGTAATTGGTGATGTTTTCTCTATTTTGATTATGTATTTAAGAATATTGAGACTGACACTATCTGCCAATAAAAAAATATTAAAGGCGGTGATGTATAAATAAATAAAAGTTACATGTGGGTATAATAACCACATATTATTAACAAGACTTATATTAGGTAGGCACCTTATTTTGAATTTCAATACTTTGCTCCTTTTCTTGTTAATATCGGTGTTTTAAAACGTTAACAAGTAACGTTTACGTCACCGTAAAGAACGTCCGTGTTAAAATGTTTATTATATTTCAAAAAAATTGTTTTCACTTGTATAGAAGAATAGAATTGTGTACACAGAAAATGATGACAGTCTGTAGTCAATTATTATTATAATGATGATGCCTACGGCCTACGGTTATTCTTCTGTAAGTAGTACTATGGACCTACTGAATATTATCATTAAGTATACTTGAAGTCAGTCACGTGTCCACCAGACCTGCAAGGTTATTTACCGCACAGCAGTATGAAGTGGTATTATATTCGCATTATTAAACTACCTACCGATCCATACCCTGCATAGGGTTCTGCACCTCAGAATTGCGATGTCAAGTAATTGAAATAGGAACAGAAAAACTTTCAAAAACATCCTAACTCCTCTATACATTCAATTGGGTACCGATGAATTGACAGCTTGGACAAATATGGGCTATGCCGGCTGCACATGCTTGGCAGACGTTCACGAACTCCGTTCACAAACAAGTAACAAACGTGTTGATGATGTTGATGCTTCGCAAGCGCTTGCTGTAAACTTTCGTTGATTTTTATAGAAACCGGCCGTTCACAAGTATTCACAAACCTACACTACCCAGAACATTAGTTACATGTACAGGTTGACTGTAAGATATTGGTTTTGCAATAAGTCCGCCTTTTGGCACACTATAATTGTCTTGTTTTTAGGTATCTAACTATGCATAGGTATTTTCACTGGCCAATAAAGATTTATCTATTTATTTATTATTACATAACAGTAAGTGAAACCCAAATAAAAAAATAAATAATATTTACTACCTATATTCGCATATTCATCATACACCTATAAACTAAATGTAGATATAATGTTATGATAATGAGTAGTTAGATACGACGGATTTACCGGTCACATTTGACGGGATGATCGTTACGATTGTCATAATTAAGATCGTTAACTATGATACAAAGTACAAACATCATAAACCACCTATCTTAATTTTATCTTAATATTCTTATGAAAATACTGATCCACTGAGTACAAACATTGTCTCGTAATTAATATCTTGCTATGATCACCTTACATACGTTCTCGTACATATTATTAGATATCTATATATTCTCGTTTACAGGATATTCTTTCCTGGACCAACTTAATCACCTGTTCTGATGTGATAATCTTTGGATGCTCATTGATTTTAAAACCTTTCTCTAAGGTTATTTGTCTTGATCAGAATTTTATCGCAGAGAGCCGTAGCTTATGATTTCAATCCTAATATCACATATCAATACTCAGTGATTCAAGAGGTGTAACAAAACCATAAACACCACGTTTCGTGCATTCCATGTGAATTATTTAATTATTTTATACCTATTTTTCTGAATGGAAATAGCATTTAATATTATTAATTTATTACTATGTTCTTCCATTACATTTAAAAACTCTATTAATCGAGTTAAACAGCGAATAAAATATTCACCAAGTATTTGCTACCAATCAAAGATATAGTGTTAGTTACTGTTTACGAGATGTTGGTTATTTTATCTTTATAATCGTTTTCTTGATTATCTGATGTAAGGTCTTATTTTATTCCCTCGCTAATTTGTCAGAATAGACATCATACAATGAATTATTGCTCTTCGTATAATAACAGAACAATATAATATGGAGATTTTTTAGGAATGAATCGGGGTTTGCTGGCAGCAAAATTGCCCAGAGGTAAGATAAAATAAGTGATTCGTCAATAAGAGTACTACGATTCATTATCAACTAAATGGTTTTTGTAGTATCAAAACTTCCATTGCTTGAAACATACGAGTATTATTTAAGACCGCAAAAAAATAGAGTATTAGGTACCATTTTATCGTCTCACTGTTTGTGCGTTCTTGAAATCACTTTGTTATATTCTTACTTCTAACATAGTCTTCGTTGACTCAATATCATAGCTATGAAATAAGCTGTCAATGGGAAGTGAATATCGAAACTCGAACATTCGGGCATTCAAAAAATATCCGGCGTAATCTTCTTTTAAAGACCTTGTGATTGTGTGCTAACGTCATTCTTATTCATTATTTGGAAACAATAGAGAAAAGCGAACAATCCAAAGAGATTGATGTGATTAGGAAATACAAGATTACCTGTAGATAAATGTATTGACTAACCTATAAGATATTCAAATCAACACTTCTATAACAGTGAACCAACTGAGGCATAAACTCATCGCTTGTTGCATCAATATTTTATGGATTGTTTCAACATTGGATATCATCGTATTATTGTTGTTGATCTACGTGCTTGTTATATTATAATCATAATTCTCATATATACCTACATACCTGGTATTGACAATGGTGTTGATGGCAACATGATGCACCAATACGCAGTTATCTGGATTGCTTTTATGCTTGAGTTGAAATACTAAACGCTCCATGGAAATTACTCCATTGTTTTCTATAACAGACTATGGCTAATGCTAATAATATCAAACATTACCCGCAATCAAAAAGAGAAATACAACTGAGACTACAGTTTTGACTGACATTCTACGAGAGTTTTCTTTACATACATAATATTTTTAAATTCGTTTACTTTCACTGTATTCTGTCTAATGGAGTTTATAAACAAAGCAATGGGATTTCATATATTTAATGGATTGTTTTTAAAGAAGAACGCAAATATTTCCTAATAAAATCTGCACCAAACCCTCTGCAAACCTTACGTACTCGTAATTCACTCGGCGAACCGTTTTATTTGTATTTTACTCTACATTCTTCGAAAGATAATTGTCCAACTAATTTTCGTTATGTAAATCAGATTCTGTATGAGACAAGTAAATAGAAAGTTCGAATAACGACATCTACGAATCAATCAATAAAAAATATACCAGCTTTTTGTCAATTTCGTCATTCGTCATGCATGGTGATCGATTAATTTTACTGAAAAACGACAACACAGCAACAATGTACCAATACCTTGTATCAAATTTTTGATTATTCAGATTATCTGGAACAGTGAATCAACATTAGTTGATGATGTTTTTGTCAATAATGGGAATATTTCAATAGATTTTCTCATCAAAAACATTAATGATTGCAAAAACTGTACAATGCTTGGTCATCACCTGCGACATTTTGCCAATTAAACGGACATCAAAACGAACTTGTTTTTTGTCTGTGGGAATTTACTAGATATTTTACACGGTTCTGTTTCAATTTTAACTAAGAACAACATAATTATATTTTTATGAGTTAACTTTCTACGAATGTAAATAGGTATTTATCTTTTTCTCACAATAGAAATGTCACTCTACATTATTGTAAATTGTTGCCAAAATAATTGTTTATCGATTTGAATGATAATTATGCTGATCTATTCTTGCAATCAAATAACACACATTACAAAGAAAGCGATCCACCTTTCTAAAACCAAAATATGTGTTACAAAAAATATAAGTAGGTATCTACACAATGGCATTAATAATTATACCTTATGGATATAACACGTCTTTAAATGTATTAAATCTATCAATAGTATAATTCATATCATATAGATCGGTTTAGTTTTGCATCGATATAATTTAATCGGCTATTAGAAACTTCGAATCGATTGTAATTTTTCTGTCATAAAAACAATGAAAATCAATCGCAAGCCATTATTACTGTAGTCACATATTACTTTATATTATTTTCGGTATAATAATATGCCTGCTAATAATAGCAGTCTGCCTGCAGAAAGTAGCTACACCTTATAATTATTGCAAATATGATCTTTAAGAGTGTGCATACCGACATTTCAAAAATTTCTAAAAATGGGAGACCTTCTATCTCGACAACCGTTTCTAAATATGCTTTGGAACAAAATAGCATGCATTGAACCTTTATCTAGGGAATAACCGTAAAAGATTTTTTATATCTTGTAAAGATTTCTCGAAAAAATAATTTAAAAATACCTCTGACATTTTTTCCGAAAGACGGAAACTCGTTTCCCGAAAATCGCGGATTTTTTTTTTCTTGTACTGATAATATGCATTAAAATCTAGGGAATAACCGTAAAAGTTTTTTGATAGACGCAAAATTAACCCCAAAAAATGGAAAAAACGCTATTTTTACCATTTTATCATGCGATTGTCACGCGATTTTGAACCTTAATGCCGTGGGAAATGTCTGTGACGTCATTCCTGGTGCCATGCCCTTAAAATGAAATGTAACGCTTTTCATTTTAGGAAAAAAAGTGTTCTTACTAAATTGCAAATCGAGAGCCTTATACATAAGTTGAACTAATTGTAAATTTGCACAGGCGTTTGAAATTGATCTTACGAAATGAATGGAAATTAAATTTCGGGGCTAACTAGAAGAAATCGCAGTTCAGCGACCGATGCTTTATAATCTGTACTATATGTCCATTTTTTATATGTAGGTACTTTTTTCACTTAAAGAATAAACAAATAAATAGATTTTCATCGATCTAACATGAGATGACTTTAATACGTTTTCTCAATCAATTTCAAAAACTTTGTAAATGTTCTATGTCGCCAAACTCTTTGTCTAACGTAGAGTGGCTTTGTGTTGGTGATGTCATGGATAGATGATCTTTCGCCAGTTTTGTACTACTGTAGATACGTAATGGTCAAATACGGTCAATTATCGCAATTATTACTTTATTTTAAGAGAATTATCCTTATTTTACCATCCAAGAGTCTGTAGTTGAAAGTAACTTCTATAAATATTCTTTGGTCATTACTTTCATTCTAACTGAAAATTAAAGTTCGTTAAAACTTTAAATAAAATTGAAGACATATCACCCGAGTGGCGAAATATAATAGAGAGATATCTGTAAGCGACTGTAATATAAACACGTGAGAACCCACATTAAGAGTATGCATACCGACATCTCAAAAATTTCTAAAAACGGGAGACCTTCTATCTCGACAACCGTTGCTAAATATGCTTTGGAACAAAATAGGGTAGATGCATTGAACCTTTATCTAGGGAATAACCGTAAAATCTTTTTTATATCTTGTATAGATTTCTCAAAAAAATATTGAAAAACACCTCTTATCTTTTTTCCGAAAGACGGAAACTCGTTTCCCGAAAGTCGCGGAGTAATTTTTTTTGTACTGATAATATGCATTAAAATGTAGGGAATAACCGTAAAAGTAAAAGTTTTTTGATAGACGCAAAATTAACCCCAAAAAATGGAAAAAAGGTTGTTTTTACCATTTTATCATGCGATTGTCACGCGATTTTGAACCTTAATGCCGTGGGAAAAGACTGTGACGTCATTCCTGGCACCAAGCCCTTAATTTCGGAGATATTCATAGCCGACACAAATCTTATACAAGTTGCTCGCTCAATACAGAATTTGCGGTTAGTGATACTGATGTACCTACCACACTACCGTCACACATGACTAAGTTTGTTATCAATACGCATTAAAATGACTTTAATTTATCGTGAGGTATAATGGGAGCAGACGTGACATACTCAACTCATTATTAGTAGCATCGTATGATGGTTTACCTATTATCATCACTAGTTGATAATATTACTTGTAATAATATGCTATTTCATTTACAGTTTAACCACAAACATTCATTAAAATGTTATAGACTGATAAGTATCCATAATACAATATACATACCACATTCAGTTGCGTATATGAATATTTCCGATCAATCTATACGCAATAATTTGCGCAAGTAGTTCTCAGACAATGTGAAATGCTAATCGAAGTCGACTGTGAAAAAACATCAAAATAATATGAATACATTACTTTTTATTGTGTCTGTGGTCAGTATCTGTATCGACACATATTTTTGAGTCATCGTAAAATTATTATGCATGTATTTCAATAACATGAAGCGCATTTCCTATTTCGTTTTTCGAAAAAAATGGCTCAGTTATCATTGTTAATTTTTTAAAATTAAATTAGATTATGTATAAAACTTAGATACTTATTCAATTTTCCTTACAAACTCCTATACCTAATTAATATCAAGACCTACCTACTTAAACTTGCTCTAGCTAATATCTTTACTGAACGTTAACGATGTATTCTTAACATCGCAACATATATGGTTTTACCTGGCTGGGATTATTAAGTAGGTATTTAGATTTGCCCAAATCCTTTTTACTAATATTGATTATATAATATTTTGATTATACTGCTATTGTCTAGCATTTATTTTTGGTTACTCTCTCGTTTCTTAATATAACTTAATCATTATAATGCTGTGCATTCCGTTTCAATTAGTCGAACGGCGATTTACAGGAAAATTTTGTAACATTTGCTTATCCCTCAGAAACATTGATTGTCATATAAACCAATTAAGTTGACGAGGTGACATTCCTACATTGTTCTGCATAATCTACCTCATGGTAGAGTGAAACTCCCATGAATCGGATTACATTAATTGATTTTATACTCTCTAACATAAATCAGTATTGTTATTAAGAATCTGCAACGAAACAGGTAAGGGAACATCTTAGTGTGTCATACTAAAGTACTAGATGCATAGAAATATCAATTATAGATACCTTGACTCTAACAACTTTCCATGAGTTTCACTGTTAGTTGACTGAAATTGAAAGCTGTTAAGCTATTTTAATTCAATGTTAACATTGTAAAGCTTGTTTTACGTTACGACTGACATAGATATCCATAACATTAGATAGTTACATTTAAAATAATATTTCAATTTATTATCATTTTAGTCGTGAAATGACTGACGGTATAACAAGTAGGTCTCAAATATAGAAAACCATAAATTATCGCAAAATATACGAATCTTACTAACTTAGTTGTAGTACTTTTTAAGATTAAGTAGTGGTTGCTGATCTGAAAGTAGTGTTTCTGCTTATTATAACAGGTTTCAGTTTCATCTTATAATAAATCAATATATCTCGCATCACGATTTGCAATAAATGCTTTATTCAGTAAAGTGTTGTTAATTAATCACGCCTAAATATAGACGTGCGAACCACTTCCTTACGTTGCGATGAAAAATTTTTTTTATGCGTAACAGTTCATTATAAATTATTGTATACCAATTTCGTATTATGTTTCCACGCATGTAATGTCGATATTGTGGTCGTTGTGTTTTACAATCAATGGAATATTGAATTACTCAATATTTCTAAGTTAATTGGACGTATTAAAACGATAATTAACACATGTAGTGATATGCCCATTTCCGTTTCAAAATCATTTATAAATTACTGTTTTTATTTAATTTACATTTTTGCATCATTCGTTTGTTCATGGCCATTGGCCATCATTCAACATGGCACCTCTTACTAACACTCAACCAATAACTATCAAACTTAGAAAACAGCGTCAATATTCACGGAATTATGGTTCATGACGAAGTGCATACTGAGCCCTTTACACTTTGTTTGCATTGATTCTACTTATTTGGTTCATTATCACTGTTTTGCTGGTCTCGCGTCTTTTTATTGTATTCTACGTTGCAATGTCACATCTCTCCGCACTCTTGTGTCTGCCACTCTTTCCCGATTAAATGTTGTGTGGTTTCTTGTCAATGTTCTTTTTATTAAATGTTATGGACGAGATGCTGCCATGAGACTATTTAGTACATCTCAGCGTCGAATTTATTATTCAAATTGGATTATGTGTTCCTGACGAAATGCTAGCAGACGTTCTACACTTTGTTAGCATTGATGTGTTTATCTTTTTTATTGCTCCTCTTGATTATAATTAGACAATACATATGTAAATTTGATGAGTCTAAAAGTGCCCGAAATTAGGGCCTAAGGAAGATAATGAACAATCAACATTCGAAAAATCTCGATAGAATGATTCCTTGAAAACACCTAGATTTCCATAATACTTTGAAATATTTAAGTCTCCGTGACTCAATTGAGGATAAATTAAATTACACCTGTGGGTTGTAAATAAACTGTTAGGTTATTAAACTTTAACTATTAAACATTAAACTTCTCGTCAATTAGAAAGCCATTATCATAATAATTATATTAGATAGATTGACAACAGAAACACGACACAGCTTTCTGTTCAACCTCTATCTGCCTACATATTATATTTACACTATCATAACAACTAAAATAAGCCTATACAAATATTACGTATATTTTCCCCATCGCTTCTATATTAACATACTTGTAAAAATACTGTTCTGAGAATTTTCGTATCACAGTATTGCTACTGCTAATATTCATCTCGCTGATGTGCATACCTCTGAAATTCGGTTTATCGTGCAAAGTGATTTGAAATATACCTAAATTTATACAATTTCAAAAATTACGCAATTGACAGCAGGATGTGGTGGAATAGGTGAATGTTGCCCTGGGCATAAAGTGATCACTTAAACCAGCCAAAGCCGACTCTTAAGCATCGGAACACCCATCCTGCTTCCTCCCCAATGGAGTTCACATAACGCTACATTGTGTGAATGAAGATGCCTCTCGTCTCTGTTGAGGAAAAGACTGTAATTTATTTAAGATCGATTATTCACTATTGTTCATTGAAGGGTTCGGTGAATTCGTAAAGTTTAATTTTTCAACGACGAGATCTGAAAACGGCCTTCACAATGCAATCAAGATGAAATAGGAATGATTACGGGGAAAACAAAGATTATAGATATTATAGTACTTGTAGCTGATACATTATTATATTATATACACACCTGCAAAGAATTCTTATACCTAATCAACGATCGGGTGGTAATGCGTGTAGGTAAATATTAATAAATGATTATATTATATTCTATCATAATTTATGCATATCCGTAAGTTTGCCGAGATTAGTGCGTTAATCTTTTTCCATTATCTTCAGTATGTATGGGGTTTAGATAATTCTACATACTATTATCAGTCGTGTAAATACGCCCTGCATTGCGTACATGCACATCCACGTATAGAAAATTACATATTGAATACTATTATTATAATAATGCATACTATATGTACGTCATACATTCTCAGGAAACCGATGATTAAATTTCTCATTCGTAGTATTGCGAATTGCATTAGACTTGCAAGCCAACCAATAGATAAAAAGTACGTAATGTGGATTTACGTAGTATGTTTTGAGTACTCAGATAATATAACAATGTATCGGTACAGTTATAATATTTTTTCTTCTAATTGTTTTAATATTAAGTATTTTTATGATTACGGATGGCCTTGTTTCTAATGATTATAAAAACTAATTATTGTTTATTTTAGTTGAGGAATAATGGTGATTAACTCGAGATAGCAGCAAATGATCTTTAATCTGAAACTCCGAGGCCAAATAATCAGAGAAAGGATTAGTTTTTCTCATGGGCAGTATCAGTAATTTCTTCCGGGTAATTTGAAGTGATCTGATTGTACACAAAATGTGCTAAATCAGTGTTATTTTATATTCCATGTCATTTCAGTATCATGGAGTGCCAAGTCTTAAGACCTTCCCATGTTTTTCAATGACTAATAAAAGGATGAGAAATAGCCCTTGCATATGCCATAATTTAGTTTCCACATCAGTATCTTAACTCTCTCTCACCCTCTGTTTCTGGCCCTGTATTGGGATGATAACATAGATCTCTGAAATGTTTGATTTGTATTGAGCCATGCCTTACGAAACATCTGTTCATATCTTTAATCTGCTTAAAAGTTCAAGCCCTACACGTATTCCCACATAATTTTCGTCCTCTCGTTCAGTATTTTTTGGTGTTATATTATGCTAAACAAAATGGTAGAGAATATATATATATATATATTCTCTACCATTTTATTAATCTTACATTACATATATGTTCAACAATAAAAAAATGTACAAAGGTTTTTCTATTACAGCTAGGTAAATGTTTAGTATCATGAAAAATCACCAATATGACCTAATTATTGCTCGTATGAGATTTGTTACGCATGTAATGGAGTTTGTGGTAGAAGTTGTAAAATAAGAAAATTGTACTATGGACGTTTTTTTCTGTTCCATTATCTAATTGTAATTGCCTGATCAATATGTTATTATTATGATGGCTAATAATATTCAAATGTAATATTCCGTTGTATTAGAAAGTACAACTAATAACAAAAACACTAATAGATAATCATTTCATTATCGCCCATAGTCTTGATGTAGAGTTTGTCGTTTTTTTGTTCTTGTGTAATAAAATATACGAAAAAAAGTAGGAAAACCTTACAAAAATAAGTATATATTATATGTACTTACCCTAAATTCTCCCTTCACGTGGCTAATGAGAACTTCAGCTAGATTTGTGAAGTGTATGTATATTATTATACATTTTCTCAGTCATTCCTGATGCTCTGATTTCATTGCATTACGGTTCAAAAGTGTCATAACGAATTCTTCCACGTATTGGAATCGATATCTTCGTTTTATTTGCCCCAACTTGTTGGAAGAAATAATCTCTTTAAGATCTGAAACTCACAAAAAGTTCACTTCTTCTGTCATTTTGAATTCATTTTTCTAAAATATTTTATCCTTCTCTACACTCATAATGATTTGACTGTTTTTAATATTTCCTCGTGTTAATGAACCAATGTTTGAAGAACCCATCTTTAGAAAGATAATTGATCCTCAGTAAAAATACCTCCAACCAGCACTCTAATACTTCATTACATCTGAAGCACTTATTTATTGTTTACGAGGGAACTTTGCAATCCACTGCAATAATAAGTTATTAAATTGCTAACTTTCTATATAACGTTTTGTCTAGCTTCTAATAATACTAATAACTTTTGTGCATTTCTCGAGAAATCGATTTAGAAATTACAATCACGCTATTATCACTTACGCTAAAAACACTCAAGAGGTTAAATCGATTCAATTATAACTTAACTTCTACATTGCGTGTCACGTCTCTATAAATCTGTAGCAGGTTGGGTTCTATTGAAGACTACCTATCAACTCTAAACACTCTTATTATTTTTTTGTTTCATGATAATGTTATTAATAGTTGGGGGCATGTCAAGGGTGCAGATATAATTAATTTATTTTTATTTTTAATAGTTAGTTCGTGAAAGTTAGATATTAAAGTTTTTGTGGTGATTTTCGCACGCAATTTTTAGGCTGAGTTACAAAATCACACAATTATTCGGTAGGTATAATTATCTTTTTATCAATGTTTATACGCACATACATAATAGAGTTAAGCTTTATAATTATTGTGTACTATTCAATAGGTGTGTAATTTCATATTTGTCCGTTAATTAGTATTCGTGTCACGATATAATTATTTGGTGCTGATGATGGCCACTGACCTTTCCCCATGGGCTACTTTTTTTATTCACATTTGTAATTTAATTATTCGTACGTTTATAGTAATTTAAACAGTGTAGATAATATTCACTTCAACCTTTAATACTCGTGAAATGGAAACATGGAAGTTCATATTTTTTGTGTAAATTGAGATACTCGTAGTTTTTACGAAATAATTTTACCTTACAAAACTTAACGTTTAGTTTATACTGTCGGAAGTAACTGTGATTTTGACCTCTTAAATGATAACCAAAAAAAACGTACGAGTATATACCTTGTAATCGAATAAAAATTGGAGATATTATGTACACTTAAAATAGTTTTTTCTGCTTCAGCCTTTTAAAATCAACTTTTTACTATTATTAATGAAAAGGTGGTGAAAAAAAACGAACGCATAATTTTTTAGCTTGATTTATTTTACTGAGATATTTCCAACAGTTTTTATGTTTTCGGTTCAAATAATTTGTGCAACACATTTATTATCATTAATTTATGTAATTATAATTTATGTCCTAACAATAAACGCCTAAAATGCGACAAATAATTGTGCAATGTGTGCTAATAAATAATTAAGTGTTAAGCAATCACGTGCTAATTGCTGAACATCCGTATAAACATTTATTTATTCAGTGACACATTAATACTATTTATTTTATATCCATAATTTGTATACGAACATGTAAGCGAGTATGGGTGGTATGCATCCTGTGTAAACCGCAAACAAAATAATATTCTATTCTATTCTATTCTATTCTATTCTATTCTATTCTATTCTATACCCTCACGCCACCTCCCTTGCGGGGTAGGCAGAGAGAACGGATCGCCAGACTTTCCTATCCTGACACACCCTTCGGGCTTCCATCACATTCATGCAGTTCCTCATACATACTCTCCGGTTACTTTTACTCAAAACACGTCCGTCCTTGAGTATCTGGTCGACATGGTCCAGCCAGGTGGTTCTCGGACGGCCGCGTTTCCTTACACCTCCTCTTTCACCCAGGTAAACTTTCTTCGTTATTCTTTCATCGTTCATTCTTTCCACATGACCCAACCATCTCAACTTGTTCACTTTCATTTTATTCACAACATCCTTTTTACAGTCACTCAACTCTCTAATCATTTCGTTCCTTATTCTATCTCTCAATGTTTTTCCACACATTCTTCTTAACGATCTCATCTCGACCGCATTTATACTTGATTCATCCTTCTTCAGCCATGTCCATGTCTCACTTGCATACATCAGTGTTGGTACTAGGATGGCGTTGTGCACCAACAACTTTGCCTTTGTCGATACGTTGCGACTTTTCATTATTGGCCTAATTGCCCCATTTACCCTGGTACCTGCTAACTTTCTTCTTTCGATGTCACTTTCACATCGACCATCTTTTGTAAACAAGCTTCCCAGATACACATACTCATCAACTTGCTCCAAGCATTCATTACCAACTTTAATCGCACAGTTCGTCCTTATCTCATCTCTTTCAAATACCATTACTTTCGTCTTGTTGACATTCATCCTCATCCCGTTTCTTTCGCAGCTACCATGCACACAGGATATAATTTCCTGTAACTCACTTTCGTTTTCAGCCATTAGTACTAAATCGTCCGCAAACATCAACGCACATACCCTTACTCCATTCAGGTCCACACCCACATCCATTCCTTTCAACGGACGCATACAGTTGTCGAAGAACAGATTGAACAACCAAGGAGACATGACACAGCCTTGTTTTACTCCTTTTGTGAGGGTAAACCACTGTGAGAACGCACCGTTCACCCTGACACACGCAGAGCTCTCCGTATACAGCGATGCAAGTGCACGAACCAATTGGCTCCCCACCCCGTAGTCCGACAATACACGCCACATTCTTTCACGATCCACGCGATCATATGCTTTCTCCAGATCTACGAACGCACAGAACAACTTCTGGTGTTTATCCAAAAATTTCTCCGCGACCATTCGCAGGGAGAAGATCTGATCGGCGCACCCTCTTCCACTTAGAAATGCACCTTGAGCATCCCATACCTTACATTCCGTAATCTTTCTCACTCTTTCAATCAATATTTTCGCGTACAGTTTGCCCACAGAACTCAACAGGCTGATGGCCCGGTAACTACCACATTCCAGCTTTGGGCCTTTCCCTTTATATAGAGGACATATGACAGCCCTCCTCCAGTCTTCCGGAGTGTAGCCATCCCTCCAACACAGGTTGAAAAGCTCCCAGCACCACCTGAGAGCACTCGGACCACCATGCCTGATAAATTCCGTAGCTACACAGTCATATCCTGCAGCCTTACCATTCTTTGCTTTTTTTAGCGCATTCCCAATCTCGCTCATACTAATTTCATCGCTACCATTCTCACTTACAACTAAATTCGCTGCTCCGCTAGTCTGGTTCATACCGGCATTACTTTCAAACAACTCTTCAAAGTATTCCTTCCATCTTTCAACCACCTCTTCACCATTCATCACTACGTTGCCGCTCTTGTCTTTAATACAGTTCATACCATTCGTCTCGCATCCAGCCCTTTTCTTTTTCACTTCCTTCCAAAATAACTTCAAATTTCCTTCCGCACTCGCCGACAATTTCTCACATTCTTGCTCTTCGAGCATAACTTTTTTCCTACGTACGATATCTCTTACCTCCCTCTTACAATCCTTGTATATTTCAACCATCCTTCCTCTTCGTATGTCATCCGTACCCTTCGCACTCAAGACATTCTTCCATGCATTCTTCTTTTTTAACACAACATCTTTCACCTCATCATCCCACCAGGCATCACCTTTCTTTTTCCCTATCACCGCCTCACCGCATGATTCTTTTGCACTCTCTACCAACACCCCTTTCAGCATACTCCACCGCTCATCTACTGTCTTCTCCCTTTCATTGTACACTTTCAACCTATCATCCACCCTCCTTTCAAACTCATCTCTCACATTCGCATCACTCAGTTTTTCGACTCTGATTCTCCTGGAGGGCTCACTCTTTTGTGTCCTCGATCGCCAGCCAGAGAACAGATCAATCCTTGACACTACAAGGAAGTGATCAGTCTCCAGCTCGGCGCCTCGAAACACCCGAGTATCTATGGTAGCCTTCCGGAGCCACGAGTCCACACACACAAAATCTATCATCGACCGTTCGATCCTTCGACCTTTACTCTTTCTTTCCCACGTGTACAGGTGGATCTTCTTATGTGCAAAGAACGTGTTCGATACAAAGAGATCCAACTCCGAACATACTTCTAACAACCGCTTGCCATTGTCATTCACTCTTGCGTCACCATGCGCTCCCAGCACCCTCTCAAAGTTTAATCTCCTAACACCTACCCAGCCATTCAAATCACCTGCCAGAATAATCCTTTCATTTTCTGTCTTTTCATTGGCTACCTCTCTCACAGCATCCCAGAACTCATCCTTTTCCGTGTCTAAGGCATTGTTCCCGGGCCCGTACCCCACAATAAGGAACAGCCTAGTAAGGCCCACCTTGAAACGTATCCAGAGGAGTCTGGGACTTACACACTTATACGTCTTCATACATTCTCTCATTCTTTCCGACATCACTGCCCCCACACCCCATCACTGCCCCCACACCCCCACACCCCAACAAAATAATAATATGAACTATTACGATGATTTCACCAAAATACATCATTTATAATTGAATGATCACTTAATTGCATTATTTTAGCAATGATGACTCTGCGCATTACTGTAACAATGACTTAATTAGACACAGTGATGATGTATTATTTCATAACAGATAGATATCTACAAACCTACATATAAACTGCCAACTAATTAACTATTGCATAACAAATTAACTAATTCATTTTATCTTGCTACTTGCTGTGCTACGAGTAAAGCTATAGATAAAAAATGTCCAGGGATGAAAAGCTCTACGTTTCCAATAGTGACGAAAATAGAGGGACTATGTTTTTTTAAACGATCTGGGTTCGTACGACACACAAACTCAAATACTTTCCTGTACATAATTCATCGGCGCCAGGTTTTGTACCCAGCATCTCTCGCTCGGGAGACCGGCTGCCATAGCTGCCTTAAACTATACCTTAAAGATAAGCCCAAGTAGTACTCTCAATATCTTACACATATGTACATACTTACTTTACGTGTCCGGTCTAAAGTCTACCACTCCAATAAGCCGCGACTTTCATCGCTTTGTCATTGGCCACAATCAGGTTCCCAGGTGTACACTGTGTACAGCCCTCCTCCATCAGTGGACACATCAGTAGGTGGCTGTCATCCTGGGTGCCAGCCACAATCACAAGTGATGTCTTCATCTGCGAAGAGGAACCCCCACTTCTTAAGGTTCTTTTTTCATCGTGTGACACGAACTCTCAGTCTTATGCATAATTAGTATTAGATATATCAGTCTAAAGTAATTTAGTAGTTGTCATTTTTGGATTCACTAAGATTGTTCATAAAAATAGCAGACAAGACAAAAGTAAGTATGGACGATTTTGGATGGTGGTTCAGATTATCTTAAACTTACTGTTTGGTGATCAGCCCGCCATTAAATTATAAGTATAGTATTAGTATATTTGCAGCCAATTAGTGCACAGGTTTTATAACTTAGTCTAGACAACTTAATAAATGCGTGGAATGATTTTATTAGATAAATTTGATTTAAAAAATGATAATTACATGTTGGGTGGTTTACTAAAGTGATTAACGATTTTTATGGATCATTATAATGAAATAGACCCACCCAGATTTTATTTAATTATGCAATTATTATATCATTAGTAGATACATATTAATATTTCGGATTATTTTACTTTGAAGAAGTCAGTAAATAAACGTGTGCGAATAATCTACATGTGTAGTGTAACTTATATGCATATTCATAGCAACTGCATTAACATTCTAATACAGTATTTGGAACTTTAACAATTAATTAAATTTTGGTATCAATACACATGTTTATTGTTTACCCAAGTAGTGGTATATTAGCAAATCTAGCTGTAAAAACTGTTGTTTAATTTGTAAGTAAAGTACGCATCTTTACAATTCCTCAATATGTCTTAATCGTGGTGCTTCCTTCTCTGTATTGTACTATGCTAGACGATGATGAATCAGAGGAGATTTTCGGCTCTTAGATAGAAGACGATACTACCAATATTAGATGAGAAAATACAGATTTCCGCTTGTTTAAAATAAAGGGCAGAAAAACACTCTTTCGTATAGTACATAATATAATCATCGAGTAACATTTGACCTACATTTTCCCTAGGGAGGTATACAACCTTTCTCTAATACACGTAATATCTCTATCACTGAATCATCATATTATTATATTGATTAAAGCTTATCTGGATTACTTTATATCAGAACTAGCTGAGTTACCCGTACTTCGTAACGGCAAATTTGATCGGTGAAGTAAATCGACAGTATGACACACACATCCAGCAATGTTCGATTAATCTGCACAACTTTCAAGGTTCTACTAAGTTCGTTTCTCCTTCCAGAAGGTTCGAATTCAATTCATTCTTAGAAGTTTCTAGAAGGTTCTACAGTGTTGGAAATTTCCAGATGGTTCTAGAAAGCTCGTTTCATTTCCAAAACCTTCCAGAAGGTTCGAATTGTCACAACTTTCTAGAAGTTTCCGCAATGTTCGATTAATTTCCAGAACTTTCTAGAAGGTTCTGCAATGTTCGATTAACCTCTACAATTTTCTAGAAGGTTCTACAAAGTTCGCCTTGTTTCCACAGCCTTCTAGAAGATTCTACGTAATTCTCTGGCGCTAGGATTCCTTCGTTCTGATAGAGCCTCCCACTATCACTTGCCCGATTCAAAATTTGACAAAAGATCTGTGTTCTGCTCGTGAAGATCTTTCATGAGCCACCAGTCACGGTGGTATGCGGTGACCGGATCCTCTCGATCACTGGGTGTCTCCCTATGGCATGAGCTGGACAAAATATAACTTGCGATCTGAATTTCTTTTCCAATGCCCTTTCATACGATACCACACACAGCCCCATACAACCCTTGGATCCCCTCATCAGCAAAATTTCTCAGAAGGTTCTGGATTTCCAGAAGTTTCTACCACACAGTATTCGTTTCCAGATAGTAAGGTATGTGTACACCATGTTTGGTCGAAATTGCTCCAGGCGTTCCAGAGTTATGGTGGAACAAACATACATACATACATACCCACATACATACATCCATTTTTATTATATGTAAGATAGATGTAACATGACTAGACAACATTTTATTATTGTAATTGAAGCCTCTAGTAGATATAAAACTATACCGTCTACTAATCAATATCGATATTGAGTTAATACTTATTATTGTACTGTAGAATGTCTATGTAGAACATATCACTGCATACTGTAATTGATGCATTGTTCTGAAAGATTAGAATGATTAGATAATAAATCCTCTAGGAATGATTTATGTTGATTGTGAGATTCTCACGCCTTCACTGCAATTTTTATCCATTTATCTAAAACGTATTATGTACCTATCGTTTTATTTTATCCATTCAATTTTATCATAATAGCGTTTTCCGCGATACATCTAGCAACAGGTACGCCGGTGTGCTTATTAAAAGACACATGACACATTCGTATGTTTACACAACTGTGTAGTCAAACCATGAGGAATTTTACAAGCAGTTATATCTCAACAGATACACAGCAAAGGATGGACCTTCCATCAGGCTTGTGACCGTATTATTTTATTATTATAGCGGCGCGGCGGGTGGCAACGTTTGAAGATAAGAGAATTATTGTGCTATCTGCTACATACAGGAGACATGTACGCTAATACAAAGCAACATCCAGGCTTCCAAGCCATTCTAAGGGGATTGGATGTGGCATTGTGGATATCTGCATATGGTCCAGGAAATGCTCTCAGAGGACAATCTTCGGCAATGTGTTTGAAGGATTGCACTGACTCTCCATAGTCACAGGCAAGAGAGTCCCCCGTGTGCCATCTGCGGAGCGTTTGAACACATCCATATTATACTGTTTTTCTAGTTCAAAATTTTAAGACATAACAATTGACGCAGGTCTTAGGAACGATGCTCATGTTTACTTGTACATATTTTGTTAAGTAAAGTTACGGATAAAAATTGTGTAGGTATGAAATTTTCAAAACACTAAATTATCAACAAAAAAAACACTACACTTGGTCCATTATAAAGGAAGCAAGTGCGTAGTTACTATTGAAATGAGCACAATGTATACCTACTTCTATACATTATATTTTTCTCATCGTGTTTGACAATAATTACCAGAGAACAATAAACCCATACATACTTATATATTATTGGGTAAAACTTTGTACCTCGGAACAGACAATAGCAACAACTTTTCCGCTCTATCCACACAATTTGTACTATTTTGTTGTGATCATTAGCGTGTAATATTTTTTATTTGTAGGTTTGGAGTTAAAATAAACAGCATTTTTTAAAGCGTTTCTTCTTCTTTTATCCTTGTCAGTTATTTAGTCAGAACTCCGGCAGTTAAATGTATTGATTTTTTGCTTCTTATGTTAGAATCGGGACAATCTGTTAGTCGTAAAGTCGTAAAGTCGATTGACATGTTGGTTAAATGTTATGCAGTCATCGTTCCAATTTTTTATAATTCTTTTATTATTTCTATATATTTTTTTATGTTTTATATTTTTTTATATATTCGTTATAATTTCGCTCAGAAATTAATCTCTAGAGATCTTACAAGCAACAATGTGAATGGGGGAGATACATGGTTGGTGCAGTTGGTTGGGGCGGCAGTCTCTCGAGCGGGAGGTGCCAGGTTCAAACCACGGCTCTGGCGATGTATTCCACACTTTGCGATACAGATATAGTGCAAAGGGTGCAGGAAAGTATTCGGGTTTTGTATGCAAGCCCAGATATTTTTATAAAAAAAAAAATTGAGTCCTGTTTGTCACCTTTTACCTACAACACAATTTTCTGGGTGAATTTTTTTAACTCAGTTCATACTCAACAGACTCAACACGTATAATTTATGCAATCAACCCAATTTACGCATTATTTACAAATCAAATATGTATATGTATATGAACATCATCAGGAAATAAACACAATAATATAATTGATGTAACTACACAGGAAGAGCTGTGCTTCACATTCATGCACGCAGTTGCATCACATTCGTACAAAATTCTTAAAAATCTCTTATAGTTCCTTAAATAGCTTAAAGTCATTAGAAAACGTTTGCACATGCTACCACATAATTGCTATTATAATTATGTTGTTTTAATGTTTAATGTATATTAAATATCATTTTATTATCTGTTAGATCTATTGCTGTACATTTTTTAACTAGTATACTTAACTAGGGTATAAAATATCACATTGTCATTGTAAAACAGCTTCTATAACAAACTCAAGTCTTAAAAATAAGGGTTTACTAATGCAATATCTTGTTGATTTACAACAGCGTCATTTTAGAATGACATAGGTAATTTAAAAAAATATATTTTTGCTTATTTTTATGTGGGAAAGACTTCACTTTCATGAAGTGGTTTTCACTTTTAAATGACACGATGATATTAATTCCTATAGTTTCTTTTCTAACTTCATGAGGACTTCATCGTCAAATGTACATTATTTTAGTAGAAAATTTATACGCAATTAAAAAATACAATGGGTGATCAACAGTTTATACTCTCTGTGAATAATTGTACCTAGACAAAACAATAGTAAAAAATTGTGTCAACGAAAATAAAAACACCATTGTCCATTGAATGACCATCTCATCTCTTTGGCACTATTTATACCTACCATAAAACAATAGAAATAATGTATCTAATTACCATAAATTGATGTTAAAAGTTTTTGTTCTAAACTTTCATCGAGGCACTTTAAACGTTTCCAATTGGACTTAACGTGAAATTTATTGTGATGACTGATGAGTACTAAATGCTACAAGATGATTGTCCGCGAAAGTTTATGCTAGTAATTGCATAATTAGGGCTCCATACTAATACGACTATATTGCTGTTTTTCTTTTAGATTTTTTGTCGTTAAACGTTTGTAGGCATCATCATTAAACGATTTTTTTTTGTGTGTGGAACTTTTATCTTTCTAATAACTTATATTATCTACATTTCATTGATCTGCTTATAAGAGTTGTAGTTTTTTTCAATTAATAAAGAAGTTAGCTAAATCTTTCAGAATTACAGTCTCAATCTATGTTTATCTCATGGCATAACTCCCATATTCAATTCATTCACGTAAAATATCTAAATCACTAATTCTACTCTACAACCAAAATCAATCATCTCTCTTTATTGCCAGTCATCTCACGACAGTGGTCCATTCTTTTTCTGAATATAAGAAATTTCAAGACCAAAACCTTGTAACTATAACTGGTCTTGTTAAATATTCAAACTACAATATAATAGTGCGCTTGACTTCAGTAACATATTATTATAAGATGCCCACTCATATTTTATTTATTTTCTGTATATTGATTCAATCCTTATGCATTATACCACTTTCATTTATTATAACAATCAATTATATCTACATTTTTTTTCTTTTTTGCTTTTTTTTTCAAGGCAACGCACTTGGTAATTATTTATCGATATACATTAATGCGATATTAGACATGAAAATGTTACAATGGTTTGATTTTTCATACATATTCTTGCTGTTAATAATATTTATAACACCGTAGTTCATTAATTACATAAACTTCACTATCAATCATTTTGATGCCCATTTATTGTTTCTTTGACGAGTTTACTGTCAGATTAAAATTGATTTCATTTAATCATGTTTACCTTACAAAGTAGGCACCTACCCGTAATTGTATTGCGATGCTATAAATATATAAATAATAATGAATTAATTGATGAAATAAAATGATTATGTACGCCATAAATATGTATAGAATTTTATATTATTAATTGTTTATTCAAAAAATCATTGCAAAATTCACACGCGAGCTCATCGACCCTTTAAACAGATGCTATCAACCAATGCATCATGTATTTGTATTACACGATGATAGTGAGATTTTCATAGATAAAATGTAAAAGGATTACACGAGTATGTTCAATATAATTTGCATCAAACTTACTTTAGTTATACGGATTGCGGCAATGTATCCAACAAGCAATAGGTGATATTTACAACATTTTGTGAAGGAATCTAATCAATTATTAATGGGTGCTATAATGAAGAAATTTGAGCTGACAATTACAAACTTTTGAAAGAACCAATCATGTCAAATGAATTGGTTGATAAAGGATTAACGCGAATTATCTAAAACGATGTTACTTAAAAAACTTTTATAATGTTCCAAAATACAGACCATTTCATATTATAATGTCATTTGTTCGAGTTTCGACGGTGTATCATTTCTGTTTCGCTGTTATTTTCACACAGTTACATAAAGCATACATAATGAATCCATTTCTTGCAAAGAATGATTGCAATCACTCAAGTCACATCAAGACAAAGTGTTATATCATGCCATCATCAACGTGTTTTTTAATTCAACGTTTAAGATAAAAGTCTGATGCGAGACTTTAATGAGAAAAATGCCGTTTAAAGGCATGGCACCAGGAATGACGTCACAGTCTTTTCCAACGGCATTAAGGTTCAAAATTGCGTGACAATCGCATGATAAAATGGTAAAAATAGCGTTTTTTTCCATTTATATAGGTTCATTTTTCGTCTATCAAAAAACTTTTACGGTTATTCCCTAGATATAAAGGCATATTATCAGTACAAAAATAAAATTTTACTCCGCGACTTTCGGGAAACGAGTTTCCGTATTTCGGAAAAAATATCAGAGGTGTTTTTAATTATTTTTTTTGAGAAATCTATACAAGATCCAAAAAATCTTTTACGGTTATTCCCTAGATAAAGGGTCAATGCATCTACCCTATTTTGTTTCAAAGCATATTTAGTAACGGTTGTCGAGATAGAAGGTCTCCCGTTTTTAGAAATTTTTGAAATGTCGGTATGCATACTCTTAAAGTTGTTTTTCATTCCACAAATCTTTGACATCATCAATATAATAATTCTTTTATTTCGCTTGTTTTATTGTTGTTTCTATCCTCCACTATTCATTCTTGTTTATTATCCATGAAATGTGATTTATGTGCAAATGAGATGTATTATGCTTTTAGTTACTTCATTACTGTGTGTAATGTGTATAAGTACTTTGAATTCCTAGCACAAAGTTGCAAACATATGTAATTTTGCAGTTAGTGCATTTACCCGAGCGTAATCACTACTTTTTCTAACTTCTTCATAGGATACTTACGCATATTATTTCCTATTATTTTCTCTGTAACTGCTTTTGTTGGTGAAATATCGTATAAATCGATCTGGATTTGCATACGTAGGTTCATAGATCTGTATAATGTATCCAAATAAATTTCAGTCAATAAGATATATTAAATATCGATCATCGGTGGATACGCCTAATCATACGATTCAATAGTCTATTTGATTCAGATAAAGACATAGATACCTGTTGATATTAACGACAGCTTTTATAACGAATGGAAAATTCTGACAATATTTTAATCAACAGCAATAGTGATTTTTCCCAACAAGGTGTTTCAATTTTCCTTGAATCGTTTTATGACTATGATATATTTGCTTAAGAAAAGAATAATAAAGGTCATACGGACATCACATTGTAAAGCCTTGCATAAGCTTTATTCTTCCAAGGCAAAATAAAACAAAGTACTCGTAGGTGCATGCGAGTATTAATTTAGAGATAAAACATATTTTATTTAAGTAGCAAAAAACTTGTGATTGTTGATGCGATTATATAATAGACCTACACTTAGTAGGTATTTAAGGTGGTTAAATAACCTTACTATGATCATTAATTTTAACGTAGGTGCAACGAAAAACGTTTCCATCGTGGCCGTGAATTTCTTTACATATAGAACTGTCTGTCTGATGGTAGTAGCCAGTTAGCCACCCAGATCATTATTTTTGAATTATGTAGTTTACTGTAACTGTGTCGACATTTGTAGGGTTTCCTTCAATGTCTATTTGATTTTACTTGGTTTATTAGTTCACATAAAAGTATGTTCTAAGTAACTAAGTATATGTGTAGGTATGGATAGAGTGTCGAGAGAGTGGGTCGAGCTGAATCATACATAACGTAATCTCATTACAATGTATTATTTATGTTATTATTCAAACGTGTGTCTATCTACTGATTAGTTTCCGCACGTGTTCTTTAAAAGCTCCATTTAAGGGCTTGGTACCAAGAATAACTTCACAGTCATTTCCCACGGCATTAAGGTTCAAAATCGCGTGAACAATCGCATGATAAAATGGTAAAAATAACGTTTTTTCCATTTTTTGGGGTTAATTTTGCGTCTATCAAGAAACTTTTACGGTTATTCCCTAGATTTTAATGCATATTATCAGTACAAAAAAAAATACTGCGCGACTTTCGGGAAACGAGTTTCCGTCTTTCGCAAAAAATATCAGAGGTGTTTTACAATTTTTTTTGAGAAATCTATACAATATATAAAAAATCTTTTACGGCTACTCCCTAGATAAATGTTCAATGCATTTATCCTATTTTGTTCCAAAGCAGAACTAGTAACGGTTGCCGAAATATAGGGTCTCCCGTTCTTAGAAATTTTTGAAATGTCGGTATGCATACTCTTAATATCATACCATCTGCAGGTATTCCTTCACAATATATTAAAATTAATACATATACGACAAAATTAATCATAGCAGCTGCATTTCATTCATTTCTGCTGCTGCGTTTAAGGAACTAATTTGGAATTTTATTGAATCCATATTTTATGGACAAATTAATGTAGGAATGCAAGAGTGTAATTTGACTATGCAGTGAAATTAATAAGGTATTTTTTGTTTCAGATGAATACGTAAAGGCTTGGACTAATAATGGCCTACCATGGGCTCTCTCAACATATCGAGTTGGACAGGGTGGCCGACCCCTTGGACAGATTCACACTCGAAGGGCTCATTGGAGAGGGTACTTATGGAGAAGTTTATTCAGCCAGGGATAAGAAGACGAAGAAGAGAGTTGCCATAAAAGTAAGATTTTTTTATTTCGCAACAGACTGAAGTGTGATTGTGACTGATGAGTGAAGTCTTCAACCTATTTCCAAATCATGAAAACACGCGCTAAATTTATTCCGCTAATTTCAGGAGGGATTTTCACTAATAAATTAGTTGGATTGCGATAAGTTCGCCCTAGTGAACAATGCTTTGTAATTTGATATAATATGTCCACTTTTTATTGTTTACTTTATGCATAAATAAAATAAAATATTTTTTTTAATGCGGGTTTGTTAACAGCTGGAAATCCCTGTCAACCATCTCCAAGTTCGAGCCTTTGTAGGAAATAAGTTGGATAAAAAAGAGTAGAATATTGCTAAAGCTTTTCTATACAAAATTTTCAGTAGAATTAGGGAGCTGAAAGTCTCCTAAAGTTTAACTTGTTTGAAATGTAACAGTTGCTGGAGCATACTCATACAATTGTGACTGTTTCATGTATCATCTATGTTTATTACTATCGACCACGAACCTATATTAGCTGGTTACCCCAAATTATTGTTAACCCTTTGATGGTGTGGTGAAAGAGACACAAATTGTAGGAAGGAGGTACTATCCCCAACATCTAATCTCGATAGGTACGTAATGATTATCCGAGGTCAAATTTTCCACTTCACGGCTTCAGTGTTGTAACGGTTAGGCAAAGTAGTGTAGGTAACACACATTATATTAACATAATGTTATCTACCTAGCACACCTAATCATAATATTTTCTCCTTAAATTAATACGAGTATTATTTTAAATATGTGCGAAAATGTAAACAAAATAATACACAGTTAAAAACAACGTAATAACAGTTGCGTTTTGAATTTATCACTGTTATTTTTATAGTTTACCTAAACCTGTTAAAAATCACAATCACATGCCAAAAAATAAAATATATATCAAATTTAAAATGAAAACTATTATGTATTTTAAAATAAACGTAGGCATTGTACACGTGTGTTTATTTTATACAGTACGTAGTAGAACAGTCCAGATTTTTTCCATTAAAAATGGACTTCGCTATATGACTACCGTCGCGACGGTTAAGTACTATGTATTTATATCAAATTTTAAAAGTGTAAAATCAAGGTAAAAGCTAAGATATTTATGCCGCTTTCAGTTTGCTATTTATCGTTATGTATTATTAAGTATCGGTATGTTTTCCATATAACTATATTATATAGAAGCATCCTTGCTTATCGAAAAAATGTGGTCCATTAAGTCATTATTATTACTAAATCAGCAATTTCCCTGAATAAGAAACTTCAGGTAAGCATGGCACAAAAATCATAATCAAATTAATTGTTTTCAGAATTATTTCATTTAAGAATGTAGGTGTGAAAAATCGCAGTTCCAAACGCAGTTGGCACATAAAATGTTTTGGTAGCAATTATAAGAAAATAATATTATTATAAGGTTATTAATGAGAATAGCTGTTTATTTCCATAATTCACGAATATTTGCATGTCTTTTTGTAATATTGTTACTAAATAAAGTGTACTACTCGTACTTTACCATCGCGGTACATCTCAATAACCAGTAAAATGCTGTGAGTTGAAAACAAGTGTTGTGACTGTAAACCTATGTTAACCCACGAAGTACGGTAGTGTTCGTGTGGTCACACTGAACAGCTTCCCGAATTTTGGAAGTTACTCAGATACTCAATGTGTTTGACGGTAATTAAACACTAATTACAATAAATTAGATATGATATTTTATTATAAGATTTTAAGGTACTAAATTCCTTCCTAGTTGATATTATTTATTTGTTTTTAGAACATCGCTTACGTGTTTTTCGGTACTTCTGAAGTGATACAAACACCAACTCTTCGTTTCCCATTCAATATTATCTACATTTCCATAGATCACCTCTAATATAAGTTTATATCAACTAATGCACACTGATTTTCTTCAGACTAATCTTACATCAGGCGGTCCACTAGGATAGGTACACAAGAGTTTAGTTCATTTACAGTTTATTTGAATGCCAATGTTTCTCACTACAACTACATCCATCAAGTCTATTTACGATGTTTAAGTTCTACCAGCATTTGATTCCAGCCCTTCCTCAATTTTGAATTCGTAAATAAATACAAAAACAGTCATTGCAAAATCTTTGTCATATCGACGTGACAGAACAATATGCCAATACCTAATACATACCTGCCTAATACTCTTTCACATACATTTTAACAAAAGATTCAACGCTGCACCTAATATTTTCTAGCATCATCTAGTTCTAACGTTTTTATTTATTGGGAACCTATTTTTATGATTCATTGTTGCAGATTTTAGAAAACATTTCTGAAAATGTCGAGGAAATTGAAGAAGAATTCCTCGTGTTCAGAGATCTGTCGCATCATCCCAATCTTCCAGCTTTCCACGGACTATTCTTGAAACGAGGACCAACGCCTGAAGATGATCAGCTTTGGTTTGTTATGGAGGTGAGTTATACCTTAACATTATTAATACGAAATTAATACAAGTTGAACGGTACGCAACACTTGGGCGATAGTCACCTGGGCGATGGACACTTGGGCGATGGACACCTGGGGACGCGACACCTGGGCGACTATTTATTATAGGATGATAAGTATTAAGCAAGGCGGTAATTTTTTTAAATATGCATTATTGTGTTTAGTAGTCTTTGAAAACGCTACCATAAAAGTAAACTGTTTTTTTTTTTAAATAGCCTATATTTTAACCGGACATTACGGGTAAACTACTAGCCCTACAAAAACTGTAGAACATTATTTGTAAGGAATTCAGAAAGGAAAATTTTCGTTAAAACCGCGAAGGGGGGCCTTTTCGGGGGGGGGGGGGCAGGGGGATTGCGGCAAGATTTTTATAAGCAACCGTAGTGCGATGTATTACCCTATTGGTAAGCTATAATTTAAACCACATTTCGATCAAATAACAGATGCATCATACTTTTAACGGCCGGCTCTTAGACTATAGCAAAGGATCATTCTCTGTTGCTATAGTGTCGATTGTAAAACATAGTTTTATACCTTGGTACTTCGTACTATAATACGAGTACCTTTATTAAGATATAACATTATAGAAGCACAGATACATATCTAATGAATGTAAGTATCAAGTTACTTCTACAATGTACCTACTGAATAATAATTATTATTAAAATCATATAAAAATGTTTAATAACACAACAATAGTAGTATGCAAAGTAATTTAATATAGATTATTATCTGTGCACTATTTATTATGTTATAAATATAAAAATAATTGATCATTTAACAGTGTTGCATCTAATAATTTCTATAATATTCATTATTATCAGCGGTTATTTAGGCCGAATATTTCAATTAGAGATTATCACATAATAAGGATTGGAAAAATTGGGTTTGACTTAACTTTGGTAAATTCGCAACTTGTGAACATGACACAAAATGAATGTGATTATTAAAACCATCGCGTAATGTTCAGTGGTTCTCTAATCATTTCAACTCCAGGATTCGACAAGGAAATGTAGCAAAAATATATCAAAAGATTTGATTATCGAAGTATCTACCTAATCAATTTATTTCCAGGTGACGTAATCCATTATCGGTGACATAAATTGAGATTTTTTTTCCAAAGTAAATGCATAATTTTACGTCCAGATACGCTCTATATTTTCGGGTTTTCTGCGTTTCTTATCGAAATATATCGAGCTTTCTACTTCTGTGCTCATGTTCAGGGTTCAGGCTCAACAAATTTCATTCTTCATACATTTACAATGGAAAAACCTGAAACAGACACCAATGCATATAAATTTATCATGCCGTGAAACCCTTCTACAATAGATGCATATTTTCTTTGGTTGTAAAATTATAAAGTACCTATGTATTTTTTCCTGTGCATGCATCCTTCAATAAAATAAAATGTATTCAACGTAGATGTGCTATTTTCATTCATCCATTCGTATCATCACGGTATTCGCCGTCGTCAGAAATGTGAATTACATATTCATCATATTACCCAGCAAACATTGCGAAGTCAATAATTCTGGTCTAATAGCAGATTTACTTATTTTGGTGTAAAATTTCGTAATATTATCTGACATTTTAAACTTTTCAGAAGTTTTGACTCTTATGGTGAATAGAAAGAAAAAAGGACATCGTTTTTACTTATTTCCCAACCATAAAGAACAAATAGCCACTAGGTAGAATAAAAGTTCTAAAAAGACGTGGTATTTACCTCTCTTAATAACCACTGAGCTATTCCTACTAATTGGTTGAAATAATCGTTTCTGCGTCGAAATTATAACCATATAATCAACCTATTGGAAAAAAAACTTACTAGTCTAATTTATGACCCTTATTGAAGTTTGTTTTACTTCATTTGAGACAAAATTTCGACCAACAAGTTCCACAAAATGGCGGCCAATGATCAGCTGATTGCGTTCTCGGTATCTGTTGTGTTTTGTAGGTTAGGTATGACTTATTGGTCATTTTGAACACCAATAGGTTATGGACAATAATATTATTATGTCTTTATGGTAGGATTTGCTTCTAAATTTAACCTAGAGGTTATAGTTTCACATAAGTGTTCCAATTCTAGTTATATTTTGGAAGTATTTTGGTAGCACAGGATATTTTGGCGAATATGGAGTTTCTTTTTATAATTGTGACGCCATGATGAAATATGATACATACCTACCGTATAATGTTGGTGTGAGCGGACAATAGAGATGGGCAAATCTTAATAGTATGTGGATTCATACCGTACGATCACGATATTCACCACGATGAGCGGTAACCAGCGACAGGTGCGCAAGTGCACATGATTCACAACACACCTACTTATTTATATTTGTATATAGTGGTGGTGCCCTTAAATATGTAATATGTAGTTTACTCACCTAATTTCGATCATCGGCTCGCCCTAGTGAATAATTTACGAAAATAATTATATTTTCTCACTTAATTTAGATCATCAGCTCGCCCTAGTAAATGTTCACAAAAACATTATTTTTTTATTAATTTCGATTATTAGCTCGCCTTAGTGAACATTAATCTGAATATTTAAATTAACCTACTTGATTTTATGTCATCAGCTCGTCCTAGTGAACATTTACCTGAAATATCAAAATTAAAACACTTAATTTTAATCATCAGTTCGCCCTAGTGAAAATATTGAAATATTTAAATTTACTCATTTAATTTAGATCATCAGCTAGCCCTAGTGAATGTTTACAAAAAATGTGAAATTTCAATTCCTTAATTTCAATTATCAACTCGCGCTAGTGAAAATTTAACTAAAATATTTTAAAATTATTTAAATTTTCGCTAGGGCGAGTTGAAGACACAAAATCAAGTAGGCAAATATAAATATTTAGGTTAATGTCTACTAGGGCGAGCTGATGATTAAAATTTATTTATTTAGGTTAATGTCTACTAGGGCGAGCTGATGATTAAAATTTAAATATTTAGGTTAATGTTTACTAGGGCGAGCTGATGATTAAGTGTTTAAATTTAAATATTTCAGGTGAAAATGGTCACTAGGGGGAGCTGTTAATCGAAATTAATTAAATTTTAATATTTTTTAAATATTCACCAGGGCGAGCTGGTGATCTAAATTAAGTGAGAAAATTTAAATATTTTAGTTAAATTTTCACTAGGGCGAGTTTATAATTGAATTTAATTAAAATTTCACATTTTTTGTAAACACTCACCAGGGCTAGCTGATGATCTAAATTAAATGAGTAAATTTAAATATTTAAATTAAATGTTCACTGGGGCGCACTGATGATAAAAATTAAGTGTTTTAATTAAACAGGTAAATGTTCACTAGGGTGAGCTAATAATCGAAATTAATATAAATTTACTATTTTTTTGTGACCATTTACTAGGGCGAGCTGATAATCTAAATTAAGTGAGAAAATAGAATTATTTCAGTATTTTATTCACTAGGGCGAGCCGATGACTTTATTTTAATCATCAGCTCGCCCTTGTAAATGTGAAAATTTAAATAATTTTCGTTAATAATTATTTTGATTTGTATAATCGTGGTGTGTATTATTAAAAGGGGGGGGGGGGGGAATTAAATAGTTTGCCTCGGGCGCCGGCTACCCTAGGTGCGCCACTGAACTGTTCTACTGGATTTTATGTTTTTTGAGAAATTTTTGCTATGGTTATTATAAAACGCGGCTTAACACATCACTAGATATCACGTGACGCTCGATTATCTGACAGTGGTAACCTTGGATGACCTACATTAGACATCATGGTCGGTAACTTTGTAGATTCTATCACTAAAGTAGGAAAAAGATTCTTGATAGCCGAGAATTACTGGTTTTCATGACTTATTTGACGTTATAGAAGTCATATCTCTTTCTAAGAGTGGACGCCATTTTTTTCATTCTGACGTTTTAGCTTGGCGGAATGAATTGACATGTTATGATTACTATTTATGCCCTTATCAATGCTCAATTATCAAAAGTAAGGTGAGCAAACATTATAAATCAATGTTTCTAACAATTTTGCATGCTTAAAATTCAATTTTAAGAATTTTTAAGACATATAAAAATAATTCGATTATTATTGTATTTCCTTATTTCTCAATATTTTTAGGGCCCGTTAGTATTTTTCGATCTCCAATCATCATAATATACGATTAGATTTGCACCGCACGTCATTTTTGTTATATATGCGCGTAAAATCAGTGATAAAAAAAGTGCTTATGCAGTTTGATGAATATTATAATCGCCATTGTACAAGTATTGTAACGTAAATGGATGCGTGTGCTAAATAATAAAATAAAGAATTGGTTATATGTTCTATAATCCGCGCACGCGCGCATTAGGTCATAAAATTTTAAACAGGTCGATTAATTGGTAAAGTATACGTGAAGTTTAGGTCAAACTGGTTATAGCGACCAAATTGGTTGTAAAATGTCTGGTTAGAGTTTCTTAGATTACCTCCATTTAGACGTCATAGGCACGTGCTTCCGTTCCCCATTTTGGTTAAAATGAACATCAAATCAAGGTTTTTATTTCCGATTTAGGTGAGGTTACCAAAGTATCAGTGACATAATAAAGGTAATTAACTCCAAATTACAACCTTTTATGTTTGCTGGGTATATTTTTTAATAAAATTGTTAATAGACAGTTTAATCTCTACTCAACAGCATCACGTGTAATTAAGATGTCAATGTAAATCAAATTAATACACACACTTTATAAATCACAACATCTCGTACATCCACACAGTCCACATGAAGCAATAAATCTTTTTCACTTCACCCAGTTATTAAAATGATTGATATATCAATAATTTTTATTCACTCAGGCGATTTGTTTTAAGCGGATTTCTTTTTCGTTTTTTAGAACATAACACCTATGCCCACTAGCCAATACAGCTTGTCAGTTTACGATACTAAACACTTTTCTTATTTTTTCGTCATCAGCACTATCACTTCCTATTTTCAATAGGTATATGTACCTATAAATTCTTAAAAAATCTATTGAATTACAACTGTTTCACAATAAACGCCACCTCTGAGCGAATTACTGATTATATGTATTTTCTTTAAAGGAAAATATTTATTTTATGAATGTCACAATAAAATACCATAATCTTAAAATGAGTCATTTTTAACATGGGATGGAGGGTTTGAAGTCTACTGTAAGATCGGATGAATGTGAGAACAGCATGGTTGCCTCTTGTTGAAGACCTTATTCTGAGGTTCAAGCCTTACACCCTCCTTTAAAAAATCTTGGATCCGCCACTAACTTGCATATTATGTTAAATAAATTGTCTTATTTTCCAGCTTTGCACGGGTGGTTCAGTGACTGATCTCGTCCAAGGTCTTCGTAACAGAGGAGAAAGATTATCGGATGAACAGATTGCATACATCCTCCGGGAGACTGTGGAAGCCCTCATATATCTTCACAGTAATCACTGTATGCATCGAGATGTCAAAGGCCATAATATTCTTCTCACTGAAAGCGCTGGAATCAAGCTGGTGGATTTCGGAGTTTCTTCTCATTTGGCTGCCACTATGGCAAGAAGGAATACCTCTGTTGGCACTCCATACTGGATGGCTCCCGAAGTAAGTCCAAAACATATACTTTACAATAAACAATGCAAACGTAGTTTTAGAAGTGAAATCTTCCGCACAATTAACATACAAATTCAACATACCTATACATAGATATTTATATATTCAAGGTGCTCATTGTTGAAGACAGATGACCGATTGAAATATAATACAACATGTTTCATTTATCCATCACTTAACAATCGTAAGCACGCAGATAAACTATACATAAAAGATAAATTATTCACACCCAATAAGACACACATATAGGTACTACACAATCAGCAAGTAAACAATCTACACAAATCTCTGGATAGGGATAGGATTAAGTTGCAGATTTCGCATATTGATTTTTTAATATTACGTATATGATTGTGTTCACTAAATGAATAAATAAACCTGCAAAAAAATATCTTTCTCGCCTGCTTTAAACTCGTCTTCATCTTGTTGCTGATTCCAGGTAATTGCATGTGAACAGCAGCTCGACCACTCCTACGATGCCAGATGTGATGTTTGGTCTATTGGTATTACTGCAATAGAATTAGCAGAGGGAGATCCTCCGCTCAGTGATCTTCATCCAATGAGAGCTCTCTTCCAAATTCCCAGAAACCCACCACCTTCTCTCAGCAGACCTGAAAACTATGCACCTTTACTTTCTGATTTTATATCTGAATGCCTCGTCAAGGATTTAGATCAACGGCCATTTATTAGAGAATTAAAACAGCATCCTTTACTGACCTCTGTCCATCAATTTGTAAATAAGGTTAGTTAAAATTTTCTCAATATTTTGAACATCACAATTTATATTTTTGTGAGAAACATCGGATTTTCTACATGTCCAAGTTGAAATAACAGGTAAGTAGTCATCTCAACGGATATACAGTGAAAGATGCGATTAAACCAGCTGACGATCAATCATAAGCCTGATGGAAAGTCCATCCCTTGCTGCCGGGCCAGATTTACACTTTTGGGAAAAAAATTAAAATTTTGGGAGGAATTCCGAGAAAATCAAAAATGAAAAGTGGGCGAGCGCCGAAGTCCCTGCCGCCCATAGTCCCTGGTCTACTCAGCCTTAGGACAAATCCGGCTCTACTTTGCGGTATATCCATTTTAACTTATTAAAATTTTCTCCCTAATAAGTAACCAAGGCGACATATTTCATCCATATAATAGTCTTTCATTTTTACTTTTGAATGTGCAATTCCACCATGCACTATCGATATAAAACCTTAGTATTTAAATAATGCAATTTATTTCAGGTAAGAAAAGAGCTTCAAACCGAAATATGTCGACAAAGAGCTGAAGGCAGATGCTGCAGACAGGCCGAAGCCACAACGAAAAAAGGGAAATTAAAAGCAGATCGAAAATCGAGGCCCGAGAAAATGTACATGGATGACTTGGCTACTATGGACGTCTTAACAGAAGACTCTATAGTAGAACAGTTGCTAACAAGATATAACCAAAACCAAATATACACATACATTGGAGATATTTTAATAGCAGTTAATCCATTTCAAGATTTAGGCATTTATGGATCACAAGTCAGTTCATATTTAAGACAGTATTAAACAGTAGACTAACTCATTGTTTGTTTTTTTTATTAAAATTCCTAAACTGATTCCAGGAACAGCAAAGGTATCACTGTGCTTGTAGATCTGACAATCCACCTCACATATTTGCTGCAGCTGATGCAGCTCACCAAGCATTATTACACCAAAGACGACACCAAGCCATTGTTATATCAGGAGAGAGTGGTGCAGGGAAAACTGAAAGTGCCAATCTATTACTCAAACAACTAGTCTATTTGGCTAAGGTGAACCTTATTTTCTTGAATAAAGTTGAACATTTTTTGGACTTTACTGAAACTATGTGCAATATATTTTTGTGTTTCTTGATTTCAGGCACCTAATAGAAATTTAGAAGAACGAATACTCCGTGTGAATCCAATAATGGAAGCGTTTGGAAACGCCCGGACAGGAATCAATGCAAATAGTTCTAGATTTGGAAAATATTTGGATCTTTCAATGACGAGAGCGGGAAAAGTTACTGGTGCAAGAATATCTGTTTATCTTTTGGAACAATCTAGAGTTGTACATCAAGCAAAGTTAGTATTTGATAAGAAATAATATGTGATATTATCCAGTTATGTTTTATGAAAGCATAAACTTCTTTATCATATATTATTTGCAGTGGTGAAAGTAATTTCCACATATTCTATTATTTATACGATGGGTTGGAGCATTCAGGAAGAGCTTCTAACTTCTACCTGGACAGCCAACTGAGGAGTAAACATAGATACCTTAGCGCTCTCTCACCTGTGTACACTACATCAAATATTGATAAGTGGAATGAAATAAATGAATCTTTCAAAGTAAGTAAAAAACAATTTCTCATCCGGTATGTAATGAGTTTTTATCTTCAAAATTGAACTTGAAATCCATGACTACCATTGAAATTAAGAAATTCATTAATGTACTTTTGAAACATTTCTCCAAGCTCACGAAATGTTTCCATCCACGTACAATCTACATAGATCAAAAGAAATTAACAATCCTTACATACTCATAGTACCTATGATTTTACACTTCCAGCTAATTGGATTTCACAAAGAAGAAGTGGAGACTGTGTATAGAATGCTAACTGCCATATTGCACTTAGGAGATATTGAATTTGGAGAAGTAGTTTCACAGGATAATACAGATAATAAATCTAAGATCATGGACTCAGGTCCACTTCAAAGAGGTAAGTTCTAAGCTATATTTGGAAGAAATTGTCCGGACCGAGCACACTTCTACTACATTGAATGATTTTGGTATGTTTTTTTACAGTTTCCAAGCTCTTGGGAGTCGATAGCAGTGAATTACGTGAATGTCTGACTTGCAGTAGTGTTGTGACGAGAGGAGAAACGATTACAAGACACAATACTCATACAGAATCAGGAGCGGCAAGAGATGCCATGGCCAGAGGACTATATTCTAGACTCTTTGACTGGACGGTCAATCAAATTAACTCATTGCTCTCATTCAATAGACCACATTGGTAATTACATTGTCCAAATTTATAGATAACCAATTAAAGTACAGATCATCTTGAATCTTTGTGCAACTTTTTTTGTTTTATTTTTACAGTTCTGAGCAACTATCAATAGGTCTACTCGATATATTTGGCTTTGAAAACTTTCCGTGTAACTCATTTGAGCAGCTTTGTATAAATGTTGCCAACGAACAGATCCAATACTACTTTAATCAACACATTTTCACTTGGGAACAACAGGAGTACATGGTTGAAGGTGTTCCGGTTGATTTGGTTGAATTTTCTGACAACAGACCCGTCCTCGATATGTTATTGTCAAGACCAATGGGATTGTTGGCACTTTTAGATGAGGAGAGTAGATTTTTGAGATCCAACGATCGCTCACTGATTGGTAAGAATCCATTTAATATTATACCTCATTCATACACATATTTTTTTAAATGTGATTTATATTTGAAAAATTTACACATCTCTGTATTTTGTTCACCAAAAGTGTAAATAAATATACTTAAATATATTTTTTTTAGAAAAATTCCACAACAATATCAAAAGCAAATATTATGTGAGACCTAAATCAGATGCAGTATGCTTTGCCATTCATCACTTTGCTGGAAGAGTTGTTTATCAGGCCAGTGGATTCTTGGAGAAGAACCGAAATTTCTTGCCACATGAAGTCATTCAGTTGATGCGACAAAGCCAGTACGACATTGTCAGATTCCTATTCCAGTGTCCGATTACAAAAACAGGAAACCTTTATTCAGCTTTACAAAGTGACACTGATTCAAAGAAATCTAGTTCACCTAGCTCTGGAGGGACTCGAGTAAGTTAAATAAAGTTCCCAGAGAAAAACCCGTATGACTAATTCTCAACATGAATAAATCCCAAAAAAGACAAAAGCCCTTCAGAAATATCATCAACGGATAAAAGCCTAAACTTTCTGGTTGGATTCCAGTAGATGAATTATTTACAAAATGTTTACTATTTTATTGTCCATCCCATTTCAGATCCGCTTATTTATTTGTTTGTTTTATAAAATTAATTTTATTTTCAAAATCCAATTAGATTTTAGATTTTGTTACTTGAGCATTTTCTGAAGGGCTTTTGTCTTTTTTAGTATTTATTCATGTTAAGCAATTTTCTTATGAGTTTTTCTACGGTCACTGTTTAATACAAATGCACTGCCATCTATGTAATAACTTTGAAAACCATAAAGTAAGTGACCGTTCGCTTATGGTTTCCTTACAAACTTTTCTACATGTTTCACTTTTAAAATAAATGTCACTCATTTTCAATGGGTTCATCTAATAAGAAAAATTATATAACTCTGTGAATTTTTTTCAGGAACGTTACAATAGTCGTGGCTTGGCCTCGCAGTCTCGTGCACAACAGACTGTTGCTACATACTTCAGATATTCTCTCATGGATCTCTTACAAAAGATGGTCTCTGGGTCGCCTCAGTTTGTGAGATGTTTAAAACCAAACGAATCTCGTTCACCAAAACAATTTGACCATGGAAAGGTTTTAAAACAGTTACGTTATACAGGAGTTCTGGAAACTATCAGAATTAGACAGAATGGATTCTCGCATCGTTTTACTTTTGCAGAATTCCTAAAAAGGTATGGTATCAATAAAAAATAGACCCATCAAAATCATGTAATATTGATGTTTATTCTCTGGCAACTAATGATTGTAATGTATTTATTGTTGCAGATATAGTTTCTTAGGATTCAGTTACGATGAAAAAGTAGATCCTACTAGAGAAACTTGCAGATTGCTTTTATTAAGACTGAAAATGGATGGATGGGCATTAGGAAAGACCAAAGTATTCCTCAAGTATTATCATGTTGAATTCTTAGCGAGAATATATGAGGAACAGGTACGCAATTCTTTTTACTATCATTGGTTGTGAAATTTTAATGTCCTTGTGTTTAAGAATCGTTCAGAAATTACACTGGTTTCCAAATTTAATATGTTCTTAATGTTTCCTAGCTCATTTTTTTCTTAAATATGTTTGCAGATAAGAAAAATAGTTCTAGTGCAAGCTTGTGTTCGCCGTTGGCTGGCTCGATGTTTGTATCAAAAGGTTCGATGGAGAATGTCTGCTAGTGTAGTCACTCTTCAAAGGCATGTCAGGGGTTGGCTCACGAGAAAGAAATTCAAAGAACAGCAGAGACAGATTGCCAGAGAATTAGAAAAAGAACGAGAGAGAAAGAGACAGATAGAAGCTGAGAAAAGAAGACATCAGAAACAGCAAAATCATGGTGAGTCAGGGAGAAATTTAATGTTGTGCAATTTATATTATTTTTTCATCTGTTTATTTAAGTACTGTGATTTTCATTTGTGTTCTAGATGTGGACGCTAAAGCAAAATCTGCATTCATTAAAGCCAAATTATTAAGAAAGATGTCATCCCAAAACATGATGTCATCTGATGAATCAAACGAAAAGGAAAATATCAACTCTGATAAAGCCGCTGTAATAATTCAAAGACGTATGTTCATTTTTACATCCATCTCCTTATTCACGACCATTTTGTTTAGTAGAAAATACTCCATCTACCATAAAGTTTCAGAAATTGTTCCACAATCAAACGTTGAGACACCATTTTGTGCTAAAACACATTGCTTTCAATATTTTTCAATAGATGGCACTTGTGACCTCATTTTTAAGTTTCTAGTTCCTTACTGAAAAATACAGATTTTATGAATTAGATAATATGCATTCCTTCTTTCATATATTACTCCTGGTTTAAGCGATCATTTTTGTTTTAAATTATCAGATTTCCGCGGTTATACTGTGAGACGTAAATGGAGTGATCGAGTCAAAAACAAACACCAGAGGGGACCAAAGAGACCGGCTCCACATCCGTCACATCATGACAGACAAGAACAACTTATGGACTTTGCCAAAGGGGTAAAACATCCTAGTTATGTTATTTGTACATCAATAATGCCTAATTGACTATAATATTTTTTTGAATGTGGGTTTTTTTTTTCATAAATGAATCTGGGTTTATCGAAATAAACCCAAATTAATACATCTTTGTACACTTCACACAAAGCCTAAAAGCTTGTGTTGTGAAGTGGAGTAAGTCGGGGATTGAACTTGCACCCACTGGAATAACAGTCGAGCGCGCTAGCAACCAGGCTACCAACCACCTCAATATAAACATGAAACATTTTGCTATTTTTATTTTATGTGTATTATCAGTTATTGTGTTGTGGTAATTCTCGAGTCTTCACTGGTTTATTTGTCGTTGATGTTCAAACTGTTGAAAGAACTGTATGTGTACATAGGTACCTACTCATAAGGCCAATAAAATAAAAATAATTATTTGTAACCAGATACATAATGGAAATCAAGAAGTTCATAAAGTCATGCGTCGCAACAAGCCAGGAATATGTATGGACGATATAAGACCCTTACCCGCGGACTATGTTCCTCCTCCAGGATTCACCATCATGGCTTCCTTGAGTAAAGAAGGTGGTGAAGTGGAGTATCTATATCCGGACGGACATCCTTTATCAAGGTACGCATATCATCGAGAACTCTTATCTCAACTTCAACCTTCATGTTTTTAGTACCTATGTAGTTTAGAACATTACTCAAGTGATTGTAAGACGGGTGTTGTGACTAGAATGAAAGTGAATAAGCTTCAGTGGTTTGGGTATGTTGAGAGAATGAATGACGACAGGATGATTAAAAAGATATATATGGGTGAACGAAAAGGTGTGAGGAACGAGACAATCCTAGGCTAACGTCGACCAGACCCTTAAGGATGGACGTGTTTTGACTAAGAGAAATCGGAAAGTGTGTACGACATATTGCAGGAATGTGATGGATGCAAAGAGTGTGTGTAAGGGTACGGTGGTCTGGCGTTCTGTCCTGCCTACCTCGCAAGGGACGGGGTGCAAGGGGAGCCATAGATGAATAGACTCACGTACAATTTCCCTGCACATTGAACAGCAATTCATAGCAATTCTTTAAATCTTTTTATATTCAATTTTATTAATTTCTCATTATTGCTGCACTGGACTGCACAGTCCTTCACCTGAATTCGATGACGATGATGAAGCTTGGGATCTTCCTTTGGTTCAGAAAGAGAGTCACATGTGTCCAGATAGGTATTACATAAATAGTATCAATAGACAGGCTATTGGAATTCAGTATTACTAGAGGCTCTAGTAACTAGAGCTGCATCTCACTGGCATTTAAATAGAGATAGCACACCTATGTTGTCTATAATGGGAGAGTCTCGCAGATCGCTACCCCTTGGACGATGATGCAGGAGAGGTTGTGGCTTCCTGGGAGCAGAGGGGGATCTAGTGAGTGCTGACCAACACGATAAGAAGAATATCGTCGCATAAGGTCTAACACCATGTATCAATTTTTTTTGCAGTTTTGAGTTGTGACAAGTGGATAATATTTTGAATGATACATCCTTGGATTGACTAAAGAATTTGGGATTCCAGGAGATATATTGACACAGTGCATGTTAAATTTTGTTTGTTTTTGAGAAACAAGTATATTAGTGTAAAGTGTAGTATGTAATTGAAAATGCTAAACCTTATGGGACATATGCCCTCTATGAAGAGCACTCTAAAAGGCATATGTAGTACTTCCAATAAGCTAAAAGTTTGTTCTAAAGTTTCTACAGAAAATATTAGCAACACCAACCCACCACTCTTCCACCGACTACTCCAACATCGTTTTTCATTAATTCTTATTTCCATTAGGTTTGTGTCCGATGACCGTTCCATCGCAATAGTGAGACAGTTACCAGAAAGAAAACTCTCAGCGGCGTGGCATAATATTCTTCCCAACAGCAATTTACATAAACAAACACCATCCAGACTGCGAGGAAGTCTCGTAAGGTAAAACATAACTTCATTTCCTATAAAGTAATTCGGACATGGACGATGTTATGTAACATATGTTATTTCGTTTCTTTATTAGCTATCGATAAACCGGTGGGAATATAGGTGGGTAATTATTGATGTAGTGAATGTTTTATTGTCAAATACTGTCTGTCAAGAAATGCTTTGGAGTTGCAATTTTGTTTGCTGGCTACAATGAAGTTTTTATTGATATTGTACAAGTGTTGCCACTATATGTGGCCCTTATTATTAACCATCTCTTCCTTAACACACTGCAAGTTGTAAGAATAATTTTGAAAAATGGTTTTAAATTACTCGGAGACAATAAATAATCAAAATGTCGCTGACAAAAAAATTTAACATCAAAAAAAAATTTGCTTGTATCCGTTATTAAAAAATCTTAGTATTCATCAGTACCTACTGTCGGAATATACCAATTTTGTGTTTTGTTTATTCTAGTAATAAAATAAACGAGCTCTGCAACTCGGGATGGAAATCACCCAATCCACATTTGTACAGATCACCAGAAATATCCCGAGGATACAACAAACCTCCTGCATTTAGATTATCACCACAATCCAACGATCGCTCGATGCCAGAAATATCATTCAACTACGGAAATAGACATTTTGAAGAAGACGACGAAGATTTTTATGGACCGTTCAATTTTAAGCAAATGTTGAGACCAACAAATGGTCCCACTGAGAGTCTGAGAAAACGTAAGAGTAAGCCAGCGGTACCTCAATCTGGTTGGAATGTCAAGAAACCTTCAGATAATGTTAAAGTATCCAATAATGGTAATAAGAAAAGATATCCATAATTTTATCTTACAAACATTATTGACTTATGCCGTCCAGAAAAGTTAATTAACCATATTTTATATTAGTGTACAAACTAGTTGTAAAATAAATGACATATTTATTATTAAAGTATCAGGAGTAATAATTTACGAAGAAATTTTTGTAGCATGTACCAAGAAGTTTCGACATTTTCTCTACAAGATTTTATCAGTAACAATGTTTGCAATGCCATTTTTCTCATTCTCTTGATTTGAAATATAAATTGTCCGCTCCAAAATCCTGAAGATTTTTGTAGTTACAATTTTGTGTATAAATTAGTAGGTAATTAAAAATATTTATACCAAAGATACAGTTAATGAATTATTATAATAGTTATATTTTATTGTGTTTATTTATTGTATTGTTTTATTTTCCAATTATTTATTTAAACCCAGTGTTTCACATTTGTATTCATAAACAACAGTATAAGGAATTTATTAAATTATTGGTGGAATTAGCGAACTAACTAACTGTTCAATGTTTATGAATACAGAGACATTATAAAGTTACCATTACTTACATAGATATCAAATTAATATATTATATGTATAGGAGGCAAACAGAGATGTGCAAAATGGGTACAAAATCCATTTGAAATAGAAGATACAAAATGCTTTTCGAAAAAGCATTTGAAAGGCATTTAGGTGAGGCAAAAAAAAAATGTCTTACACATCTTATAAATAAGTGTGCAGATTTTTTTTATAAATTACATCTAAATAAAATAATTAAATATGTAGGTATCCGTTGTTATTATTCTAAAAGTAGATCTCATATTCTAATATAAATTCGAGATATTGTGTTCTTAGGTATTTTAACAAAATTAAAAGCATTTTACATCTTTAAAAAAAATATTTTATAGATTTTCTTTTGGGCTACTTTTATTTGTGTCCATTTAAAATTTCTTATTTCGTGTGATATAGTGCCAATGATAGTCTATATTATATGTGTGTATAGATATGTAGGTATACCTACTTATTATAAAATCTGGTTTTATTTTTATTTAATTAAATGTCTCAAATTAAGGTAGATCAATTATTTTTATTTGCCCCATTATTTTCATTCCCTAGCAGGCCTTGGATATCAGAAAAAATATATTTATACCTATTTTGCTACTGTTTTTAATTGTTCTTTTAAAACAGTTTACAATTTCCTACCTAATCACAAAACATACATTATCTCTTCATAAGGAGCTTACTTACTTACTTTACTTCTCCGGATGGGTCATACTTAGAGAGTATATGTGTTCTGTGGGTCATACCCTGCCACTCCAATATGCCGCGACATACATCGCCTTGTCATTCCCTAGAATCAGGTCCCCAAGGGTGCAGCTCTCTCCCATCATGGGACATATTAGTAGGTGGCTGTCGTCCTGGGTCGCTCCGCAGTCACAGAGGATGTTGTCATCGGGCAGGTATCCCCAACGTTTTTGTGGAAAATTAACAGGTGATGCATAAAAACAAAACTTATGTTGAGTTAGTAGAAACTTTATTTAAAAAAATACATCATGGAAAAAAAATGAGTTGACAAAAATACTTATCTATTCTAAAATAAAATCTTAGATTTTTTAATACATGCTAAAATAAATACAACGATAATTACAATAGTAACAATTGTCAGCCAGATTAAGACTCGCGACGCAACTATGACGTCACGGTCTTTTCCCGCGGCGTTAAGGTTGGAAATCGCACAAACAATCGCATGATAAATGTTTTTTTTTCCATTTTTGGGGTTAATTTCGCTTCAATCAAAAATCTTTCACGGTCATTCCCTAGATGAAATTTCTATGTACGAGTAACTACCCTATTTTTTCCAAAGCATATTTAGTAAGGTTGTCTAGATTTAAGGTCTCTCGTTTCTTTGAAAATTTTGAAATGTCAATATGCGTACTTTTAAAAGAATCAAAATTCAGGAAGAAGTAGGTAGCGAGATACTGGATGTTTTGTATCTCACAGGAGTTTCGTGTCCTTGCATACTAATTTTCATTTCTCGACTGTTTCTCAAACAACTCTACTTCGCATCTGGGGACTTAAGAACTGTTCTTATTTTGTTTACCGGATTCAAATTTTCCGTGAATGTTCGATTTTCTTGAATACAGCGTAGAAACAATTGAATAAAATAAACCCCTTTTAGCTCAGACAAAACAAACTTCCAAAATTTGTAGAAGAATAACTATCGATTGGAGAAAAATTAAAATAAACCTAGTATTTTGTTGGACACCTACCAACAATTTACATACCTCCGTATTAAAAAAATATTAAAAAAAATGGACGTGGTCTTGTGTGCACAAACCCCATTGTGTGCACAGCCTAATCCTGCAAGCTTCAAATGAAAGCTTGTGTCGTGAAATGCAGAATACATCGCCAGCACGGAGATTCGAACCCGAGAATCCAGGTTGGAAACTCGCGCTCTTACCATCTGCGCTACATGGTTATGTACTCATTATATGAATTACAGTCCCGTAAGTATGAGGTTTAGTTCAAATTATTATTACGACACGTAATATGGCATCAGGGACTGGAGAAGTGTATCCCAGAATACTAGGAGATGGTGGCTGGAGTGTGGTGGCTGGATGGTGGTGGGTGGAGGAGGCCAAGAAACATAATGGGCTGTAGAACCCATGAAGATGTGATAAAACAATAACGTAATTTCAAAACCGTCCCATCCAAAAATGTGTGATCGATGCTTAAGATGTCGTAGCTGTGAATCAAAGTAGGTAATTATTTCTTCTTCATGTGCGCTGTCGGGTCCTCCCAACGTTGACGCTCACTTGGGAGAACTTGTCTTGTTAGGTATGTATATGAAAAATCAAAATTTTATATTCAGAAGAAAAGGCATTTCTACTTAGACCATTTTAGATTGTTCGAACCCTTACACATTATTTAAAAAATATGATTTAAGGGCATGGCACCAGGAATGACGTCACAGTCTTTTCCCACGGCATTAGGGTTCAAAATTGCGTGACAATCGCATGATAAAATGCTAAAAATAGCGTTTTTTCCATTTTTTGGGGTTAATTTTGGGTCTATCAAAAAACTTTTACGGTTATTCCCTAGATTTTAATGCATATTATCAGTACTAGAAGAAAAAAATTCTCCGCAACTTTTGGGAAACGAGTTTCCGTCTTTCGGAAAAAAGGTCAGAGGTGTTTATAAAAATTTATTTTGAGAAATCTATACAAGATATAAAAAATCTTTTACGGTTATTCCCTAGATGAAGGTTCAAGCATCTACCCTATTTTGTTCCAAAGCAAATTTAGTAACGGTTGTCGAGATAGAAGGTCTCCCGTTTTTAGAAATTTTTGAAATGTCGGTATGCACACTCTTAATTAAATGAACTACGAAGCTCATAAATCATGGAATATTAACACAAGCACGAGAACAATTGCTAGTAAATAGACAAATTTTATGAAGATAATTTGGTGTGTGTGTTTTGAAGGAACAAAAATAATAACATGAAACTATGTTGAGAGCCACTGTTAGGAAAGTTGCTTTCAATATTTCTTATTACTATGCCGACACACGAAGTTAATATTTTATCACAAATCAGAATCACTTGAGTTGAGAGCGACTTTATCAAATTCCACGTCTTATATCTACTCTATTCTACTTAGCATGAGACAAAACAACTGATTTATTCAGTTGGCATTTTTGATAAACACAAGACCCAAGCGCATGTAGAGGGAAGTGGTGAGGCAGGACGTGAGACAGTAAATAACCTATATACCGGAGAATGGGTAAGATAGAGCAAAATTTAAGCTAAGTAACTCCCATCTCTGCTATTCCTCACCTAAAAAGTTGGTGTAATCCAGCATATAACTTTATTATTATTGAAAAATCCACTATTTATTTCTTCTTTCAACCCATGATATTCTTCTACCTCTTCCTATCCGTTTTCTTTCCTTATTGTTCTGACGAAAATGCACTTATTCTGAATTACTTACAGTTACTTAAATATAAGATTTCAAATGGAGACTCTATGGGACATAAAAAGTTAAAGAGGCCGGCTTCAGAAAAAATGTGTCGATGACTGATTGTCCTCTCCCCGTCGTAGTGAATTAAAAAAGCCCAAATAACAGAGGGCTGGAAAAGGTTTGCAGATATGAGAGTAGAGACAAGATTAAGACAGAAGAAGATAGGATTGCGAGTGTGAGGAATCATTATCAGGAAATGACGACGCACTGGATGACTTGTCACGCCAATTCCATATCTAGAATTTTTTTTTAGACTAAGACAGAAGCTTTCGCCTACATTCGTAGTGTAGTACGCGAATGGTGATTATTATATACTATACTATACCCTCACGCCACCTCTCTTGCGGAGTAGGCAGAGAGAACGGATCGCCTGACTTTCCTATCCTTACACACACTTCGGGCTTCCGTCACATTCATGCAATTCCTCATACACATTCTACGATTACTTTTATTCAAAACACGTCCGTCCTTGGGTAATCTGGTCAACATGGTCCAGCCATGTGGTTCTTGGACGGCTGCGTTTCCTACACCTCTTCCTTCACCCAGGTAAATGTTCCTTGTTATTCTTTCATCTTTCATTCTCCCCACATGTCCCAGCCATCTCATCGTGATTATTTTATCTACATGATAATACGCATATTTAGTATCGTTATGAGACAAAATTAAATTACTATGGAATTATGTATATAACAGACAACTCAACTTACTGTGAAAACACGTAGGTAGAGAAATCAATAATAAACTTCCAACTATTCAGCCCACCTGTGTTTGTAATGTAACTTAAACATACTTGTATTGGTAGGTATATGATTATCACTCCGAAGCACGCAGGTTTATATATAAAATATCAATAATAATTAATCAATACATCATATGTACGTATGTAGGTACTCGCCTATTAATACACCTGAATATATTTACACGTTACAAGCTACGCAACAGGTAGGAAAGTAAACAAACCGTGGACTTGTGCTTCGGAAAATTTGAATGAGTAGATGTTGTAGTTAAAGAAAAGTTTAGAGAGTTATGGCACCGCTACACCGGCTACACGTCTAACAAGATTACCTACAGAGACAAGCTGTTCACCTTAACGACATGTAGAAATATTTTCACATACGTGGAATATGTGGAATATTGTATGTGTGCGGTGCGTTGCTCCATCAGACGGTTGAGTAATATTCAGCGATATTGGGCGATATTTCTGTACCGCTGTGTTCTCTCGGGCAACGAGTAGTTGTGTTCATGTGTTGTGGGCGGGGTGCGGACGGAATGGCGGCCGACACTTCGCCGGATTATAATTTACCAGAAATAAAAACAAGATCTATCGAACGGACACTCCTTCCTCTAATAAAACAGGTAAAGAAATACAAACATTCATAAGATGCATGCACATCTTCATATAATAAATACGCCTACATACACATTACATGTTTTCATTTCAAGTGACACTATTTCGATTACAAGTTGTCAAAGTCAACGGACAATATTTTCCATATCTTTTCACTTTTCCGACGATTTATGACTGTGCAACTAGTGTCCTTTGTTGGTTTCAGGAACTTTGCTTACAATTAGTGTCAATTATAAAGGGATTAATTTAAATAATTATTAATGTTGGTTATTGAAAGCTTCAGTGTAATTAGAGTTTCTATATTATTATGTGACTGAACCTAACCAAAGAAACACAAAGTTTGGTGAAGCATTATAAATAGGTCGACGTCTTGTAGTTTCAGTGTTTTCATTGTTGTGGTTACGGTGGATAGCTTTGTTTTATAATTTCGCGCGCTTTAGTAAAATTTCAAATTTCCATGAGTAATAAAATTCAATTGAATTAATATGAAAACATTTTCTTTAATAAGTATTTAAGTTTTCCCGCGTATTGTAATGTGTGAAGCACATTTTCTCTCCCGGCTATCTGTTGCTTTCTCCTCAGGGCGACTGCGTAGAAATGCATTATTTACTACTGACGTTTACGACGCGATTGAAATGGAAAATAATATACTTTTTTGTTGGTAGTAAACAATGAAAATGAAATGAAAAGTTACATTAATAGAAAAAAAATCTTCACAAACATTGTGCGTTTAACTACAATAATTTGAACGAAAACTATCAACAAAAAAGTTATAATGGAATATTACACCTTAGATAAATTAATTAAAACTTAATGAAATACCGAATGTTTTAAATTATTTTGGATTGAAATTTTTCGTCTGCGATTAACTTCACGATATTTTGCGGGAAGCACTGATTTTATCGAAATGGCTGTAAATTCTGTTAGAGCCCTAAGGAGTATCCTATAGAGAGTTGAGGAAAGTCAGGTGTTAGATATAATAATACGAAGGTATTTTATATTGTGATTCGTGCCGCGAGCATCGACTCTCCACGCCGCGCCGGGAGTACAGAGTGATACTGTACCGTCAGCCGTCAGACAGCTGCCTCCTTCATACACTTGTAATGCAGAGACTTTCAACATCAGGACTTAGGACTATCAATATCTTATTAATTTGATGTTGTAGGTTTTCGCAGCATGGTATATATACTCTTCCTTCTAGGTCGTTCGAGTGTTGGCTACGTGTACCCTGATTGTCTCGAGCTTTGAAAAATCACTTCATCCTGAAGATGGCAGCTGTATCGAAAGCTCGAGACAATCAACGTACACTCAGCCAACACCCGAACAACCTAGAAGGGAGAGTATCTTATTCATTTATTTATTTATTTATCTATGGTACAAATACAGTCACAACTAACAGTACAATAAAACAGGAAAATGTATTGACAAACCTGACCAATTACATTTGTATACAAATATCAACAACACAATAACACAAACTTAGACCTATACATACATAGAGAAAACAACTTAACTAATATAAATTATACTGTGGTTATACTCGTACAATATATGAAAGGATAGGATGGAAATTGAACGAGGAGGATGAGAGGGAGGGAAAGGAGCAGGAATTGGATTAGGAAGAAAATATCTCGTGAGGTACAATGTCACTCATGTTTAAATGAGATCAAAGTATGTTAGATATAGACATTTTTTGAAAAGTATTATGACGGATTGCATGAATGTGACCGAAGCAAGAAGCATATGCAAGGATAGAAAAGTCTGGCGATCTGTCTTCAACGCCTACCCCGCAAGGTATGCGGCGTGAAGGAGTGGGATAGAATGGAATTGAAGCCGCCTTTTGGCACACTACCGTTGTCTTGTTTTTGTAACAATGCATATTTTTTTTGGCCATTAAAGATTTATTTATTTTTTTTATTTACCTTTATTGGCATTTCCTGGTAAACTGTAATGCGTAGCCATCATACTCTTGTTGACAGCATTATTATTTCAACTGTTTTTTTTTTTTTATTTTATGCAAGTTTTTGAACTACTATTTTCATATTGCCCTTTGACGTCACATTTTCATGGAACTGTTCTATCTTAGAGCGACAAAATGACAAGGATCAAACACGTCATCTTTTAAATCACACCCTCTTTAAAAAACATCACCTAATGATAACAACAGTGTTTATTTATTTTATAATTTATTTAATAAATTCATGACGAAATGCCAATAGAACACTTTACATTAAAATGGCATGGATTTTATTTCATTATTTAAAACTGCATGATATGTAATTAATATGAATTGTAACCATCTGACGTGTCCAAGTGCCCGAATCAGGGCCTAGGGATGAAAAGGAAAAAAAAAAAAAAAAAAGTGGGCCGTTATTAACTCTACGTTCCTATACAATTTTTTTTTTAAATAGGTACATAAAGATGAGGGCTTTCAGTCGAACGGAAAAAAAAGTTATAGGGTAATTACGAAATTCTTTTCCTCTGAAGTTTCGCCTGTTGCCGTATATATTAAAGTTGAGATCATCTGCTCCTTCCCGGGCGGGTGGCAGTATCGATCAGCGGGAGGAGTGAAGAGGAATAGGAGAAGGGGAAGGGGAAGAGAGAACGAGAATACACCCCCTAAACCACCACCAACCTGCCTCTATACATCTCCACCAAGAGCCCTGTACTGCCTCGAAGCCCTCAATTCACTTGATAACTAACGTAAAGCTAAAAAAATTCACACTTCATTTTTAGTTATCTATTATCTTCACACATACATTATTTATATTAGGTATTGAATTGGTTCTGAATTATGATTATTTACTCAAAATGGTCTACCACCAATCTCTTACTTTATAAACTGCATTGTATAGTAATCCATATTGCTATATGAGATACGGTTTGTTCTAATAAAATATACTCAATTGAAAATTTCGCTCATTGATTATAACAGAATATAGAAAACCCCCTGAAAAGCTGAAAAATAATTTCCCGCGTCTTCAAAATGGCGTCGCATTTCCCAACTCCACGACACTGGGGGCGCGGGCGGTGGTACAGCGGCGCGCCGCGCTCGCTGCCTTCCCTGGGCAGTACGAGTATATACCTAACCGTCATGCTACATAGTAGAATACTACCCTACCGACTACCGAGTCCCAAGTCCCGAGTCCGGGCGACGAGCGTAAGTGTACCGCGAGCCAAGCGGCCTCACGGTCGCACAGCCCGCTTCAATCAAATACAGCAAAACATTCCCGCTCGACACACCAACCGGACACATCATGCTAAACCAAACCGATACCTGCTTCACATTTGGTCAAAAAATATGTAGAAAACCGCTGAAATATTATATGAAACATGTGTCATTTCAATATTCTTCCTTTGTGCGAATGTAGTGTGTACATTTGTCGTGTGTTTTCATACATGAATATTAAGAAATACATGAAAATAAAATTAATTAATCATCGTGTATTATAAAATATTGTGATAATAATTATTATATCTACTTTTATTTTTTACCAAATACCTAATAATAATGTAAAGTATGTAATAATAGGTTGCTTGTTCTGTAAGTGAAACATACTCGACTCGTATAGTGAATGAAATATAAATATTATTATCAATACGGTTGTTGTTTGATTCATTATAGTTTCCGTTGTTTTGATAATAGAATATTGAAAGAGTAATATCCTTGTAATGATATAGCAGGTGTTCTATGATGGGAGATGTAGCAGACTACTGGCGAAGTGGACAGGTATTCCTTACACCACATAACATTATATTATCTTATCACATTGTCTAACATCTCTCTATTATTCCACATACATCCACTACTTATAATAATCCACCCTGATCGCCTTACATCATTTTACCTATCATGTTCAGATCAATCCACATTAATAAGTATTTACCTATCAATACACGTGTGCAGACAATTTATGTAAAGAATAAAAGAAATACTATATAAAAATAATTTACGAAATACTCAATGCGAATAAACAAGACAAACTCTCAATATAAATCTCTTATCAGCCGGTGAAGCTTAAAGCTCTCTCACAACATCCTTCTTGAGGATTAACCGATTAGCCTCTAGAATATATATGATGATGATGTTCTTATAATATAAGTACTATTCCACTTAAGTACTATACCATCTTGCTATTTCGTTTGTGCTTTTAATTATCAATATATCTACCTAACGATTATGAGATAAGAACGCAGATTTTTTTAAGTAAATAAATTTAATCTGCTTTACAAGAAGTTGTATAAACTGATATTTAAGTCAGGGATAATCTTACCTTGTAATAAATAAATATCGATCATTCAGATGAGAATTCTATAAACATTAGGTATGTAGCGGATACTTATTACTAATTCACTCCATAATTCATCATCTTTCATCTAATTAAAAAAATGCAAAAATCGGTAATTATTAATACTTTCAAGATTGTAAGACGATTTCTAAATACTGATATTTCAGGCACAATGCTTGTATTTTAGGCCCCGCGCATCTGAGCCTAATCCTGTGATATCCGTGATATCTGGATAGGTGATTTTTTTCCAGTATTAGGCTGATAAGTTTATATGTTAATCATGAATGATAATCTGTAGACTCTTCTGACTGATAATACTGAGAAGAGTGTTGGCAAAGTCATACCTTCGCGTTAAAAAATAAAATTTATTTTTGTATTAGCACAAATTACTCTTTACGGGTGGATTGCCACAATAAATAAATAAATAAATTACATACATAGATATTAGTGTGCTAGGTAGATATCATTAATATCAAAATTACTCCAGATAAGTACATACGAGGAATACATAAAAATGTATTTTTCATAAAATACCTACGCGTATAATATTTTGAATTATGCTCTTGGTGTAGGTGGAAAAATTTATTTGATTGATCAAAAGATGAATTATTTTGCTTCTCCCTTTGTAAAATGTTATATCAACGATCTGAGGCATTATGTGGCGCCATCAAAATAACGTTTCCGTCAAAAATGGAAATTGAAAATGATCGCGAGACTTTCATCTCTAGGCTATACGCGAAATATACGGCGATGGAAATGTTGATTTAATTTCTAACCTGCGACGAACATTCCCAATTTAAATTTCTACAGGTACTTATAAGAATATTTTGCATTTAATAATAAGTATTTTCCAATAAAACCGAAGGGAAGCGGAGATATGAGATAGATGAAAATTAAATATTTTTTATAGGTAAGATATTACATACATAATAAGCCCGCCTTTTGAAAATATAGATTTATTTATTTATTTCATATACGGCCGAAGCCTTTAATATAAAAAAAAAAAACGATTTGACAGATACATCACCAACAACATATTCGACACAATTTGTTGTAAACGATAACTGCAAACAAAAAGAAAACTTATTTTATAAAATAACACACAAAATTTCCTTCTCAGATTATGACAGTATAAACATTAACTCGTCTATTGATTAGATATAGGTTTGGTATATAATTAAATGTGAAGTTTTTTGCTCACAATTTTCTTTCATACAGAAATCGAAACAGCGCTCGCCTGAAGAGAATACACCAGCATTCAGAACATACATTCGGACCCACGAAGAAGTAGGTAAAATATACTCACTTACGTGGGTTCAATGTATCTGCTATATTTTTTTAAAGCATATTTAGTAAGGTTGTCTAGCTCTAATGTCTCAATTTTTATTTTTAATGGGAATATGCCTACCCTTGAGATTAGTAATGGGGAAATTCGTTAAAAACGTAAGGTGAGTTATGTGCCTATTAGATAAGCTGTGAAAACTAAAATCCTTTTATGCAAAACGGTTATCTGATGCTATATTATTTTATATGAAGGAACAAGAAGACGCTATGGACTGAGACTGAGCTATGTACGAAATTGCTTTTGCACGAAATTTATATTTCCTTCACATTCTCCTGCGAACTCATCTTTGAAAATGATCCACGACTTTTCACCTTTATTGCTACTTTGCTCGTTATTAACTACTGTCGTCGCGACATTTCATCAGACCTCTTGTAAAGAATGCTTTATAAAAAAATGTTTGATTTACAGATAAGCGCTAAACGTTAAAATTTAATTTAAGAAAACTTATTCTTTTCTCGGCGGCGAAACTTTCATTTCAGAAAACATTTATCATCAGACATCTTATTAGAGGAGTTCTTTTAGTACTACTAGTACCTACTAAAAATGATATGATTTTTTCGTTTTCTTTCAGATTTCCACACTTGTATCGCATCGATCAGAAAGGTGTGGTCTCGGTAGCGGAGGTGGTCGGGCTGTGGCCCGTGTGGGTCAAGCCGTAAATCTGGCTGTAGAGAGATTCGTCACTGTGGGTGAAACCATAGCTGACGATAATCTCGACATTAAACAAGATATGTATGATGCGTGCAAAGAGGCGAGAGCTGCAGGTAAGAGAAAAATATATTTCTTATTACTATACTATGGTATGGACTAAACATCAAAACTTTATTTTGTCTATTTTGCATCCAAGTTACGCAGTAGGTAATAGTTAAAATCAGCGATTGCTATACCTAGAGGCATTTCATAATCTTATAATATGTTCAAAAGCTTGAACTTTATATTCAGATAAATCTTATTAAGTCAACACAACATCTAAATGTCAAATACATTCCTAATATAAATATTTCGGGTATTACGAACTTTCTGTACCACGTAAGATACTATGCGAACATAAATATTGTTCGGAAACGCTGAAGATTATTTCTGAGAATGTTTAATTCCAGATACACGTATAATTTCATACAACTTTTTAATCTCTCAAAACTTTCCTCAAAGCTGTAACAAGAAATACATTTATATACTCGTAAATATATAAATTTACCATAAATATCTTCCTTATACATTTGAAATATCAGTAAATACTTTGAGAAAGCACTATTCATAACATAATAGATACACAGTAAATAATAATAACATAATATTAAATTTCACCCTTTTTTGAAGAACACTGCTCCTTCATACTACTATTACAATTACTTTGCCCTGTATTGTTCCTCCAGAGAATACTGGGAGGTTACAAAAACATGCAAATTAGATGGATTCTTCTTCCTGTTTTAGGGTCGTGTCAGAGCGACTCAATATTGAGTAAGCTTCTTTTAAAACTGTTTCAAAATTATTCTCCTCGTTGTTGAACAACGAACACCAAATATGTATTTAGGCGATAAATAATTAATTTCGAAAACCGTTTGAAGAAATAAAATATTTCATCTTCCTCTTTAATAATGAAAAATAATTCTTTGGTATTTTATCAGAATATGTAAATTCGTAAAATATAGGTTTGGTATATATATCGTAAAATATAGGTTTGGTATATAATTAAATGTGAAGTTTTTTGCTCACAATTTTCTTTCATACAGAAATCGAAACAGCGCTCGCCTGAAGAGAATACACCAGCATTCAGAACATACATTCGGACCCACGAAGAAGTAGGTAAAATATACTCACTTACGTGGGTTCAATGTATCTGCTATATTTTTTTAAAGCATATTTAGTAAGGTTGTCTAGCTCTAATGTCTCAATTTTTATTTTTAATGGGAATATGCCTACCCTTGAGATTAGTAATGGGGAAATTCGTTAAAAACGTAAGGTGAGTTATGTGCCTATTAGATAAGCTGTGAAAACTAAAATCCTTTTATGCAAAACGGTTATCTGATGCTATATTATTTTATATGAAGGAACAAGAAGACGCTATGGACTGAGACTGAGCTATGTACGAAATTGCTTTTGCACGAAATTTATATTTCCTTCATAATATAAATACCTTCATAAAAAGTAAATAATAATAACATAATATTAAATTTCACCCTTTTTTGAAGAACACTGCTCCTTCATACTACTATTACAATTACTTTGCCCTGTATTGTTCCTCCAGAGAATACTGGGAGGTTACAAAAACATGCAAATTAGATGGATTCTTCTTCCTGTTTTAGGGTCGTGTCAGAGCGACTCAATATTGAGTAAGCTTCTTTTAAAACTGTTTCAAAATTATTCTCCTCGTTGTTGAACAACGAACACCAAATATGTATTTAGGCGATAAATAATTAATTTCGAAAACCGTTTGAAGAAATAAAATATTTCATCTTCCTCTTTAATAATGAAAAATAATTCTTTGGTATTTTATCAGAATATGTAAATTCCAATTTGTTGGAGAAGAGAGAAGAGAAGTAATTTTAAAATTCCATAATTTAACATATTAATATAGATAGAAGAATATATTTCACAATTATTATACATACAATAATTAACAGTTAGTATAAAGAGTAGTAGCGCCTATAATAATAATCCTCGTATAATTGTTCCAATTTGCTTCACAATTTTATAGGATTTGTTCCGACTCCTTTATTTCATGACCTTTAGGTAAAACATTCCTCTTCAACTCTGCCCTTCAAATACAGCGCGGAGTGAATATTGTTATTATTTACTTGAGCAAAACAAATTATATTTAAAGAATACTCGAGAGATGTGCGTACTGCGTATTCACTAGTGTTACTGGGTAAACCGCTCATAACAAATTGTGACGCTAATCCATCTCACTTGAATAATTTCATCTCACTTCATATTTCCTAAACACAACATCGATTCCGAGCCAAGTCTCGCATGATTTATTCTGAAAATATGAGGGCAAAATAATTTCCACCCCTTTTCATTTTCCTGCCGCTTAGCACCCATTCTCCTCGCGTTATCTTCCTCCTTACCACTTCTGTTTTGTATGAACGTCATTTATTAACCCTGACATTCTTCATTTGACTCAAAACGTTTTCCTTTACGTCACTGCTTCTAAACTCGTAATACATTCCTTTATTTCCATCAACAGAAAGCATTATTCCCAACCAATATACGCAATCATTCACTTTTGACCTTAAATATCAAGAAATAATTTTACTTATATAGAAAATATTCACTAAGTACGTCAATAAGTAGTTTGCAAACAATACATACTTACTTAAAAAATCCCACTCCAATACACTGCAGCAGCAACTGCTTTGTCGTTGGCCCTATATAGGTCTGCTTTATCACACTCCTGCACCATATCTCGGCAGACGAGGAGGTGTTCATCATCTTGTGTCTCTCCACAGCTACAGGAGATGCCCTTATCCACACTATGTAGATTCTTTTAGCACCGTGTTACGCCGAGTACTAGTTTTTAGCGTTTTCCATATGCAGAAGGCTAGTTGGTGTCCCGGTCCCAATGTCTCCAGCAGCTCTACCTGACATTCGCTGTGTTTTAGGCGAGAGGTCGTTCTTAGGAAACATTTCCTAGATTTAAGCCTCGCTGCCGGAGGGCAAACAATTTGAGGATATTATTATACTTAAAAAAATAACAATACATTCGATAATAATGCTGTAGTACTCGTATATTAGGCAGGTACCTATAGTTATAGTTAGCTTCCATGTGAAAATACGATAATTACTCCAGTCTTCTCTAAGTACAAGAAACGTAGTACAAGTTAATTGACCAGTTCCATATAACATTATGTCTAGCAGGGCACAGCGTGTCATGAAATAGATATCAGAAACACACACCATAACCTAATAATGCAGTTCCTAATTAGGTGTATTATATTGCTTTAATGATCATTTTGCTAGATAAGGGTAGGGTCTACTGTGATTATTATTAAGTACACACTTACGGTAATTTATCACTAAACGGTGTGATGAAAATTGTTGTAATAATAATATAATAAAAGATTATTTCATTTATTTATTTTTATAGAATTAGCAATTTTATGTACGCTAATATGAGTTTATCATATACTTGTAATTCACTATAAATACTATTTACGACTTTCAAAGTGTATGAAAAACTGTGCAAACGAAATATGACACTGGTGAATACAAAGCTGATGTAAAACTTAATAATTATGTTGTTGTATGGTATTATGACAATTAAATAAGTTTTCAGAGAGCTGAGCTATTTGTATTACAGGTTTTTTAAGTGTCAACAACCATTCTGAAGCATAAAAACGTCTTTGAAAAGTCACGGTGTTTTAGATGGGAAAATATATTCTCACGATTGCAGTACTTACATCCAGTTTTATCACGATGTAAAAACTGATGACAAAAATATGTATTGTCATAAGACCATTAGGAAAATAGGAGGAAATATCGTAATAATATCGATCCGATAATATTGTACGTGAATAAAATTACCTACTGTAATATTACATGCGATGAAAGAAAGAAAAATCGCTATGAATTATATTCATGAATTGCCGACATTGTGGATGTTTCTTATACTCATGCAAACTTTATCACTTTTCTTTATAGTAGATTGTTTTTTGCCCTCTGAGAATAAAGAATGATTTACTATCGTTTTAGGAATTATATAAGTATACCAATATAACGGGCGTTATAGACCGTATCGTGAAAAAGTAAACCTTTTTTTAAACCGATATTTTATCTTCACTCACATAAACTTAAAGCCTTCATCTACGTAAGAACCATGCCACAAAATAAATATAAAGCGTTGATCTAATCATTTACCCACTGTTAAGGAAGAATTACTAGTAACCTACAATGATCGGATAAGTTGAAATTAACAAGCAATCTATCAAAGGAAAAATATTGTGTTTAGTAAAGATTTCGTTGACATGGCAAAGCAACCTTAGTTGTTCGTTTTATTAAGCGTATCATAACAAATAAATTAACTGTGAAAATGACGGAAGTACATCAGTAGTAAGCAATATCGGGTTTGGGGTTTCAAATTCAGATTAACTCAAATTACAATTTATTATTCTAAAATTAGTGTGATTATTAGATTTGATAATTTTTTTACTTGACTTGCAAAAGGATTCGTTATTACATCAATTTAGGCGCCAAGATTAGGACTTTACATATTTTACACCACGTGATTCTTTCCAATAAAATGAAATTCTAGAGGTCATATTTTTAGGTAGATTTCCAAAAGGAACTCTACCTATTCGTTTCTCCCGTGATGTCGCAGAATTGAAAAATTTCTACTCAGTATCACTAATTAGGACCAGGAGAACCCAAATCCGACCTTGGTTTAAAAGTTTATATATATAAGCCATATATATGTCCCTTTTCTTGTGCGCACGTTTGCGGCCAAACTATGCGTCACAGAAACGTGAAACTTGGGTGGTAGATTTTTGGTAAGTGGTAGATGAACTGATAGGAGATTGGGTGAAATCCATTAAGAGGAAGGTTCACTTTTTAAGGTTTCAAATTCAAAAACAATCATTCTGAGGGGATCCAATGATTGTGAGGGTCTGTGTCTGGTATCGTATGAAAGGGCATTAAATAAGGAATACAGATCAAAAGTCTGATTTTGTCTAGCTCAATTCCTCGGACTACACTGATCGATCGAAAGATCTAGTAAGTAGTTACCGCATAGGTACTAGAGTGTTTGTTGTCTTAGTACTTCACGATACGAGAAGAACTCACATCTTTTTTTCAAATTTCTAGTACTTAGGTACCGGTACCAATCCATATAATGTGTGGAATGAAAATAATTTGATTATTGGATTAGGTACTTCCTTTGATTATTGAAGTACTTAATCAAATATTTTTTCGTCATACGGTACTTCGATAATCAAAGAATAAACTACATCCATACTACTTCATCACTTCGCTGGTTTATTTGCCGATAATATTGTGATTGTTTTTATTGTACAGATGTACTCTTAAAATTAATAAATCACTTGAAATCTACCTATGCCTGTGGCGTGCCAAAGGATTTTTTATAAGTAGATACTAAAAATAAACCGGCTATTTCTTTTGTATTTTTTATCACGTTGCATGTGAAAAGTCAGCTTATAATAAGGAACACAAATTTTCTGATTAAAATATTTCATTTTTCTTCCCATCTATAACTTAGATCAATACTTAGCTAGAGTTCTGTTGTCATGAATCAAAGACATTAATCATTCTCCAAGTCTCGCACGTGCTTCAAACTAATTTGTTACACTATTTAACTTTCAAAGTTAGCAGTGTTTGATGACAGGAGATTAATTAAATCTTTAGCGGTTTTTTCGTATCAATGAACAGCTGATATCAACATTCAACATATTATATCAGAGAAGCCAAACAACTCCAAGAGATTAATTCAGCAAAGTATGTATGTATAGTGTTGGTTAGTGAAAGCAGTGTTGGCATAATGTAGGTAATAATAATTCTTTAATACATTAGTAAGCAGTAAGCACTAAGCGGTACTCGAATAGACGTGAGAAATAAAGTAAAGTGTAAGGTAAAAGTTTTACAAACAAACTAGCAGCTACTTTTGCTTGTCTGATGAAAACATACCATACATTTTCTTTTATTTCTGTGTGGATTCGTACAAAACTTCAAAGGAATCCTTTTAAGCATTTTCTACATTGCACTAGCAGCATGTAAATTCATACATTTCGTTTGCTTTTATATGTATTTGTTAGTTTTTCTTTTCCATCATTACCATACCAACATCTGTTTACAATCGTGTATGCGTTTTCTCTCTATACTTAAATTAATCAACAATCAGTTAATTCATATGACTGACAAACTTTGTACTCCTTGAATCAAATCCTGAATCGAATCCGGAATAGTTTGATGTGGTCGATAGCTGGGCTCGTAACGCAGTCCACTATCAATCGGGTAGTCGCGTGTTCAATCCCGTATGCTATGTTGTGAAATATGCAAGATGTACCTATTTCGATTAGTATACAACAAACCTAGATACATTTAAAAAAACTCAAGAAAAAAACTTTCAATTCAATTAAAGTAAAAAAATGTTATATTATTTTTCTAAAATGCTGTCTTATTCGTCTTACTATTATAAATTATAAAAAGTTACCTTGGATGTTGTCGGATATTTCCAATACTATCAGTGCACCGCCCAGTCACATAGTAAGGGTATTGTAGATACATATTACGTAGGTTTATAAATCCTCATCCTCCATCCATCATATAGCCTCTGGTTGTTGTTGACATATTAAACCAGGACTCTCATACAAATAATAACAAATATATTGATTCTATGTTATTCTTGGCTTCCTTTACACTCAGTAACATTGTAATTAAAATGTATTTATGTATGTTATACGTTATTTGGACTGTACCACTAGCTACGTATATCCGTCGTATAATATGGTGGATATTGGGGAAATATTATCCCGTTCCGTACACAAACTATTTTGTTTGTATAATAAAGTAAATAAATGTGTAGATCTACACTGAAATATTTACGATATTCATACAAGATATGCCTACAGGTAATACAGCAATTACGTAAGCCATACTGTTTTTTTTTAATCAACCCAAAAATCAATTCTTCATTGCTTTAGCGACTTGCATCACCACTGTTTTTAGTTCATAGTTGTAACCCAACATTTTTTTTAGTATTCACAACCCTTCTAGCTTGTGCGTACTTCTCACTATTATAACCTTGGATTTTGGGATGCTATCTCGATATGTCTTTGCCCGATTGGAAATCGAGCCCTAAGAGTTACTATACAGAGTATGCCACTCAGATTGATTTTGTGTGGGGCAATTTTGCTTTACCCAACACTCGATACCGTACCTAGTCATTTATTTGCACTCCACCAAACAAATGCGTACTTACAATAAACAAATAATTTGCTTACGATAATGACTTAGGCGAAAGCTTTGTAAATGATCGTTGATTTAGATCTTATCGTTAGATTTTAACACTTAGTATCGTTTTGATTTGTAACATGATTTGACTATCACGGCTTAATGGCATACAACATTATTTACTTAGCACTTATTAACTACTCAACATAAATTACCTATTATTATATAACACATTGTGTGCTGTGAAACACCACAGGGACACATTATCATTAACATACGCCAGCTATTAAAGTCAACTGAATAAATAGGTATTTTATATGTAGTTTCATATATATAATACATACAACATACATAGCTATAAACTCTCTCCAAAAATATTAAGTTAGTACTAGAATATCTCGATTATATGGTATTCTTCTACTTGAATGGTAACAGAAAGTAACAGCAACCGTAGGACAGACATACCCTCGGATTAGCTGTTAGAGATCGCTGAATACAAGTATATCCTAGTGATATTTTTTTTACTATAACTATCTACTTTCTGCAATATTCATTTACAAGTACCTGGTATTTTTGTTTTGGCATTTGCCCTTAATTCTGTTTTTATCAATTTCTGTTTAAGGCAATCAACGCTAATTTGTTGTATACACTCGTCAAAAAATATTTCGATAGGGTTATCTATAAATCTAATGTTCCAAGTGACAAAAGCACGGTTTTCTGCATTAAAATGTCACAAAAGTTAGCAAGTACTTTCTCTCATCTTTGTGCACCGTTTGTTTCTCCAAAATAATTTTCTGAAAGTATTTGTCAAGTGGCAGTAAAGTCTTGTAGACCCCTTATAATAATTATATAATATCCTAAATGAACGATGAAGGATGAAAGAAGGAAAATCTGAAGAGGTTGAGAATAACGGGAAATAATAATTGAACATAATTCAATAAACCTACGTAGAATTCGTTAGATCACTAATCGATCTCTCGTCGCCAGTGTCTCATATAACGTTACAGAAATGTATTAAAGTCCCACTTAATTCTATTTTATGGCATCTGATAATGATGGTCGATCATAAAATATACGCTGTGCGAGCAGATACTGTATAAACTTTATGCGATTATTTAAATCTATCAATTCGACCCTCGCAGTCCCAGAGATTGAAATATCCAATATTATTATATTAAGCAAGATAAGATTTTACCTTGAAAATGTTTCAATACACGTGTCGTATTTACGCTTAGTAAGTAGTTGGTATCTGATTATAATACAACACCTTGTTTTGTAACATCCATCACAAAAGTTAGAACATTAACTTCTCAACCTTTATACCCAGCGTAGTTTCGGCAAATAAATAGATACAGTAAGAATTTATAACTACCTACACGATGCGAGGATTGAATGAATGACGCCTAAATAATCCTTTCACATTATTAGTTACATAGTTTTTCTAAAGTTTACAACTCATTAACATGAACAAGCCTAAAATTTGAACTAATTTGCTATAGAGGTTGCATACACGACTCGTATCGCGAGCATAATGTCGCATAATCACTGATACATATCTTTCTGTGTATTTTTTTTCATATCTAAGTATAAGTGTTATAATTTTCTTGAAAGGATACTCACATTTTAAATCAACAAAATGTAAAAATGTTGATTTTGGGTTCACTCTTCCTAGTTAATAATTTAACCTGTCTGTGCCATATTCCATGTTCTGTAATATGTTAGCAATGTTCATATTGCAACATTAACTACTCGATATCATGGATTAGAATCTAATATAATCAATTCTAAACACGTGCGGTTTTCTCTTGACTCACTCGACTTGTTTGTTCATCAGATTTTCCGTTTTTAGTATATGCAGGTAGATTCGGATGATAATAATAGGTACCTTCTTACTTATTTAGAAAATTGAAAATGATACGTGGCTGGCTTGTAATATGCAATTACCGTATAACAGGGGTTTTATCAAGATTATGCCCTAAATAAATTATTATTGATAGGTATGCGATTAACAAGTATACAATCATTTTATGTACGTGTTTTAAAACTCCTGGGTACATTACAATTGAACTGTTTTAACGCGTCTGAAAAAATCCCGTATTACCGGCCATCTCTCGTGAACTTTATTCGACTTTATTTTCATATATTATTATTACAAACAAAAACATTTTTACCCCAATTCTTTTTTATTTGTGTAGGATGAGTTGCTTGTATTCACATACCTTTTGCTGTTTGGGGAAAAATGTATTTGAATATGGTAATCTATACTATAACGTTCCGAAGTATGGATATTATAATAATATGATAAAATAAGTAGGATAGAATACGTGAGAATTATGTAAGTATGTGAATAAAAGTATAATAATATGTACATAAATACTATAAGTGTCTTTACACAAGCGTAAAGAAATGTTGTAAAGACTGTTTCACTTCCTTTTATTGAAATTATCAGGCATACAAAAAGTTCGAGTGGAAATTTCAATAAAGTTTGAAGTTCCATCTACTAACCCAAAATTGATGGAAATAGTAGTTACCTATCTAGAAATACTATATCTTCTGCTTAAATTAGGTAATTAATGTATTTCTACAGTAAATAGTGTATTTTTCCAACTAATTAACTAGGTATGTAAATAGGTTTAGGTTTCCCATTAGGTAAGTGTGTTTTATAATAAGGTAACTGATAGTATGATCGGAACATAAGCAAAATGAGAACCTAACAGTAGGTAACCTATCGAGCAATTGAGGCAAGAAGAATATACGTATTATCTAGTCACATATAAACGATCTCATTTTGCATATCGTTATTCGCAAACTATTCTCACATATATATTTGACCGTAGAATACAAACGATCGACTTAAGTTTGAAGGGTAAACTGACCGTTATTTTAGTTTATCGGGAGATTCTGTCGTAGGTCGTATAAATTACGACCATATTTACTTGAGAATGTCGTCTTGGCATATTTTCGCCATACTTAATAATTTTACGTGAATATCCTTTCTTGCTTTACCAAAATTTATGCCTAAGAAAACTTCCAACAAAAGTGTGGTACCTACTTTGGTATGCGAAATAACGTTTGGACTGGAAAATAATAGGGATATTTATAGGGATTTTCCATACTTCTTGAGAATAATCCAATATAAGCTTGTAAAAATTAGGATGGATCCGTCTCTGTAAATACTCTTCCACCCATTTCACATGGTCTTTTGACTGATCCCTTCAATTTCCATAGCCGAATTTCTTTCAGGACTTATTTATGACCCGCCTTCCTTTATAAATTGGCTTATCTAGACAGAGTATCTAATGTGTGTGCGAGTTTTAATTCTTACATTTCTAGGATAAAGGATTGGATAAAGAACTTAATGGATTCATTTTCTACTTTATGGATATTTTGTCTGCCAGAAGCAGAAAAATGTAATTCTTATCCTGCGATATGGTAGTACCTAGTTGTATTGTAATATAATCGTACATACTACTGGAGGCGCCTCGCCAAGAAACTCAACAGTTAGCCTTCGAATTATTATTAGTCGAAATATAATATTGGCATAACAGTCGATACAAAACAAAATAATACATTTCATTTTATCTCGATATCTCCCATTTACTGTCACAATATTATACACTAAACGATATGAATACAAATTTATTCAAATATGAAACGAGAAGCTAATAAGTTGATTTATAATTTTGGATATGTTAATACAATACTGCAATGTTACCTCATTTTTAATTATCATCGTTATTCAATAACAGGATTAATTTATTTTTTTCCTTTCCAAATGTTCTGCTTTACATTCAAATGTGGTTAAAAGTTTTTTTAAGATACACGCAGTAATCAATTTTCCATCCTCTTCTAACTAACCTACATACATCTAAAGAAACTGTGTATATAGAGAGGAATTATTCTTACAAACCTATGTGTAAAATTTTTTCTTGAATTCAATATAAGCGTTCGGTTTTTGAAAATTGAAAAAAACCCAGAAAATTTGTAAAAGTGAATGTAATATTTATTGAGATCGATAAATCAATGCCTGCCATTTACTTTTTAAAGATTATATCATGCAAATGTTGTCCACAGCTACGCTTCAGGTGGACCATTCTCAAAATCCAATTTTGGCAAACACCTTTTGAAACGGACCAAAGAGTGCATTTTTCGGGGTGCATTGGCAGCTTTTGAACAGCCTCTGGCTGCTTTGCAGACCAAATTCGGCAATTCTGTTTATTGACGTACCCATTGAGTCAAAAATGAGCCTCGTCACTTAAGACAATTTTTGATGGCTTGGATAGCCTGCTCGGTGGGTGGATTATGAGGACCATAAAATGGACGTAACTTGCGAAACATATTTTTCACAGAGCACAAATTTTGATAATAAAATTCAATGATTTGCAAGCTTTGCTCTTTTGTAAGTCTATTCATGATGAAATGGCGAGACAAACTAAACATTTTTGACTTTGACACATGTCACAAACTCTTAAAAACTTTACCGTGGAAAACTAAATAAAAAAATCACCCATTATGTGTCATATTAATTTTATTTACTGTTTCGATGAATGATAGTGGTTAAATGGGTTCTATAGTATGTAACACATAATAGAGATGCGCACAGTAAATAACATCCGTAATTACTGGACCTGCAACCTTCCTGATGCCTTTTACAGACTTTATACCTACTCTGTATGCGCTCTTCCTAATACTGTATCAATGCGAGGTATATCGCAATTATTTGCGAAATCTTCACCTTGTGAAATCGGGAATTTGTATCTCATTTTGGCCCTGCTTTCACATGTCTGATACTAAACTTGTTTTCTTTGGTGATTTTTTTTTTCTAATTTTTCGTTTTTAAAATAAGCGTTTTCCAGTCCAGTGGTACACTGGGTTTAGTAGACTTTTGGAGAGCTACACAAGCACTCGAATAAAATACTTGGCCTGTGTTTTTATAATAACGTTTCAAATACCTAATAAAAATATCGGAAAATCTCACCATTTCCTACTTTGGAGTAATAAAACTAATAATTGTATTTGGCGCCACTCCAAATGGTTTTATGATTTTTGGATAAACAGTTCGAAAGAGATTTAATAAAATTGGTTGTAACCATAAAATAACTACCTTCTATCGCTAATAATTTAATAAAATAATGAATTATGAACGCTGAACCAATTGAAATTATCCACAAAAATCCATTATTCGTCACATACCTACATAAAATAATTAATTGTTCTTGTAATATAAAATTTCATGGAGGTCGTACGAGTGGAATTACGAACATGAGGAATGTCATACAATACGAAATACTTTTTAAAACATAACCAACAAATTCGCAATTCTTTCGTCATTGATACTCTTCGCTATAGTTTTAAACTCATTGAATATTATGATTATGGTGTTTAGATAGCTCGATCATAGTGTGATATTAATTATATTTCAGCACGTACAAACTACATTACATTAAATCGAAAAGTAATCAGTATCCAATTAATCTTATATTGTTTTACAAACGAGTAGATAATTGCAAAACTAACGAACCTGAGAAACTACGAGTAAACGTCCGTATTAGTCGTGAAGCCGCTATTATTACTCGCACTCTGTACTACTTATCTTCCAGTTGGTATAGGTTACTGATAATAATATTATGACTGAAATACTCTTCATATTTTTCACTGTATCAATCCTTCGATTATTTATAGCTTATTCATACACTTGTTTACACGTCAAGTTATCCTGTTAATATTCATATTATAATTTTTGCAAAGGTCGCAACTAAAGTTCGTGTTGAATAACTTTCAAGGAAAACTTCATTCAATTTTTGTACGAATAGAAAACTTTGAAAGACTTACACCCATCGTGTGCACAGATAAATAATAATGGCGGAAGCAAAGGAAATAATACTCGTCCAACTTTGCATTCAAAACTTTCCGTTTATACCATAACGTATTCTTCTATATCTTCTCAGCCTCTGTGAATTTTAAATAGAAAACTCCGAATACTTTTAGTGAAGAATCCAACGAAGAGATAGTACTAAAATCTCCAATGTTGTGCGTTGTGCTGACGAATAATTGTCCAAAACCCTGACTAAAAAGGAACAACTCTCCTCCTTCTAGAATGTAGGTTCTTTAGATAAATGACCGGCGCCTGTTTATATACGCAAGGAAATAAAAACATCTATAACTAAATTAGGCGACTTGACTGCAAAATTTCGGTTAAATTCGGTTGAAGTACATTGTACGTAAAATAAGGATTGGATATTAAATTTAGCATGGACTTTCTTATATTAATCAGGGAACTACGAGTATTTAATTTTTGCATTGCTTGTGTTGGTCTAATAAAGGATGCGAAAACATTCGTAAGATTAAAGTATGCAGGAGATGTATGTAGTTTCGACATGTAAATTGTATTTTTGTGTATCTTCTGCTAAGCGATCTAAAACTTATTAGACGCTTTATAGACCTACGTACAGTATCGTAACGAGAAATGTTATGTGAACATTGTAATTAATGTTGCTCTGTACAAAATTTCATTATGTTATTATCCATCAAGGAAGTTATGTCATCGCCTTGTTCTATGTTGGTCGGATCTGAAACTGAATGTGAATTACAATGAATAATCTACTAGAGTAGAGTGAGTTGTGAATCACTCTCTGCCTGACTAAATAACCATATTACGGATAACATACGATATAACAGGATCGTCAAGCTCTATATACGGTGGCAATAATTCTATTCATGTTATTTGCTAGATGTGCTTTCCTACGAACTTATCACGTAAAATTGGATGTAGATTCATAAACATCGTAAGTTGTATACGAGCTTTAGTAATCACATCTAGAATGACAGAATTAGAACGCTCGTTTACTTCCTATTGATTCAACCGTTAGATACTACTTTGTAATTTGCATAAAAGGAAAATCAATGGTTTTCGTGATAAAACTTTTGGAATCAGAATCATTAGTCGTAGAGATAATGGGTATCATATCTAATCTATTTTAATTATATTCATCTAAGTGTGTTCTAGATTATTAAGACAAGTCTTAGCTGATTCTAAAATATAATACCTTTCTCTACTCTAAATGACTGACAAACTTTTACTTATAGTGTTACAATATTACATAGCATAATATAAAAAGTGTCGATTTCTTCAGAATTTTAGAGATAGCGAAAGACCAACTATCTGACATTTTGCAAGGTCTCCACACTAACGAAATCTCTGTTCATCGGACCTTGGTGGGTTTTTGAAAAATAAAGTTGTGGAAACAATTTTACAATTGGGTCAATTCTGTATCTAATTAAATGCGTCCTAACTCAAATAAGACGTCTTTTCAGTTATTTTGTTGTAAAATAAATTCAAAATAAACCTATTTTAGCTCATAAATTTATAGAATTAGACCTATTATTTGCTTGGTTTGCTATAAAATGTAAGTTGTTTGTTTCTCTATACAGTCTTTACTCTAATAATACATCTACTAATGCTTGGATATATTTTATTTACAGGCAAACCAAAGAGATAAATAATTTACAGATTTCAAAGAGAACACGAATGAAGTCGCGTATTATTTTATTCAGCGAACTAAATTACACACCTTAGGTTACATAATAACTTCTAGAGAGTTTCAACTACACGGTATCAAAATAACGAACTATTTTGATAAAAGTGATGACCGTGTGAGATTAGTTGAGACACAGACTTCATGTAGGTACCTGTGTACGAATATTTCACAGCAAACATTAAGGGCATGGCACCAGGAATGACGTCACAGTCTTTTCCCACGGCATTAAGGTTCAAAATTGCGTGACAATCGCATGATAAAATGGTAAAAATAGCGTTTTTTTTCCATTTTCTGGGGTTAATTTTGCGTCTATTGAAAAACTTTTACGGTTATTCCCTAGATTTTAATGCATATTATCAGTACAAGAAAAAAAAATTACTCCGCGACTTTCGGGAAACGAGTTTCCGTCTTTCGCAAAAAAGGTCAGAGGTGTTTTTAAATATTTTTTTGCGAAATCTATACAAGATATAAAAAATCTATTACGGTTATTCCCTAGATAAAGGTTCAATGCATCTACCCTATTTTGTTCCAAAGCATATTTAGTAACGGTTGTCGAGATAGAAGGTCTCCCGTTTTTAGAATTTTTTGAAATGTCGGTATGCACACTATTAAATATTGATATTCAACCCTAATTAATGTTACGGAAATCCAGTGATGTTTAGTACTACCTATGTCTCCCAGCGAAAATCATATTCCTTATTCATGATTTCAAAGTAATTTTCTATGCTATGCCTAATGTGTTTTTCGGGTTATGAATCCCGGTTTCAAAAATATTGCAATAATAGCTCACCTTATTTTATTAAACTTATGAATTTAAGTTAAATTAAATTGTTTAATTTAAATCTACATCCAAAAATAATGTCCGTACATTATCCAAAAGGATTCTTTGACATAAATGCAAATAACATCAAACTAATTCACTCTTCACAATTTAATTTACATTTATTTATAAAATTTAACTAATTGCAATTCGTTGCGCTCTGGTAAATAGAAAGATTCTACCAAATTTGAACAATATATTTTTTAAACGAACCAAGCGGCAGTATTGGTAGAAACTGTACGTAGTTAAAAGGATAACCTTTTTCTTTCTGTCTTGTATTGTCAATTGCCTTGTACCCATTATGTCTCTATACATTCTTTTTTCGCCTGTTTCGTTAATGATATTTAGATTTCTTCTGCAAATGTTTGACGACTCGTTCTTTGTGAGAAAATTACAACTAGGTAATTAAAGACGTACGTACACTCAATTTTATCTTCACTGTCAAACTAATTTAAGTTCAGTAGTTATACTTATACATATTTATGTTTTGTGTGCCTCTGTCGCAGTCTGAATGTCCTAATTTAAAACTAATGAGATGCGCTTTAATATTTATACCGATGGCATCTAAATTCTCTTTTTGGTTTAAATATTATGGATATGAACTTATCGTTATAGGATTTATATATCTAGTATTCTTTGAAACACTCAAGTTACAAATGCGTTCATGAATTTCTCACTGTCTACACACTAGTGCTGTAGAATGACGTTAAGAAGATCTTCAATTAAATAAGGGTCTAAATGAAAGAATGTGATGTGACATAATGTTATAATAACAAATTTTGTCTTACTTGTAAGGAATGCAGTTTTTTGCTACGAAGTTATATAAACAAAATTAACCCAACATCCCTACATACTGACTGACTTAGTTATGGAAGCAATATCTCCCTATATACAGTGTTACCATTCCATGTTTTTGTTCCTAGTTGAGTTATCATGACGTCTGCACCTCGAGTAAACATTAATTAATATCGTCCAATAAACGTGTTGCGGCAAATAGATTTTGATTTATGGAAAAGCAATCAGTGAGCGCATGTTGAATAAACAGAAATCTGTGTTATTAGAATTCATGGGAAACGGATTATTCACAGATTAAAATGATGAAAAAGATTGGAAATGTCGTCCAAAATCTTTTTTATTCAACTGGGCGAATTGAGAACGACCGTGTTATATTTTGTGAGTCGCTGGCAATAGTTGTTAATAGCTGAATGATTGACAACAGATTGGATTACGTATCTATGCGAATATTTTAGCTCAATGCCAAAAGTATCTCAAACGACAAACAATGCATAAATTCTGCGGAAATTCAAAGTTGTCCTTATTTCTGTCATAGCTCATTATTTCCCTATAAATGCCTTATACTAAATAATAGTTTTAATAATACTAGTAAATACTTTAGTTCACTCTACTTTTCAGATTCAGAAATGTTCGTAACTAAATCGACAGTTGTAATCGATTACATATACTATTTTACTATCATTGCAATTTCCAATTACGGTTTTACATTTAAAATTCCTGTTATAAAAGTAATATTGCTTTCCTGAGTATAAATAGTTTACACAAATTTCTAGAGCTCAAATTAAAATTGAGAAAATAAGATGCAACATTTTATATAGGATGTGGAATATTTCCAGTGACATTTTCTCTCATTAAAAAACTGGAGCGAACTGTTTTTAATAGTAAATAGAATATAGTGGAACCGTAAATAAGTATATTGTGTTAATGCCGCGCTCCATTTGTTGGTCGCCATATGCCTACTATTGTGAAAATGCAGTAAAATATTCAATCCTCGCTAATTATTTCCGAGTTTTCCTCTTTTGTAGACCAAAGCGTTGAGACATACAGACTCTCATTATATGAAAATAAACATTTAACTAGAAGGTTCTACACTTTAATGGGATATTTTTTTAATATCTCTATCTTATATTCGCTGAAGAGATGATAATGTTCTTTTTACATTATCATTATTTCCTTAATGAACATTTCGACATTTCGCGTTTCCCAAATTGAGTAATCAATGTAAATTTATTTCTTTTACGTGAATTAATATTATCTTATTATTTCATTGAATTTGGTGGAAGGCATGAACAAATTTTACATTAATTATGTACTTTAATTGGGAATGCCTTCCAGGGAAAACTGTATTGAACATTATACACATCTAGTGGGTATATTAAAACATTCTTCAAAAGATCCATTAATATTTATTCACAATACCCATAAAGGAAATTTTGCCTATTTAATTTGAATTGGATAAATATTTTCTCTTTCAAATATAATTCAAAATGGCTATACTTACCTAACTACCATATTCAATGTTTACTTTATTAATCGTCCATATATTACATACTTACAGTATTTTTTTTAATCAAGATGTCCATGCCTACTGTACCTAATCTAAATACTTATTTACTACACATACTACTACTCTATAACAATGGAATCACGAGAAAAGATTTTTGAATTGCAGAGCTTTGCGATCTTCTTGTGTTCTCGAAAAGAACGTTAATAGATAAGTAGCTTAGTTAGTCATGATCATACTGTAAAAACTAAGAGATTTACTTAATTTTTTTAATGTTCCTTTTTAAAAAAAAAGCAGAACTACCTATTGAATAATAACATGCCTAATGCTAATTACACGTCCCCTCCCAAAAAGCAAAAAGAAGAGGTAAAATAAAAAATAATAATTACAACGGCCTGTTTTCTATTGCTCGTCTCAACGAAATATAAAAGTGGAAATGTTGTTTTATGATTATTGCTATTCCTTTTGTAATGAAAAATTATTGTGCTGCCATTGTTATTTTTAAAAATATATCATCTTTTTGTTTTCCATTTTTTTATACAACTCCAATTTTCTGTAGGTACATTGTATTTCGGGTAGGAAATGTAATCAGAAACCGGCTAGGTTTTTTTGTGCCTTGTAATTTATTTACACCATAAAGAAAATGTTATTTTTAAACACTCCTCTTAAAATACTGTGTTTACTTTGTAGAGAAAATGTGTGCCCACGTCAGATAATAATGATGTTATTCTGTAGAATATGTATAGATATATAGTATATAGATACAGTCCAAAAAAATAATAACTTTGTACATATCAAAACGTAAGTATCTGCTCGTAATATATCGTAAAAATGGATACATAGATACCATCTCGTTTCGTTGACATTTTAATGTGAAAAAATATAGATGAACTAGAATTAAATGGTGAATGTTACATTAAGGTGTCAAGTGTGACGAATAATCACAAGACTGATGGAAATACATAGTACTAATCGCACTTACGATATTTCTCATACTTCGGATTTTTTACGGTGGATCTATGGAAGACATAAATAAAAGTGTATGAAAGAACCTTTACCTTAAAATTATTTGTATCCCTAAGATTTAGATAATATATCCTTTCTTTATGTAGTAACATTAGTAAATGAAATGTTCTGAATTTAATGTTAATAGAAAAATTTTGTGGTATACGCGTTTCTTTATATTACAAGTTCTTAGTAAAACTGACCATCAGATAATTCATCTAATTCTCTTGAGTCATAAAGATGAAACATGAATTACGACATACATTACATATTTGCTGTTCGTTATTTTCCAACATATTTGTATTATCACGATGTTGTGTTTAAAAATTAAACTTTCCAACTTAGTACGTTATGCCATTTTCATTTTGGATAGGTGACGTGTCTGGAAGTTGTAAGACCCAAGTATAGTTAAGGATAACTGCCTACGTGTTCAGAATTTCTACGAGGCATAATATAAACATACAGCAGCAGGTGACGTGCTCTTAATGGGGGTAGTTAATGTTACATTTGCGGTAAGAGGACTTTAGATCAATATTAAAAAGGTTTTAATATTATGAATTATGCAATCCTGAAGAATGTTTTATTGATTCTCCCTACTCCACATTATTTCTAAGCCAGCACCCCTGTCTTTTTCGGTAAGTACTATGAAATTTACCAACCTAATTTCTTTCATTTTTTATCTACCTACACTTTCATTACAAAGTCCAATCTCCATCTTTAAGTACGATATAATTATTATGCATCTGTTCTGAAGTTGTTGTTGCAAATTTTAAGTCACCCTATTAATGCAAACTTTTCGTCGGTTAGAGTTTGAGTTTCTTTGTAATGCAAATCAGTCATCACGAAGTTTTTCATTAATAAGCAGAATAAATCTCTCGGGATAACAGAATTAAAATATGTAGGTATATTGAGTGCACCTTTAGATAAAATACACGATTAAATAAGAATAATTTATGTTTATTTAATGTGTAGTGCCAAGTTTCAGGTATCATCAGGCACTATCGTTTTCGCAATTTTTTATAAGCAGTGATAATTAAATATTTAGGGGGCTTTACATAGTTAATCAGAATTTTGGGAGTACCCCATGGGGCCTTACCTAAATTTTGAAATATGTTTTATTGGATTTGCATGATTAGCTTTTTCTCTTTTCCTATCTACGTAAATTATATTCATTTTTCATGTGAATTTTATAATTCCAAAATTTACGAAAACTTTTTATTCAGCCAATTATGTAAATTTTCCTGCAAAAGCAATTGTTTTCTTTTAATAAACTTCATAATAACAGATACCTCCATGTCGTGCAATACGAGTTTTCTTCTTTCATCAAAGGTCTTATAGGAATTTTATGGAACACTTCAGAGACCGTTTTTAGAATTTTATAGCACATTTTTGTTATCATTCACGCCCGAATAACTTTCGGAAATAAATGCAAATTGTTAATAAAAAAACACTACCTCACAGTAGAAACATTGTTCCCATTTTTATATTATAAAATGTGAATATTTTACATAAATAGATATTCTAATAATAAGAGTTAGTGATGAGTGAAATGTTTGTAAAAATGGAAATATTTTTGTAACATTCACAGTTAACCTTTATACTGGTATAAAAATACCCAAATAAACTTATCACTACCCACAGACAATAATCGCTTTTTTAGAATACTGAGGTTAACTTCTCAATTAATCAACCGAGGTATCATTATGTATTTTCAGTAGTTAGTTTCTAGATATCCAAATATTTTTGATAGTCATTCGCAGATATTCCAAGAAACTAGAATATGTTCTACCTAAAAAAAAAACATTCTAGACATGCGTCACTTGCGTTTCAATACATTTTTCTGATTACTTCAATATATTTTCCCAGCACGCAAACAGATTTATTTTCAATTATTTTGCGTTTAATCATGTTTTATGTCCCAGAAAACATTATGTCTATTTATAACATTGATTACTACAAAATAATTAGCAAATAAAGGACTCTTTCTTTTCGTGAAGCGAAACACTGCTCCATAGATATTGTTACCGTCAAAACGCGTTTTAACTAACAACGGGTTTTGACTGTAACAGATAAACTAAATACGTCAATTTGCCTTAATCGCAAAATTCTCACATTAAACGGCAACCTGTACTTCAAAATATTGCAGATAAATATAAAAAGGAGCTTATTTTATTCATAACTCTGAAATTTCCGTACGAGCTTGTCATTCACCGTCTTTTATTTATTTTCTACACCAGCATAATATCTCTCTTATGAAATATAACATAATATCCTAAACTGTTTTCTCCCAATCTCGAAAAAAATCTAGTGATTGGTACCTATATAATTCGTACCTTTTATTATTAAAATAAATGCATCCATACGAGTTTCATTAAAACTTTTAAATACCTTAAGTGGACGCTGTTCTTACATAGAACGGCAGTATATTCATGTGACACAAATTGCAATAGTAACCGTGCGTATGTTTGTTGAAAATTCTTTCATGAAATGAAACTATGCATGTAAATTGTATATCAACTAATCGATGATTAAATAAATCCATTAATCATTCTACACCTAGTTCAATACAAAGGTTCAAAGTACGCAATAGTAATAATAAGTATGTATAATAATGAAGCATCTGATTGCATGTGATTTATGTGGCAGAAAGTTGGATATTGTAATAATAGATTTTAATTATTATTATTATTATTCGTTACGTTCCACGCTCAGCAATATTCATTGAAAGAGGCAATTGTTTCGCGACATAAGCACCTTTTGATAGAATTAATTAATTAATAAAAATGATTGATGGGCGTAACGTATTGTTTGATAAATTGAACAAAAAATTCTGACTCCCGTGTTTTCTAAATTATTGCGAAATGCTTTGTCAAATAATTCCATTAGTATTAAATAGAGATAATTATTTATTTACTTTGATAAACAGTTTCCTAAAACTATAGTAATATTTCAGTTACAACCAAAGATTACTTTGACATTAATTAATTGCTTTGTCACTTAACCGAATTTTAAGCTGCCTATACTTTATTTTCGATTTCAATATACTGTGTGCTTTTCAGTGCTGGTTTATGGTGAAACTTTCCTCGTGCACCCGTTAAATATCATCATAAATAAAGAGCGTAATTTTCTTATTATATGAAAGCTACGGTTCTTGAAATCATCATCTACATACAGTTCGATGACTTAAGCATCATTTTGTAAAAAACACAGTCTTTCGAGCAAGTTATTCAAATTCTGATCCCTATAGTATTAGCATGCTATGTTAAATGTAAAATATATCAAAGACGAATAAAGATATTAAATATGTATTTTTTATATTAATATACCAACGTTATTTTTAAAAATATTGTATTTAATTTTAGGATATGAGCTTACGCTGCAAGTTGACAGCATTTATTTCAAAATATTTTGTATAGTTACGGTATAAAATGAAATGTTGCACACTGAATAAAACATTCATCAGTTTGCAATGCAAAACATTTCATGAATATTCCTTTGAAACAAAGTATTTCGACATAATAATCGACTTGTTTTGTATATTTAACTTCCAGTAACTCTACCATCGAGCATTCCTCATAAAATACTTATACATAAATATGCTTTTTATTACCTATGTAATAAATAAAAGTCTTTTTTTGTGACTCAAAGATTTTTAACGGTTAGGAAATATCTAAAATGTCCTTAAGTAAAAAATGCTGAATCTTCTATTACTATCGGAAAATCCGTAGGGAATTTCTATTGTAAAATATCATTCAATACATTTTTACACCCTTTCCATATTCCTATATACTTTTTGATACGATAAAAAATCACCTATTATATGATGGCGCTATGCTCACATATATTCTTCTCTGATGTAGTAAGAAGATAAGGCAGGAACTATATATTGAATATCATCGCTTCCCACCGCGGCGTTGAGTGAAATGAGAAAAAGTTTAGGGATTTACTTCAAAATGAAATGTCAAAATAAAAGGAAATAAAGGTGACCTATATTGTACAGCAGATTCTTTTATCTTTAAATGGAATTTTGGATTTACTATTCGATCCCCAAACAATTTTATTCATGGTTTCACAAAATATCTAATGTATAAAAAAACTAGTATGAAAAGTAACGTTGACTAGTTCAAATATTGGCAAAATATGCTAGACTCATTATGTATGGTAATAAATATTGTAGAATAACTCCGCTACTCAGGGAACTACACTGGCTTCCAGTGTATGCCAGAACGGAATATAAAGTATGCGTGATGGTATATAAGGCTATCCATGGTGAGTCGCCCCACCATATTAAAGAAATGTGTGTGAAAAAGAATATGGGCTGGAGGCATCGGACGCTGAGGTCGGCTATGAGTCTAGCACATGAACTAGAAGAGCCGCGGAGGGTCGTTTCTACGGTTTATGGGGACCGTGCATTCTGTGCAGCGGGCCCAAGCCTGTGGAATGCCCTTCCACTCAGTATTAGGTGTGCCAAAGGCCTGGAGGAGTTCAGGGTGTTGCTGAAAACTCACCTCTTTGTGCGTACCTACGGGTCGGTCACTGGTCAGCCAATGATTAGCCAAAACTGATTAGATTCATTTTTATTTTTACTGTTTGTGACGATCCTATATGGTGAAAAGAAAAATGTAAGGTGCCCTTGGGGCGATTTTATCGCTAAACGGCGCCTAAAATTGTCCAAATATTATTATTATTATTATTAAAATACTATAAAGAACACCTGTCCCAGATCCTAGTGTAGTTATTACGTTTTCGTACTAGTGAAATAGTTAAGTTGAACTTCGATTGATTAGTTAACATTTATCTTATGATTACGAAATGTCACTATAAAACGCTATTCCTCACGGAACGTAATGGATCTCCCGCCTCAAGGTACACTAAAACTTGAAAACACCTAATCATGCACGAAATATTAAATTCAGACACGCAAACCGGAATAATATTTTAAGTGTCATTGTATTCTGACCTTGACTTGGTATTTTGAATAATTACAAACATTAATTATTAACAGTTTTACAATTTTATTGAAATCACGATTATTTCAAGATCATGTTAACAGATCGAGTAGTTTTTAAGTCGGCGATCATAATTGTTGAAGTTTGTTTGTGTATTTTAACAGATTGTATCATAATTGTATTCAGATAGTTTGGTCGCTTGTAGCAGTGATCCACAATTACCTACAATAAAGTTAGTTCGACACGTAGTATGTTTTATGCAACCTCTACAGCACAAACCCATTTTCTCTTTGAACGTATTCAATTCCTATGATGGCTTTTGTGTAGATGTTTTCTAATACCTGTTATAAGGTATTGTTAACGATGATTCTACATTAATCCAAAATTTTATTAACCGTCCTATACAACAAAGGGTAATTTTCTTCAGTATAAAGTACGTAACAAGGTAATTAGATTACACGTAATAGATTTATGTTGAACCATTTTTCAAAGAAAATTGTTTCATGTTATATTCCAATATGAAGCAGTCAATACAAGGTTAATCTTAAAAATATCAAGGGTCGCTCTCAAAGTCTATTTTGGCTTAAAAGTCATCCATTTTGGATTCGTTGTAATGTAACCATCTCAAATAGGATATTTTAGTACCATGGAGGTGCCATTTTGAAATAGAATGTCAAACGGATTCACGGTAATGGTTTCCTATAAAACCAAAGTATCATCTTTTATTGCAATCCGTTCCGTTTTTTGTTCTTTGAAAAGTCTACTTATTTTGGAAATATTCAGACCTTTTTCCTCTTGGAAGTCAATATAAAACGATCTTTTTAATTAAAGAAAGTGGTCTTCTTTCATTACAAATACCTGTATTTTATTTTACTCGCAATCTTTTATACTTGCATTTAAAGTAAGTACCTTATAATTTTAAACATTGAAATTCTGGAACTCTTTCCAAAAAGCACCTGTATGTTTATAATTTATAGTGTGAATAGCGAAACTTACAATTTTATATTGTGACATTCCGTAAATTTATGACGATTGATACCATCTACGATATATTATTATGTATGAGAAAATGAAGGAAATCACACCGCTATTACACCATCAAAAAGATCTTTGATAAAATGTGTATTATCTCCAAACTTATTTGTTTATTACCTGGCGTTTAATAAAATGTTACAATATGCAAAAAATAACTTCTGTTTCTCTGGCAATACAAGAGAATATAATAATTGTTTTTCGTCACACGAAACAATATGAACATTGAAGATACTCATAGGCACTCTTTTATATTTCGCTAATGGTTCATATCGTTCGTTTGGCTTTACAGTAAAGTTGTATTGCATTTACTCGTATATACACGTACTATTGCGGTGGCCTGAATGCGATAATAACCAAAGACTGAATGCATCATAGATTGTATAGAAATAGATAGATATCCTCAGTGGTAGCGGCGGTGAATGGTTACATGATGTTTTGTTCGTGTTGTGTCCATACAGAGAACAGCCGTCGGCGACAGATGCATGCATATTGCATAATATAATACAATGAACTGTGCATGTATGCCGTATGGTTATATTATTATTATATGCATGTTCAATATCGTCTCAATAGTTCAACATAGATGTAACTCGCTTCACTTCATTAATCATTATCATAATTTATTACTCGATTACTATTACTTCAAATCCCAAGTACTAATTACTTAATTGGGCGTAGATTATTTTATCAAACTTTACATCAACAATTTTGTTAGACATTCATTTTCTATGCCTAATTTTCCCTATTTCCTTAATGATGAAGAGTTTGATTTTCCTCCTCAGAATCGTTAATTTAGGTTTTATGTAACTGCTGTATTGAACTGATGTTGCAACGGACGTGCAATGTGCATGCAACGCTGAATACAGGTAGACGAAACGTGCATGTAACATGTAATATCGCACAATGGCAGACAATAAAGGTATGGGGTGAAGGGAGATAGGAATGATATGGCGAGTTACAGTTCCAGTGCAGTATTGTGACTAGTGACTAGTGAAATACACACCACCACATCTTTTCACTGACAATATTTTTATATACTCAAACACTCGTACGTATAACTTCAACTTATATTTTATTCTCTGTTTGTGGCAGTCTATTGGAAGATTTAGGAAATTATGATTTTTTAGGAAACACATTTAGCAAATACTAATACGTAATTCATATAGGTAATTGGAATCTGTTATTTTTTAATTACCTCAGTTCCACCTCATAATACATGCATCTGGTTTGCTTTTTAGCTCAGTCTTAACAATTAAACCACTGATGATCCATATTCATTCTCAATACAGATATACTTCTTCAACAAAACTGAGTTATATAGTAGAACTTGGTAGTACCTATACGATTTCAAGTCTTCGTGGAAATATTATTTTATTATCATTTCAAGAGGTTTTTCTTTATTTTCGCTTGTTACACACCTTGCGTTGACAAAAGAAACCATCAACCTCAGTCATAAACAATAACAACAGTAAATATTTATATGAAAAATATAAGTACTCGTACATCTCAGAGATACTTTTACTTCCTATTTATGAAAAGAGATACGCACACAGAGTTGACAGCACAAAGTACACAGAATACAACAAGCTTTCAATTTACTAAGAATGTCTATAGCATACAATAAAAAATATGGAATTCAGCAAAATCTGATAAAGTTCAATATATTTTCTGACTCATCTCAATTTTGGTGATAGCACAGGTAGGTATCTAATACTTGATATTAACGTGTAAAAACTACTGTAATATTTATGCGGGTAAGCAAGTTAATTCATAAGTTATACCACCAACAATTGTTAGAACAAGGATGCAGAATTTAGTACGACGAGTATTAAAACAGTATCCATCGGTGACGAAGTTTTGTTTACAATACTATCGTTGTTCGTCTAATTCATGCATTAAATTCCAACCCCTATCCTGATAGTCTTGTTATAATACTTTGACACAAAGTTGAAGTTGATATCTGATATAGGAATATGTATTCTGATTGTATCGTAACGTCAGCCATCACCCAATACTATTCTATCACCACTATTATTACAGTATATTCCTACCTATTCAATCTTGAGAATAACACTGCCTTTGTTAGAGATATCCCTGTTTTGTTTTACAGTTTCCCAGTACGTAGAAACTCACTTTTCTTTGATCAAATATAAAATTACACACGAGTATCTGTCGCCGTATTTCAGGCCAGAAAGGAAATGTATCATATTGTTTTCAGTACATATTACAATAGGTTCTTTAATTGTTCTCTGAATTTTGCTGTATATAAATATTTATTTCAGTCGATTCACCCGTAAAAGATTGCATGTCCCGTGATAAGTTCACGAAGTAAATTATTTAGTAGATAGAAACATCGTCCATTTTATCAATTCTATTGTATTTAGCTATGTATGTATAAACTACCTGATGAAGCAAAAATATCTAAATACATAAGAAGAATAAAAAAAAACATTTTCTTATTTGGGTAGATATGTTTTTGCTTAATAAATATCTTATTACGCAAGAAAAGTTTGCTATAAATTATTAAATTTTCGAGTAGATACTGTATTTATAATATTCATATTATTTTAAATACGTCTCTATCAAAACTACCCATATATTGTCCAGTGCTGGTACTAGGTATGTGTGTGTTGCTGTTATAAATAGGTAAGTATATTAACCGCCAGTAGATAACGGCGATGTGTTCATGGCATAGGTTCATTATCTATGAAGTATATTGTGTTGTGACGTTATGATTTACTACATGAAGAGATAGTAGCCCTTGTCCAGTGTCCAGCATGAAAATACACATACCTATCGTGTATCAGATATGTACTCTACCTTCTCGCCTCATTCACTAGTCCTCATAGCACTGGTCATAGCTCATAGAAGAGGTCTGGGTTCGATTCACGACCGTAACGAATGAATGGACTAGAATTGATTAATGTTTCTTATCCTAGCCGGCGCGGCGCGACGATCAGTCATAAGCCTGATGGAAAATGCATTTCGCTGCATTGTATGTATTATATGTCTGAATATTTTATTGTCTTAATCAGGTTTCTACTACACATTACTCAAAGTATGAGAACTATGATTGCTAATAATTATTTTTCTTTTGTTTCAGGTGAGATCTCATCTATATAATAAGCTTCTTCTCGGTATGTACTGACGATTTAAGTTTCTCACTGTGTAGGAATATAGTTTATCAATCTATCTATCCCGTCATGCCGTATACCTTGCTGGGCAAGCATAGAGGACAGCGCCACTCACATCCATCCATATCTCCCTTCAATCACCTTTTAATCCGTCATACACGCTCTGCGATTCCTCTTGTTCAACGCGCGTCCATTCTTTAATTATCTGATATCAATATTGTGCTCACTCCATACGAACGCGCATAGGATGAATGATATTTCAAAAAATTTACATATTAGTAGGTAGTGTTTTACTCCTACTGGTGTCTTTCTCTTCACCAGTCTTTCTCTTCACCAAACGTCGATCAAGTTTATCTACACACGGTTCACCCGAGAAACCAAGAAACAATGTCAATCGCACACCGTGAAAAGCTTCAACATTTACTTAGTAGGTATTGTTATGTAAGTCTTTAGATACCAAATATAATAGTTTCAATATCTCTTATCTTAAGCCGTCTTTTTCAGTAACGTTTAACATCAGTGGCCTCCTACTTCCATTTCAACAATGCCGTACAAATCGAGCCATTGAAAAAACTTGATTTAACAATATCAATATTAGACCATTAGCGAGTCGAGGGACGGTTCAGCATTGTGTTTAATTGTTGTTGATTCATAGTACAAAAATGATTGCATAACAACATGACATCAAATTTTCTTTAATAAAGAGTGTCTAGAAAGAAAATTCGTTATCATATATGCAGGTTGACATGAAAAGTATGGGCATTGTAGGAACAACGTATTCCAGCGTTGATGGCTATTTCTCATTACATGGATATTAGTATACTATGTACCTTCTCATTTTACACGATTCGTATATCAATTCATATTTATTTTTCTGACACGTAATGTTCCATGCACGACAGAAATATCGATTCATTGTTGAAACAATATGGAAAGTCCGATATTTATACAGTGGTGCATTCGGACATAGCAAACAAACACGAAAAAAGAAATTACAATAGAAGATGTACTTTACAATACAGACACAAAATAGTAGTACCTAGTATAATCTGTTTCTTGTAAAAATAGTTGGTCTTTTATAAATAAAAGTCATATTTCGGCGTTTTTAGGTGCATATTTTAAGGTTTTTAGTGTCATAAAAGGCACGCATTTTTTGGGTTTTTAGGGTCATAATTAATATTGGAGTCAGTTTTGTAACTGACATGTGCATACCTACTAACTAAAATAAGACAATCTTTCTCAACTGTTTCATATAAAAATAAATTTTAAAAACACTGAAGGACATACTTAATTTCAAAAAGTTATAGAATCGGACCTGTGCTTAATATTAGATTGATTAGAAAATTTAACCACAAACACGTCAATCACAATGGAGCCAAGGACAAGGAAAGGATTTGACCAGACAAAATAGCAATAAAACCACACAATGAATGCCGAAAGCACTTTTTTTTTAAGATGGCAACTGTTAGTTTACTCTTTTGAAACTTTTGAACTCTTCCATTTTGGAATGCGCGTAGGTATTAACTATTCATCACATAATTAAAAATCAATGAAGTTATCAATTGTACGAAATACTTGTAAAATAATATAAATTTCTAGAGATCCAAAAGTTGCGAATTGATTGTAATACCTATGGGCATAAAACAGTGTTTGATAATTGGAAAATTAATGACCAACGATGGTAATTTATTTTAAAACAATATATTCGAATAAGTCTTTCGTTATTTCAAATGAATCTATTATTCCGTTACTTCAATATAACAAAATTTAATTAATGGAAAGATAATAATATCTTTAGTAATAATAATATAAAGTTTTATTTATAGAAACCTCCGTACTACTTACGCACCAACGTACAAACGCCTATTCCATTATCCTAAAATAATCCCGACTAATAAATTATTCTCACAGAAGAATGTGAAATTGTTAACTGCCATTGATTTAAAGTATTATTTATATTGGGTCCGAAATGGTTGTGGTATTGTGGTGGCAATTTATTGTTTTGGGGTTGAAAAATATTAAATTAATAGATTTACATACATATTTTATCGTATGAACTCCTAAAAATACATCTTTAAATTAGGGGAATTCAAATAATCACAATTAGCAGTCACACCCTAAATAATCACTATCTTCCATGCGTCTTTCATCAGCTATCGACAATGAATTATGAACGAGTATGTCCACGAGATAAAATTTTCAATAGACCTAATTTTCTTTTAATTGTTATCATTTCTGTTCATATCTCAGAGATAAAAGTAATAACAAGTTCGTTTATTATTTTCAGCTAAAGTTTCACATTGACCCATCCCTTCACTCGTTACAATACCTAATACTTTAATTTGATAACTTTTCCTTCAACCGTTGTAAGTAATTTTAACAATTAACTCTTTAAAAAGTTCTAGTAGCTACTATGTAATAATAACCTGGGAGTGTTATTTGTGTACTAACTGTATAACTTCCACAGAGAAAGAGAGAGTCTCTAATGGTCAGAGTGAGAGTGCCATAAAGTATTCTTACATAATATTCTCACAAAAGAAACACTTGGGGTAACGGCCTTAATGTTGTAATGTCCCTTTTGGTTTAGTCGTTTACTCTCATACAAAATACAACCTACCCGTTTTAAAATTAATACTTCAACATGTGTTGTTTTTCCTTTCCACATCTTCCTACTACTTCATCTTTAATGTTCCTTAGGAGAACACCAGGAAGATCAGGAGATGCAAATTGCGTCTTAAATTTTTCCATACTATTCCTAATTCTCCGGTCCAGTTTTTATAGGAACACTGATTCTTATTATAGAGACGTGAATAATCGATATTTTTATTTCAATATCCGAAAATTATGAGTCCTTAATAAATTTCACAGCGTTTTAAAAGTCTTAAAAAAAAAGATTTGCAGACCTTTGTTCCCCATCATTCATTTTATTCCTTCTAAGATAAAATAAGAACAATATACCTACTTCACGTTGTCTTGTCTGTTTCTTTCTGTAATATTCGAGTCGTATAGATTATCTCACAATATCTTTGCCAGAACATCGTCCTTAATCCATTTTTTTTTCACTTTTACTGTAACAAGAAAAATTAAAATGATACCGCTCTTTTTTTTGTTTTCCCTATTCGCATTTCTGGTTTTCTGAATACAGAATTTTGTATTATTTCCATTGAGAGGGGCTCTTTAAGCACTTCACGTTTACAAAGGAATGTTGAATATAAAAAGGTAAGTAAAATGTAATAATAAAACTTGATACTTACCTTGAAAGTTATTTTTATCTTAAGGGTCGCATTAGCTTTTCGCATTAAAATATTTTATTCGCGTATCTTCCGTAACTAGGTATCCAAAACATATTTTAATTCCAAAGGCAAAAGAAATCGTTTTTTGCTTTTCATAGATTCGTTAACACCTTGATCCTGTTAATCACAATTTCGCTATTAGCCCAGGAAATTTAGCTTTGTAGCGTAGATAATTGTCGGAAAGCTGGAAACTGTTTTAATCCCTTCATTAACATGCAAAGAAGGTTTCTTGAAGTTTGCACCAATTTTCCGCTTGTGCTAAGTACAGGGTGACCCATAAACCGAAAAAATAATGTACTTTTTTCAGTTTTTCAGTAATAACTTCTAAACTATGCTTTCTACGAAAATGGTGTCTTTTTATAAATTAAAGTACATAATATTCTGCGTCGTTTGAGCATAAATACTTCTTTGTACCTCAAAAATTATTGTGATACAGACACTGTCAAGTACATATTAATTTTCGGAACAAATTGAAATATTCGTATTTTTCACTTTTGTTGTTGAATAACTCCCCAACTCAGGTATTTATGGTAATATTTTACTAAAAGTATTTAATTGTGGGTCAATTTTCTCTAACTTGTGATTAAAAGTTTAGACCTACGGCACACATTTAAGGATGCACAGGTATTTAGAGAGAGACGAGTGAAATAAAGAAATTTATTAAATGATAGATTTAGATATGTTAAAGTTAAACTAATTTAAATTTTACGATTTCATTTTATTAATGTATAGTTTTGTCAATTAAAATCTGATTTTTAATACTGTTACGCCACTGCCTAATATTTTATATCGAAAAGAGTATTTTTTTTACATTCATTGATTTTATTAAAATATCTCCTAAACGGTAAGTGTTATGAAAAAATATTTATCTCACAATTTATCTAGAATAATTTCTCTATATTGCATTTGAAAAATAATTTATCTAATTTAAATACTAAGTGAGGTAAAATTGATTAAAAATGGTATATAAAAAATAAGTTCATACATGCCGTCACTTTTTGTTAAATTACTTCTAAACCAAGCGGTGTAGCGTAAATCCATTAAATTGCATTTAAAGCTAAATAAATTTCCTATAAATTAAGTGTAATAAAATTAATTTGGGAGTTGTAATAAAAAAGTACTAGATGATCAATATCAATATTTAGTAAAATAATTCAACGCTTCCCATACAAAATGTTCTTACTTAGCAATGTGCCTCTACACAAAATCAACTTTGATCATCTAGTACTTTTTTATTATAAATCACAAATTAATTTTATTATACTCATTTAATAGAAAATTTATTTCGCTTTAAATGCAATTTAATATATTTACGCTACATTGCTTGGTTTTGAAGTAATTTAACAAAAAGTGACGGCATGTATGAACTTATTTTTTATATACCATTTTTAATCAATTCTACCTCACTTAGTATTCAAATTAGATAAATTATTTTTCAAATGTAATATAGATAAATTATTCTAGATAAATTGTGAGATAAATATTTTTTCATAACACTTACCGTTTAGGAGTTATTTTAATAAAATCAATGAATGTAAAAAAAATACTCTTTTCGATATAAAATATTAGGCAGTGGCGTAACAGTATTAAAAATCAGATTTTAATTGACAAAACTATACATTAATAAAATGAAATCGTAAAATTTAAATTGGCTTAACTTTAACATATCTAAATCTATCATTTGATAAATTTCTTTATTTCACTCGTCTCTCTCTAAATACCTGTGCATCCTTAACTGTGTGCCGTAGGTCTAAACTTTTAATCACAAGTTAGAGAAAATTGACCCACAATTAAATACTTTTAGTAAAATATTACCGTAAATACCTGAGTTGGGGAGTTATTCAACAACAAAAGTGAAAAATACGAATATTTCAATTTGTTCCGAAAATTAATATGTACTTGACAGTGTCTGTATCACAATAATTTTTGAGGTACAAAGAAGTATTTATGCTCAAACGACGCAGAATATTATGTACTTTAATTTATAAAAAGACACCATTTTCGTAGAAAGCATAGTTTAGAAGTTATTACTGAAAAACTGAAAAAAGTACATTATTTTTTCGGTTTATGGGTCACCCTGTACTTAGCACAAGCGGAAAATTGGTGCAAACTTCAAGAAACCTTATTTGCATGTTAATGAAGGGAATCAAATAGTTTCCAGCTTTCCGACAATTATCTACGCTATACCCCCTTTTTTAATGTTAAAACACTGGTCTATATGACAAAATGCATTATTTTATGCATGAGTCATAGATTTATTTATTTATGATACGTACCTACTCTGGTAACTTATAAACAAATCAAAAATTCAAACCCACATTCATCCATTCATCTTACCATCCGCTGCATGTCATTCTGTCTGTAAAAATATAGACAACTAATCACAAAGTGCATCGGAAAACAATAAGTCATCATCTATATTTTGTACTATTTTCTTTAAGTTTTGTCGTTGACACTGAAACTATTGTCAATGTCAATGTCTCATAAAATATATTTCAGAGTGAATCGATTTAATTCAACCGCAAAAGCTCCTACAGTAACGTGGCTTTTTAAGACACGTTAAAAAAATATGTAAATATACAGGTACCTACTTAATAATAACAAAGAATTAAACATGTTTTGGTTGTGTCCTAAAATGTACATAGCTGGCTGATTACAATCGAAATTACAATGATTGAATAACCTATTTTTGGAAGAAGTATGAAAGTACGAAGTAATGTAGTTAGTAGATATTTTTATATTGAATATGTATATTTTACTGCATTATCATGTCTTAAATAAATAATACAAATTATATGGGATTTTGCGTTAATAATGGTGTAGTTGTAACGATACTTTTGTTAACTTTATTATTTAAATTTATCAAGGTTATGCCGGATTATACTCGTATTACTATTGGAAGCGAATATTCTCAAATCCATCTCAAATTCAATCATCATGCCAATTTATTTCTGCCATCTTTCTATAATATTCTATAACATCTTGTATACAACAATAGTGGGGTTGTAGTGGCTTCGTCTTCTTTTGAATCAAATCCCAAACCCACTTAAACGGCGTGAAGTGATTTCAATGAGGTTCATCTGCCGCTATAAAATCCCACAATAAATCGATTCAATCCTCCACCTACCAAATGAGAATTTATTATACCTATTCTGTGACACCTAATACAAAATAAATTTTATTTCGAAAGCACGTAATTCTGAAATTGACTCATCAAATATTTATGTACTTACGTCTGTGATTTTAATTTCGTTTGACAATGGATACAATACGAGTATATTCTTAATTTGATGTTTTTTAAATTGGTCAAAAATTCTAATTTATTCTCTCGAAATGTTAATGGCGTTAACCTTTTACTGTCAGGCTTTACTCTGGAGAATAACATTTACATGAAGTTTAATATTTTCCACCATTTAGTTCTGTAGAAACTTACTCGCACCTGTGTATTTTAATATACCGGCTTAGTGTAATCGTTAAAATATTTTGACTATCTTCAAATTTCATTTATGCTCTAATATAATCTATCCTTTAAAATTGGTCACAAAAGAATCGTTTTTAAAAATATCTCCATCACTCTTGTAATTAACTTTATGCTTTACTATATATAATGTTCCTAAACATTTGTATTGGCACACCTCCTGGCTGTAAACCTTTTAATGTCGTGAAATACAAAACTGTTTCACAATTACGAAAATTTATTTCACTGTTTTAAACTATTGTTTAATTTCATACCTACCTTGAAATTTTACTTTATATCATAAAGGTTATCAAAAATATTATTCTAACCCCCGTTTTCACCAACTTTTACCTAAGAAGGAGACCCCTAAGAAATTTCCATACAAAAACAGAGATAATATTCTATTTTTTGACACACAGGCCTACCAACCACACCCTAATTCCATACAAAATGCAACACGCAACTCACCTACGTTAGGTGCCCAAATATCTCTGCCCAGGCTAGGTGAGTTGCGTGTTGCATTTTGTATGGAATTAGGGTGTGGTTGGTAGGCCTGCGTGTCAAAAAATAGAATTTTATCTCTGTTTTTGTATGGGAATTACTTAGGGGTTTCCTTCTTAGGTAAAAGTTGGTGAAAACGGGGGTATGTTTATTAAGTCTAGCCAACAATCGTCCTAAAATCTGCAGTAAAAGTGTTTATAGATACTAAAAATTGCGTGTCAATTTTTGTATGACCTTTATTTTTTAATGGTTGATAATTGTCCCGAATGTCTAAGTCCTAAACAATGATTCGGCAATATTTTTTTGCGACTGGATATGTTATGGATGGTTCTATAGCTTGTTCTATCGCATCTTTTTTTAGTACAAGGAATCGGAGAGCGTGTGTGACAAATTGTAAGAATGTGACGGAGGCTAGAAGTGTCTATAAGGAGAGGGCATGTGTAACGCTTTGTCTTCTCTGCCTACCTGCAAGGGACGTAGCGGGAGGGGATAGATAAATAGATAGATCTTCCTTAAAAAGTACACGAGGAACTAAATGATTTTGAAATAAACGTCTCGGAAGGGCTAGAGTGAGTGCAACCACTTTGATAATAAGCAATAATGGTTTTCCATTATAATAAAACTGTTGTATAATAAGCAGACCGTCCACACACAATCAGAATAATATTTCTCCCCTAAGGGTGAAACCACTTTGCAAGATTAAACCACTACCTGATTACTTATGTTATGATTAATGTCCCGTAGTGTGAACAGACACTAAATATTTTTATTTCCTATTACATTAAAACGAATCACGTTTTTGAGATGGGGAAAACTAAAACATTATATGTATACATACTTAGTATTGTTACCATGTACAGTTGAAATAAAACGCAAAGACTAATTTGATTAAATTTTGTACTTATGTACGTACATAAGCTTTTTCTAGTCATTCCATTATATGTCAGTCTTATATGAACTAGATACCCACAATATGACCTATTTAAAATTTTTAAATGTTTTTCAAATCTCCTTTGGTATGGCCAGTGGCCACACCACACAAAATGTGAAACTCTAGAAAAATATTGGAATAGTAGCAATCATGACTCGTACACTGAATATTATGATATAACCATGTACTTTTTGAAAATTAATTGTTCACTACTGTATCAAGAACACTGCATTACTTCTCTAGAAAATCTAAACACAAGACACACATTTTATTGGTATTTCTTAATTAATTTTATTCAATTGTGCAAATTACCATACAGTAGCTAACTGACTACTAAACAACACACCAAAATAAGTAATAATAACGATCTTATCAAAAAAAGGGATCGCAAATGTAGGAAATAAAATATCTTCGCTTCGTTGTTATTTATTATTGAGGGGTGTGTTCTTTATGCTTGCCGTTCTTTAACTTTAACAATCACACTAAACAAATTAGACTATAAGATTGATATCAGTTCTATCTTCAAAACCACATTCTCATTACAAAGTTAGTATCATCCGCCAGTTGTAAACAACATTGAGCCCTAACCTACAAATACTTTGTCTATTTCATCGTATACTGGGATAATAACAAGGTCGTAAAATATAAAATAGCAACATTACGATATAATAGTAGTGGTTATTAGGTTTATTGTACAAGAATGTATGTAAATTTTACAACACCCTTGTTTTCGCGTCATTTCATTTAAAGATAAAAAACGTAGCTAGCTGTTGATACCTACTGCAGAGTTGGAGCTGTAATATTCTTCGAAGAGTTACGGAACTAAGTCGGACGTATATGATATTTTGGGATAGATAATATCAATCAACTTTCCCTAAACATCTTCTTCTTCTGAATATAGGCCTTGTGGCCTGTTATGAAGATGGATTAGCCTCCTGCGATGTCGACTCCCAACTGTCAATCCATCTCTTAGGTGCGGGTCTGCCCGGCAATCGTCTGCCCTGGGGTTGGCCGTGCAATGCAATGTGAGGGAGTCTGGATGGCTCCATTCTCCTCACATGTGCATACCATTATCCCTAAACATGGTAGGTAATAATAAATAAATAAATATTTATTGGCCAAAACAAAATATGCATACCTAATTACAAAAATAAGACAATCGTAGTGTGCCAAAAGGCGGACTTATCTTACAGTCAACCCGTTCTTGTTGTATCAAGTGTAATAAGACACGTGTAATCCACAGCAAGTGGACTCGATTATAAACCGCAAGTTGTGCACTCCGACGCTAATACGCGATACCAGCCCCATTTCCCGCCCAAAGAGAAATACTGAATGTGCCCTTAACACGCTACGTTGTTGACCTTTCCTTACAAAATCAAGACTCATTTGTTTTTTGTTTTTGTTTCCTTTCTCTTTCCCTCCCACTTGAGTTGTGATGTAAATCATAGACGTCGATTAACAATTCGATGTTTTTCAATCTGTCTAGCCCCTTACGCCGCGTGCCTTGTGGGGTAGGCAGAGGGGACAGAAAGCCAGACTGCCCTAACCTTACACACACTCCTTACTTCCGACACATTCGTACAATTCACATCTCTTCTTTCACTCGTGTACCTGTATCTTCTTGGTCATCATTCAATTTTCTCCACTCGTTTATTCTCTCCACATGCCCAAACCTCTTTCAATGTTTTCCAACACATTCTTCTCGACCACCTCGTTTCTTCCTTCTTCAGTCACGTCCATCGTCCATGTCTCGTTAGCATACATAAGAGTAGGAAGTTCCTTAAAAATGATTTATTTTGGATTCTGTAAGACATACCTATTATTTCAATAACATTATTTCCCGCACTCATTTCCCCCGTAACCCATCTACAGAAACTACATTTCTTTAGTCACATGAATGACATTACATAACTATCTAACAAAATTGGAGTATTATATTCCAGACAAAAAGTCACAAAACCAAAGTTTTAAAAACCCATATCAACAATATTTATGTCTATGATGCAATTTTTAAAAATATATTTTATGTACCCGATACTTGGGTAACTTAACTCAATTTCGATGTACCTATACAGAATTAATAGATGTTTTTTAAACCATCAACACTTTTTAAAAGATACGCACCTCTAGAACCCCATTGATATTCCTTTTCCATTTACGTACCTGTGTGAATTATGATTAGACTGTATAAAAATAAAACAGGGAAAGTGGTCTATTCTTATATAATTTCCTTTTTTGTTTGTAAATAAACTACTAAGTACAATACATTCACATTTACTATTGGGATTACTTCATTTCCATTGTTTGGCCTCGTATTTAATTAATTAATGTTTTCCTGTAGTCGACCATGAGAACAATGTATGAAAAAAATCTATCTATCTACCCCTTTCCCTACATACTTCATCCCTTGTTGTATAGGCAAGCAGGTAGAGGGACTAAACTCCTCTGTCTATGGACACACTGGGGTTAATTCTGTAACTATAATTAAGTGCGCACGTAAATTATTTCGTAGTAAAACAAATTTAAAGGCGACTAATTTTAGTTCTGTGGACCTTATTTCTCGTTTCCGTAAAATTTCATTCACACAAGTCATTTGAAAAAGAAATGTTTAAATTACAATACAATCGGAAAGCCCTTCATGCGTCCTTCCTAAGGGAGCTCACTTAATGCTACATTGTGTGAACTTCTCGGCTCTCCAATTGTCAAATTGTAATACGAATAAGAATTATCCCAAATATTTCACTTAATTAACTTTAAAAAATAATCCTTCTACCTTCACCTCCAAACTAAATGTGCTGAAGTTATTTTCTTATTTCATGAGGTCCAGTACTGTCCACTATCTACCTACAATAAACCTGCACTTTGCTTGACAATACCAAATTTCCATAAATCATTTTCTCATATTATGTAAAAGACTGTGTTTCTATATTCTCCACCGTTTCGTGTTAGAGAAAGCGCATTGTTACGGTGCATTGTGAAATGGTGTGATACGTACTGTGATATGGTGACATGTGGTAGCTCTGTGGAAATAATACAGAACAAACCTCCATGCATGTGCAACGTGCATTGTAAATTTTACCTAGAATGCGAAACACTGACTATATTTTGAGGGGTTTCAAGCTAGACCACCGATTAATTTCCATATGAGTTATACTCAACAACAGATGGAATTTATATTTGAAATAGCGGACGATGTTGTTAGTAGCCATTATTCTAGCAGTCTTTTCTGGCTGGATTCTCCTGAGTCGTGGAGTTTCAATTATCTTTTAAAGTTTCGGATGGTCTGATTGGCACAGACCATCTGGGACTTCATGCAGACCAATATAGAGGATTCTGGTATTTCTCATTGTCTGTACATGTTTTTATCTGTAATCCAATGCGGTGAAAATTCCAGTTTTTCCAGTTTCAACGCTTGTCTGTAGGGTAAACTTAACGCAAATTTTCATATTTCCTTCTTTATTCCAATATCCAGGTTCAATCTAATATAGGTAGATACTCTTGAGACTAGATAGGCGTATTAGCTACCCATATTTTCCACTTTAAGCGGAAAGACTTAGGGCTAGGAGTTGACCTGTGAAACCACTTAGATATATGTGTGTATGCTAAACAGAATATCCGGTACAAATTTATTCCTTGTTTTACATATGCCGCCCATATTTTCCGCCCTTATCTGCCGCCTACTTCGTTATTACTACCTTTTCTTCACGAATGTACATCGCATTTTATGCCTAGAAAGCATAAGAATATATTACATTTTCCGTTACCATCGCGTATATTATTTTTAAGGATATGTTAATAAGTCCATATATTTTTAAATTAAGATATTCATAAGATTTATGCTGCTATATAAATTATCATATATTGTTCGAGCTTCAAAGAGCCAACATTATATAATAACATACTATAACCGTATATCTATTACACCAATACACTCAGAATAGAACTGAGAATGTGGGATGGTCTATATAAAGGTATACTCTATAGATAGAAATGTATATATTATTGAAAGTTTTCTCGACAGTTCTTCTTTCTAAATTTTGAAATGTTCTGTAACTTTGTTCTCTAACAAGTTTCACGCTTATATATTTTTATATGCTCATATAGTTCTAGAATACTTTCTCGCCTAGAATCATGATACATTCAAATGGAACATGCATAGGAGATGGCAATCGTATCGCATTTATGAAAACTTATTGCCTGTTTGAAATTCACATTTCATATGTAAACATTACAATTATACTCGTAGCACATTTTGAGTATTTCTTGCCAAATTGTCACTGTGAATAGTCCTCATATAATAACTCGAAACATATAGGTATCTAAATACAATTTAGTCTGTCGTTGAACTTCAATCCCATAGTATTATTAATGGTATCACAAACATATTCAAAGAGAGTAAATTACTCTATGGGTTAAGTGAAAATAAACATTGCATTAGTCAGTTAAGTAGGTTTATGTAAATTCAAAACCATACAAGTTGACTGAAATATTTCCAGATAAAATATTTTTATGTTACAATTTACCCAAAACTTTTACTTTACTTTTAAGTATATTGGAGTGAATTTATCTTATCATTATTCCGTTTTAATACTTCCTATGTACATTCTCCATTATACTTTTATATATTTATTAACATAATAAAAGAATACGAGAATATTTTATCACTAAATTAGACTTTATTGTATTATTTCACAGAACTTTTCCCATGAATTAGAAACTTTCCGATTGTTTATTGATTCTCTGTTATATTTATTATGAAACAACATGCAGTACTTTCTTTCTTTTGCTTAAACTTCTTGCTTAAACATTGTATACAAATTTATAAAAGAACATTCAACAGTCCTTGTTTGCTTTTTGCAAAAATAGCAGTTTCTACAAATGTGACGCGGAAAATGGATATAACTGTCGGTGTTCTCTCTTTTCAGTTTATCTGTAATCTGTGTGAATTATTTAGCTACCAAACTTTGCGCTCTAAAAACCATTTAGCCATATTCTATCCAAATTGTTTAGTCCACAAAGGGAATATCCTGTATTCGCCGACCGTTTCAGCTCAGACCATTATAAATGATATAAGAAACGATAAAACGCTCTAAATAACGACTTTCTTACATTCCCGATGGAATGTTTATGACTGAAGTTAATAACTTCAAAATCTAAAAAAAATATTAAGTTGAATTAAAACACTACGTTATGCTATAAAAAAAGGTCTATATATTTGAAGTTTTGATTACCGTTAATTGCTAATAAAAGTATGGTATAATATTATGAAACCTATATACCCTTACCTCGTTTTCAAAAATCTTCACTATTGCTTGATTTATTGTATAACGCTGAGCGCACTAGAAATTTTCCAATTATTCACATTATAATATTATGAATGCATTATTGTATACGTCTTATGGGATATGAAGTCCTCGGTGCAGACACACTATTAGACTTATTATATTACTCAGTAGACTCTGTTAGAAAAATGTGAATATTGTGCAGCCAAGCTGAGAAAATCCAGATGCTTATTGTAACATCATTGTATATGCATGTAAGTTTGCAAGTGCCTTGCCAAACACAGATGATACAAGATACAAAATGACAACTTCCTTAGTTTACACAACTTCAAGATGGGCCAATAAATTGAAAATATAAATACTGTTTTATTATGTATGAGATACATTCGTCGCTCGAAGAATAATTTTGTTATAGAAAACGATTTCGTAAACTCGCTGTTGAAATGTTGAAAAATATTTACACTTATCTAAATGCTGCCATCATATGATGCAATGTAATATATTTCATACAACATAAACGAATTTGGAAAAGCGTTCATCCTTATCATCACAACACTCCACATAAATTGGATTAATATAATATCTACACAACATTTTCCTCATATCGTTCGTGAAACAGAATAGAATCTATGATGATGTGCTGTGATGCGAAGCAACCCTCATATTGTCGAATATAATCAAGAAAACAAGCTGACGCTAATTATTCGTGAAAATGTGTTAATTTTCGTCTTACCTGGAGGAAGTAAAAACTTTAACTTGTGTATATACCTACGATTAGATTGAGTTCTGATTCGACAATTCTTCGAATACTTGGACCATTCAGTAGCTCAAAATTACTCTAGTAAAAATCTATTACAGGCTTCGAGTTATAAATGATTTGTACCTGCTCATTATGGGGGTCATAGTCTGAACTGAAATGGAAATGGGCAGGGCACGTAGCAAGACTAGATCATAATGGGTGGACATCTAGACTTTTATAATGGAGACCATGGGCAAACAATAGATGCGTGAAAAGCAGGGGCGTAGACTCCAACAGTGCGCAGGATACGGCGCACCCCCAAATAATTCAGCTCGACGTGATAAAATAAAAATTAAAATAATCCAACAATAATGTCAAGAAATGTTAGTAATTCCTTAACGAAAACGTTCGACTCCTTTAAATAGGCAAACGCTAGCACACCATTTCGTATTCGGTGCGCTCACTATTTGCGCTCCGCCAAAACGCAATGATTGTCATACATTTCTAACAAACATTCGTATACCGTGGATTCGTTTCATCTCATACAAAATGTTAGCAGTGCCTTGTGCGCTGCACCACAGGTACATTCTATGCGTTGTGTGTGATGCGTGAGGGACAGAGGGTATTGTTTTAGGCGGGCTAGGGTGCGGTGTGCGGGCGGGTGAAGGGCTTGTGACAAAGATTGTAAGTCCTTACTTAACAAACTCTACGCATCAATGCATCCCGTATGACATAATTTTTACTTACCTCCTTGTACTCTAAGATGAGTCGACGAGCTGACCTTGCAAATTAATAACATTTTTAGTTTCGCTTTGAATACGGCATTGTTTTGACTTGATAATAATGATTATTATATTTTGTCGCCGCGCGGGGTGAAATTATTATTTGCTGTTTTATAGTCATTGTGGTAATACTAAATTATTAGTTACATTTACAGCTAGTTACACTTAATTTTGTTAATACTTGATGATAATTTGCATAGGCAATTCATGTTTTCTCTGAAGTGTCGATTAATTTTTATTTTGTTACTGGAACTAAAAAAAGTCGTGTTAAGTATAGATGATTAGCATAATATTTGTACATTGCAGATTTGTGTGATAATTTCATAAAATTTATATGTGTGTTAGAACTGGCATATTATATTATTGCCTACTTTTCATTAACGAGTGGATAAATTGTTATTTTATGATATAGCTGTCATAACATGAAAAAAACAGGAGAATCGATCTTCTTTACAAATAGTAAGGAAGGATTCTTATTTTTATGCTAGTCGTAATAATTATCCATTATTATATACCTATGTTTTTGTGGCCCACAAAGCGGTAAGTTATTTTATTTGATTATTTGTATAGTTATTCTTAAAAAGTTTAGTCGGTACAATAGAACATTAAGGAGATATGTATTATGTATTAGGTATATAGGTATAACTCCCCTCTGTTCTTGAAAGTCGCACCCCCAATCTTAGAACTTACGCTACGCCACTGGTGAAAAGATGACGTAACCTCGGTAGCGGTGACAATGGGTGAGAAAGGTAAGCAACTGGAAGCAATGGAAATATTTGTAAGAGGCCAATATCCAGCAATGGAGAAACCAGGGCTGAAGAAAATGAAAACTTTCGTTGAAATATCGTATTCCATGAGAGTATTTTTAACAGAGAAAATTTGTGATTCAATACATTTTTTTATGCAATTAATTATTTATTATGAAGTATTATTATGGAATGTTAATGTGTTATGAATAACGAGGCGTAACGAATGAGTATTATGCCTCTTATTATATTACATCACAATAATAAATCAACAAGGGGACACACTCCGTATCACAATAATCTCAATTATTCATTTCATTACTCTATTAATAACGGAATGAAGTTAGCAGAGAATGAGTGACTGTAAGACATCAGGGGTAGTGACTAAAAGCTTGGATGGTTAAGACATGTGGAGAGAATGAATGAGGATGACCTAAAAATATACGTGAGTGAACAAAGTGACGTGAGGGGCGAGACTGACTTAGACCGATCATGTCTCAAAACGGACACGTTTTAAGTAAAATAAATCGCAGGTCCTGTATTACAAATTTCGTGAATGTGTCGAAAGCAAGGTTTCTTTCTACCCCGCAAAGGATAGGTAGATAGATATTAATAATAAGTAAATTCAAGTACTTAATTTGATTTAAGCAACATGAAATATCCTTATATTAATAATAATAATAACAAGATAATTTGTATAGCGCCGTTTTGTGAGTATGGACCCACCACAAGGGCGCTTTGTTAATCTAATATTAAATTAAATTACTGTCTTACTAAATTTCGTTACTAAATTATTGTGTCAAATTTCACTACAGTCACTGAATCGCCTTTGGGAAGGTAGGTGTCTAGTTATTTTAAAAATAAAATCCGATCTACATACTAAAGAAAATTAGTTCGGCGGTCTTTTATGCTAAATTTGAAAACTTTTTATTGGAAGGCTGCTATCAAACTAGATACCACGTAAAGCATTTGTGTAAGTGCATTTAAATATCGTAATCTCTTTTAATCATAGTTCATTCTCATTTTCAACGTTTTTCTGAATCACAAAGAATATCGTCAGTACGTAAAAAAATGCTTTGAGATGCAGCAACAGTTTCATAATAATCGAATGCACTCAGAATATTAATCGAAGAATATCGCAATTTTTGCAGGAATTTACATAAGAATTTCTTCCATTCTGTTCTTTTCTTTCTCATATTCTTTGAACTGTACGCGGATCGTTTGACTTAATTTTCATAAATGAACTCAATGTGTATAAATTTGGCACGGAAAAAGTCATGCGAGGTTCTGAATATGCATATTATTTTTATATGCAAATGTTATTTATTATTCATTTACATCGAAAAAATATCTCCACTCGTAATATAAACAGAAAATCACCGACATTCATATATGTACGAGTAGTATCTATTCATAATAAATAATTCAACGGGTTTTTTAAACTCTGACAAATTTACATGTAAATAACACTGTGAATTTATACAGAGGGAGCCACTTTAAAAATGTAGGATAATGCTTAATTACTATTTTTGTTTTTAATAAAAATATATGGATGTGTTTTATGATTAAAGCACAGGCCATAAAGACAACATATTAGCAGAAGAATTCAATATGAATTTTCTAGTGTAATGTTTCATGGGTTCTTTTTCATTCCTGTTTGTAAAAAATCAAATAATATAAGCAATGTACAAAACAAGAAGTTGAATAAAACATTGATCATGATATGGTATCAGAAGTATCCCTTTAACTTCTCCGGTTTCCCAGTGTCTGGAGGCAGTTTGTAGTCGTTATCTTTGAATAACCTGGCAACGGTCCAAGTGCCTGTGGATTCAGACTTGGCAGAAGTCATGCTCATAAAACACAACTGATAACGAAATTGTACAAAATTGAAATGTCAAAATGTTGTCAGGCAATATGTGACTAGATCCTTCTACAACATCTTCAGTTGTTGTTCATTTACATACTTTTATTTATTTGTTTATTGTTCAAACGGCCTCAAGCCTTTGGAAAGTTTACAATACAAATAGTTAAATATATCTACAATAATCCATCACATATGGCGTATAAGACCAACATTCTGAAGGAAACTAAATACCGCTATGAATGGGTAAATACTTTACAAGCGAAATTTCATCATTTTTGTGATTAGTATTTTTGATGTGTGAAAATTTCTTAATAAAGGACGAAGGTTTTACATTATACGAGTACTTTTATTTTCATGTAAAGGACTATAAAAATGTTAATGATATTAATATTTGTGTATTGATATTAAAAAATATCTAGGATGTTGTTAGCAACACGTGTGAGCGATTACCCACACAGTGTGTCGGGTGTAAAAGGTTTTTCATGTCAGAATTAATTAAAAACTCCATGTGGACTGTGGAAGAGCAGTTTTACAAAATAATACATAATCTCTGTCTATTTATATACGACCTCACGTGGCACTGCCAGAGTGTGCGTGTAATTTATCATCGGCTATGCTAGTGATCCCGACAGATTCAGATTAATGAACCGTGTACTAAAATAGACAAAGGACTCCCAGCCCCTTATCAGGTGTTAGCAAAACTTGAAAACCATATCCGTTAAGGATGAAATAATACGTTACATACCTGCCTGATTTTTTTGTTACTGATATGCACCGTGAAATACTACCAGTCATTTTTTAGCATTTGAATACAGTAAAATACTTAAGTAGAAAATATGATAAAAAATAAGTACATGGTTCGTGCAGTTCTCCTAAACTGAATATGCCCGCTTCGAATATTAGCGCTGACAGGGTAGCACGACACAAGCTTTAGCTTACTGTGTACTATCACAAGCAAGATCGCTTTGCTTCTTGCTTACGTCACCCTCAACGCGTAGAGTGCACACACTGATGACTGGTCTAGCTGACAAGATCAATCCAGGTAGTATAATGCATGGCAGCTGCGTTATCTTTTTCGCCCATGCCTCCCAACTTTTTTCACGTCTATTCTTGTAACACCCAGTTTACTTACAGTCACGAATAAGTCACATGACAGGGTGGTGCCCCAGCACCATAAAATAAAATAAAATAAATACATCATCTGTCATACGGGTTGAATATGGACTCCATTTTATTGAACTGTAAATTATTAACTGTTTCTGAATTGTCTATTAATATTACACGGTTGATTGATCTTATCCATCATGTTGATGACGTTTATACAACGGTAGAGCCTTTAAACCTATACAATATTATTTTATAACGAGCGATGTGAAATATAATAGAGAAACGCGTAGATAAACTTTTTACAGCAAATTACTTACAAAATATTATTAAATTACTAATTAGGTACTGAAGCCTTATAAAAACCATTACCCCTCGAACCTTTCATGGGTACATAATTACTAAATTTATCCTACTTACACTTACATAGTCTCGTCTTCCGAGAAAATAAACTTGTAGTTTACCACAGGTGGATATATTAAAATACGAGTACGTTATGTTACTATTGCTTTAGCATAAAATATTTACCTAGAAAACAGCCTTAAGCTAGGAACTTTATTATTATTGGCAGTGGAATGACTTAAATATAACTACGAAATCTTCATCATCCTACAAATGTACTTCAAATCATCGCAAGATTATTGTATGAACATTTGATGTAGGGACCTTACTCCACGAATTAATATTCCCTATTAGACAGGGACTACCAAATAGTAGATAAGTTAATATTTCTCTCCTAGCCTATACTTAATGATGTCCTTTCAAACGGAAGTAATTTCAAGCTAAAACTTTCTTTTGTCTCTGGTCAGCAATATTTCTTGTTTTTTTCTCTTCAACTTTCCACCAAGGAAAATTACTTTTCGCCCTTCCCGCGTCCATTTACTTCCTTCGTCCCTCGTTTTCCGCATCATTTCTACGAGAGAACAATACTTCGTATATTCTATAAGGAATATATCTCAAGAAATATCAGGAAGCAATAAACCAACAGGTTTTTCGTTTCCTGTTGCTTTCTATGTTTTTATTATAATACATCTAGTCCGAGAGCCCGCTGCTTAATTTATGACGTATCTGTTTTTTAATCGAAATGTGGTACAAATGATAGCTTACCAATAGGGTTTTACATCGCACTAGGGTTGCCTATCAAAATCTTGCCGCAACCCCTCCTGCCCCCCCCCCCCGAAAAGGTCCCTCTTCGCGGTTTTTCGCATTTTATAGGAATATGGTAAGAGATAGGAGAAAGTAGTCAATGACAAAAATAATCCTTGCTAAATTATCTATAAAAATGTTATGTCAATTTTTTCGTACAACTAGCAGTTTACAAAATGCGAAAAACCGCGAAGAGGGACCTTTTCGGGGGGGGCAGGGGGGGTTGCGGCAAGATTTTGATAGGCAACCCTAGTGCGATGTAAAACCCTATTGGTAAGCTATCATTTGTACCACATTTCGATCAAAAAACAGATACGTCATAAATTAAGCAGCGGGCTCTCGGACTAATCGTATCAAAATAACTCCAGGTTTTTGAATCTTTTATAACCTATAATTGTGTCCAGTGGTGGGAGGTATAGGTACCACAATCTTTCTGCAAACTCATTCCTGTCAATATGTTTTTTTTCCTGTTATTTACTCAAGTTATAAATGTACTCTTATTCCATGAAGTGAATACTCTCGCCTGTACGTTGATGTAATAATTAACAGGAAATAACTAATTTTATTAAACTCGTGAAAGTTATTATTTCAGACATTTTTTCATTAAAAACTCGAATCCCTGGGTGCCGCATTTGCAAGTACTTCTTTGATTCAGAAAAGAAAACACCGCCTCAAAGTTCATAATTTTTAAAAACTTTTTGTTTTGGACATTTCTTAATTCAAAATATACTACGTACTTTGAGTTTATTTTTATCTTTCATCAACCCATTGCGAAACGAAAGGTGTGGATACCAGATTTTAACACCTAGGTACGACGAATCGTTTTGGTAAAATTGCTGAATATTGCCGAAAATGAAAATCAACTATTTTTAATTTGCAACAATATTTGCGAAAAAGTTCAAATTATGGCCGGTCATATAATTAAAATATTATGTACTATTCTTTAAGTTATGAAACCGTGCGAAAAAAGCGAAAAAATATGCTATTGTCGATGAATTATTGGCTAAATCAATTATATAGACTAAATTAAGAATATCAACTATTGATATCCAACCGAATATAAAAGATACCGACAACAAATTAAATTACTGTCGATTTCTGGACACATCTCTGTTCTTTGTCACTGAGAAATACGAAGAAAAAAAGATTCCATCTAATCTAATGAAAAGCAATTCCAAGTTGGAATTATTGCACTCAGTCTTTTTCAAAATGGCACAAAGAAATGTCAATGGAAGAGAAGTGGGCAAACATAATAACGTTAGTTTCCGGAACGTTCTGAATATTGGAATGTAATTAATATATAACTTGCGCTCTCGATTGGTTTAGGTACATCCTTTTGACCTAAATCAAAATTTACGTTCTGTCCTAAATTTCCCTAAGGGAGTAATTCTAAATGGTAAACGTTAACTAATGCCCCTTATTTTCAACTTGGGTTTCTTTCATTTTTCCCCAACGCGCTGCGTTAGAAATTGACTCATTAATAATATTAATTATTATTTCTGTGAAGTTGAATATAAGGCGACTAATTTATCTTTGTGCAGGTACAAGTATTAGGAATATTTCGTCAGATCGAAAAATTTGTTGATTTTGAGTCATTTCCTACCACGTTTTACAATGGTTCAGGAGGTATGTGTTTTGAAAATATCCGATGATAATTGACCTAAAATAGAGACGCTTTGATGTTGGTATCACAGTGTTGATTGAGTATGGACTGCACGAAACTGATCTGAGTAACGAAGTCTTACGAACATACGTCGGCGTCGTGGCAAAAACTGTGTTCAATCAGAAGGAGAGTCCGAACCGGAACCCATCAATTAAATGTTATAAAAATATAGAAGGAGATTGTTCAAATACCAATTACATTGTATTCCCTTCGTGTCGTATTTTTTTAAATGTGATTCAAAGTAATAATTACATCTACAATCTACACCCTTCCCAATACCTTCTTAGTAATTATTATCCTTCACGTTGGCATTATTTCCTTTCCTCATTCTCCTCGCCATGCGCCACCTCCTTGCTGTCAAATTATATTATACTTGAAGAACAATAATTGTTTCATTGTACCTATGTTAATTAATGTCTTGAACGTCTTTGTTGCTTAATTCTAACTTAATACTAACGAGGATTGTTACCATAATACCTTATTGTTACGATGTATAAAATTCTATATTATCTGTGCTCACATTAAATAGGTACTGGTGTTCAAAGAAAGTAAATTATTAATAAGTTCAACTCACAGCTGATATTTCAACATTTCTTAGGTTTGGGAGATTTAATTTTTATTACCACGCTTATTTTACCTTCATCTATCCTTGTCTGCATTCACATTTTCTCCATAAATTTTGTATAATTAATAAGGAGTAGCTTGTTCGTTATTTTGTTTTATAGTCTGTAGTAGTTTTATAAAAATGTGACATCGGACTTCAGCTACCCAAGAATGAGGGCTTTCTGAAACGAAAAAAATTTCAAATCGGAAAAAAGATAAAGAAGAAGTTGGGGCGAATATTTTTGAATATTTTTTCAGAGCAAAAGTAGACATTTTCCTCCTAAAGTGTTATGTTAATTGTATTACTTTGTGTTGTGGGAATTAATCCGGTGAGTGATCTCCACTGAAACCATAAAGGTACACAATCACGTACTCTGCTCTTCTTTTGATCAAATATTTAACTCTCATCCCTTCTAATTCTTACATAATTTACTTACTTTCTTTTTCACCTTACGCATTACTTCGTTACTTCTTACTAGTTCGTTCTAAACGACAATCTACTGCTACATATGTACTAAAGTTCTTATTTCACTAATTTTATTTATTTATTTAAACTTTTGGTGAACAAAATTCAGACATATGTTAACATTACGAATATAAATCATAACAATTGATCTCTGCCACCTAACCCCAAATTTTCTTGAGTAGCGGATTTTGTTTAAAATGCTTACAAGGGCAAATTTGCTTTTGTTCTACTTTTGTTCGCTCAGTAAAATATGAAAGATTGATTTTTCGGGCACGCCAGCAATATTCTCCCTACATCTCTTCCTTAAGGAAATGGACATGAAAATTCTGTATAAATGTATTTAGGTGTACCATTCACTTGTCTTTAATAAGAACCTCCTTATTAAAACATTAATGCTGGATTTCGTCAACTTTTTAGGTGAGGCATAGCAGATATAGGAGCTACGTAGCACAAATATTGTATGAAAAATAATGATAAGTGGCTCCTATGTCCGCTATTCCCCGCCTAAGAAGTTGGTGAAATCCAGCAAAACTCAAGCACACATAAATCAAAATCAGTTGGTAGCATGTCCAACTAATTGTCTCGTAACAGTTCATATCAAATAACACAAACCCTTTGACATATTTTGCAAACACCTACTAGGAATCTAAAAATGAATTTCATCCTAGCAACGTTATTGCAAATGTTATTCAGGATTCCACATATGGGGAACTTTAAATGTTGTAACCCATTACGCCAAAGCGTGTATGCAAATGCAACGTAATATACATATCTATCGCATATTTAGCTTAGGTTGTATGGTTTTCCTTTTAATTTCACAGCTAGTAAACATTAACTCTTATAGTTCGTAGTTATACGGAGTTAATTCCCTGTGTTAGATAGTTGGTAGTTGAAAAGTGTTTTAGTTACTACATAGTTTGTGAGATAATCGCACACCTCTTTATTTATCACATCCTTAATGAAACATTTACCCTTTTATTAGAGGCCACAGCACACTATTCACACTTTAAACTTCACCCAAACAGGAAACTATATTACCGTGAAAATTTACATACTTAATCTGCCCTATCACAAAATGGTGTAAAAATAGGGAAGGCTTTTTTCGTAATTGGGTCAAACATCCTCGTATCTGCGTGAGAATAATAATGCTAGGTATATTGAACACGTACTTGATGCGTAATTCTACGTACCTACTACAATATGAAGATAACAGCTTTAGTATTCCTGAATCGATTGTACTTAATATTCACAAATAATCCCTTGATTGCGCCATACATAAGGGTGAAATAGTTGACTGACATTATTATACAGATTATCTACTTCCCAGTGTTAATTAAAATTTCCCTTTTATTATCAGTTGGTTGATTATTTTTCTAACACAAATACTAATATAGTCGAGTCCTAGTAATTGCAGTACTAAAGTGGAGTATAAAATATTGCAGGTTTTATATTATTGGTTGTATTTTATTCCGTTTCATCTGCGACACCATTTGGTAAACCGGAACAATGAATGAATAACATTTTATAGCGCCATTACTGCTCCATATAATACCTTATGCATGTATGCAGATATTATTGCATTTGTATATTTCGTGTGTAGAATGCTATGCAATTACCCGAGCCAGTTGTACCCGTCCAATGTGGTCATTCTGATTGTAACAATAGCATTCTCTTTAAAGTTATTTCGTACCATTGATTTTGTAATGAACATTTTTAGTATCACAACTACCGACCTAGGTATATTTAGTACGAATAGTTTCGTGTTATCGATATAATATTTTTATTGTTACATTAATTGGTTTATTAGATGTTTCAGCAAATAAACGACAAATAATTCAGTATAAATTCATTACTTTTATTATATCACTTTATCACTCTTATGCTGACATATAAATTTTCTCGAAATCGACGTATTTATTAGTGCTTCATAAATTTGTAGGTTATGTGCTTATTCGGTCTGTGTATTTTTGTACAGAATAATGAAGGACCATAACGGATATTCTCTCGAAGTAGTTTATTCTTACATTGTTCAGTTTACATTATTCGTATGATATCTTGAACCTTTGCATTAAATATTAAACTTCCTAGCAAATAGTTACGCTACTCCATTATTTTCCCATGTTTGCCATCGAATAATTAAATACAATCATACAATAGTATAACCACTGTATTTGAAGTACGGTATATGATAAAATGTCTACAATACACTGCACATGTAATTGACAACATAATTTCTATGAATATTCCATCAGAAAATTATTCTTCGTATCGTTTACTGGTCCATTAAATATTCTTCTATTTGCTAATACAATTTCATTCTTTGAACTGTAACTTTCTTTTAAGAAAAGTACTAAATTTACATAAGTTCTAAATATTTTATTATCATAAAATGATATGTCTTGCAAGGAAATGTCAAACTGAGACTTATAGATTATGAGTTAAAATACACAGTTAAAAAAGTATTTTCTCCTGCACATTTTATATTAAGATTGTGGACTACATAATATACTCTTTTGTCAGTAGTTAGTATTGCCTCATTATATTTTAGCAACTAATCTTTTACTACCAATATTTGAACAAGACCTTAAGAGTATGCATACCGACATTTCAGAAATTTCTAAAAACGGGAGACCTTACATCTCGACAACCAATACTAAATATGCTTTGGAACAAAATATGGTAGATGCATTGAACCTTTATCTAGGGAATAACCGAAAAAGTTTTTTGATTAGACGCAAAATTAACCCCAAAAAATTGAAAAAACGCTATTTTTACCATTTTATCATGCGATTGTTCACGCGATTTTGAACCTTATTGCCGTAGGAGATGACTGTGAAGTCATTCTTGGTGCCAAACCCTTAAATGAAATATTCATATTTCCTTGTCTTTAAATTGACAACCATATAATTTGGATATCTCCCAATACACTTATTATGACTTGAGATTTCTTACTAGTCACTAGATAACATTATTTCAGATTTTTTCGTACGCTTTCGTCTATGATAAAATCCATTTTATGATTCCCAACGCTCCTTAAGGCAGTGAATAATATATTGGTCGGGAACACTGAGAGCAATTTGTTAAAATGAAGGTTTTGGATTCATTCGTTATGTGTGAAGTTTGATATTAGGTAAAAGAAAACGTGTAAGCATCGTATACGTTACGTATAATACGTAGTATAACCGTACAAATTATTTTGTTTGTCACATTGTAAATTACTCAATTATCACATTCCAACTGTCTACATTTCAATTAACAATATTTCGATCTAACTGATATTTTTTTTAATTAAAGGCAATCCACCCGTCAACGAGTGATTTATGCAACTGATAATAGACAAATAAATATTGATTCATCGACATTGTAATGGGATTTTTCAGGATTTTATGTATTTTCATACAGGCTGAACAACTAGCATGATTGCTTAGTTTCCGGGCGAACCGTGCGTAGATAGACCTTTGATCGACATTTCGACACTCCTGCTGGTGTCTTCTACTCTAGATAAATATGAAAAAGTTGTTCGTGTAGTGCGGAGTGTTAAGTTGTTCGCCCAAAAACCAAGCATTCAGAGTGAAAACTTTCAACAATTGTCTTAACAACTTTAACGAAATTTACAAAATAAACAATAAGAGATCTCGAAAACGCCCAAGTCCAAATAGTCCAAGAGCCCGCTGCTTAATTTATGACGTATCTGTTTTTTGATCGAAATGTGGTATAAATGATAGCTTACCAATAAGGTATTACATCGCACTAGGGTTGCCTATCAAAATCTTGCCGCAACCCCCCCTGCCCCCCCCTAAAAGGTCCCTCTTCGCGGTTTTTCGCATTTTATAGGAATATGGTAAGAGATAGGAGAAAGCAGTCAATGACAAAAATAATCCTTGATAAGTTCTCTACAAAAAATATTTTGTCATTTTTTTCGTAAAACTAGCAGTTTACCCGCAATAGCCGGTCCAAAACCGAAATTCATTTAAAAAACTAAAAAAAATGAATTTAAACTAAATTGGTTGAAAATTGATAAGAGCTACAGGAAAATAGTCAAAGAACGAATTAATTACCATAGTCTTAGCTACAAAACGAGCTATAACTTATTTTCATACATGAATTAATTTAGGAGTTATTTCAATAAAACTCAGTGACGAAAATTCTTAAAATTTAGTTTTTCATAAAATAACTAGCGATATAGCGCCGCAGGCCAAATATTTTTTCCATAAAATGTTAGTGATAATGGGTGGAAGAGAGATAAGAAAAAAAATCAAAAAAATATATTATTTTTCAAAAAATATCCTGTTTTTCGACCGGCCATTACGGGTAAACTACTAGTCCTATGAAAAAATTGACTTGACATTTTTTGTAAAGAATTTAGCAAGGATTATTTTTGTCAGTGACTACTTTCTTCTATCTCTAACCATATTCCTACAAAATGCGAAAAACCGCGAAGAGGGACCTTTTCGGAGGGGGCAGGGGGGGCTGCGGCAAGATTTTGATAGGCAACCCTAGTGCGATGTAAAACCCTATTGGTAAGCTATCATTTGTACCACATTTCGATCAAAAAACAGATACGTCATAAATTAAGCAGCGGGCTCTCGGACTAAAATACTAAATTTCCCTACATAAATAAATTACAAAATAAAATAATGAATCCAAACTCTACAGCAAACTCCTTATAATAATATCTATAAATATTATGTTCTTGTGCATATTATATGCTGAAGACTTAATGTTTCGAAAACATTCTCTATTTTCCTAAATCAGATGTAGAATTGCGCGTGGGATTTCCACAGTAAACCCCTCCCATGGGAGGCCCTCCTTTGGCAGATAGTTAGTCCAACTGATTCTAAAATCCAATAATTCTATGTTGGAGGGTTCAATAATAATATAAATAAGTAAAAAAATAATATAAGTATGGTTTATCTGAAGAAACTACCCTTGTGGACTTTGTATGTTATACGAGTAATATTATAGTCAATATTGTCAATCAGGTACTTCTTTCTCTTGCATTGAGAACATACTATACTTCTGAACTAATTAATGTATAGCACTATATAACTTAGTTTTAATACTCATTTTTTATTATTGTAAAAACCTTTTAATATTCACAACAAAAAACATGATAAATAACTAGTATGATTGAAAAAGGTTGGACCCGTCCTTGTGAGATATGAGTGAAATATCCAGCTTTTTATCATGAGTAAATCTTTTGTGAAACGAACCGCGTGTCTTTCCAAAATTCAGCGAAACTAAACGAAATAAACAAGGGTATCTAAGAGTGCAATATTTGAATCATAAATCCCCGAGGGGTACGGTCACCACCGCCGACCCACGTAGGCAGCGAGAGTGTACCATTAATTCACAATGCGGAGATTTTAGGCGAAAGGGTGAAAACAGCACTAGAATGTTTTCACCAATTCGTGGTTTTCGAATACACGAAACTTGTTTTCAACAAATTAATTGAAATGCCTTTTGTTTTAAGCAGGGTGATGCTCTCTAACATTTTAGCAATATTTCTTGGAAATATACTTAGACCGTTTATTATATTTGAACATCGCAATGCGTGTAGTAGAGGGACTATAATCATCTAGCGAATCTATTTGTACCTAGTTGTACACCTGAAGCATTAGGTTGTAAATTGATTGATGAAAAATACTTTCATATGCAATTCAATATCGTATTAATACGACACGTTAATCCTTTATCCTTTTCCATTGAAACTCTATGTATAATCCATCGCGCTGCTGAATCGGCAAGGTATATTAACACACGTTGTTGCACACGTGTCGGTATAATCATGCAGTGAAAAATATCACATTGAGAGACAGGTCATTGAAGTAATTATTCTAAGCAGTATATGCAATAATGTAAATTAATGTGAATCACAAAAGAAATAAAATTTGTTCATCATACGTAGACCATACGAATCGTGTACACAAAATGTCAACCCCCTTCACTATTCACCAAAGTACAGAACAACTTCTGTTGTTTATTATAAGAAGGTAGGGTTCAATTATTTCTCTCGTTTCTTTTCATTTATTTCATAACTATTATTATATACGAGTGAGTCGTAAACATGTACATTGTACAGAGAAGTATTTAATACACAAATTTGTCTATGGGAATAGAAAAAAAAGAAATATAAACTGACACAAATTGACGTTTATTAATGAATTCGATATCTCTCTGGCACGATTGGCACTCCTTGAAATAGAATTTTGATATTGGAACTCTTTATTTAACCTTCGACTATTCCGTAGAAAGTATAAAATCCGTAGAGGTTATATGGTGAATCGCTGTTGTTATTAAGAAGTACAATAAGAAAAACAAATCTAATACTTTCTCTACTTGCCTAGATTCCAAACGAATGTAGTAATTTGCTTAATTTTATTGTTAAGCACAAATACTTACCTGGATTCGGTAATACATAGAATGCCAATATCACGATCAATATTACCAACTTCATAATAGGCTAATATAGAAATCCCTGTAATATCTTCACGGGTATACTCGTATACTTGCATATTATATTTATCCGGTATTGTGTCTACAACGTCAAAGTTTGGCCGTAACCAATTCATTTTATTAACAAAATTAATTACCTGAAGAGATGTAAGGTATAACGACCACGTATATTTCATTATCCAACTTGTACAAAGGTAAGGCTGGCTAACTATAAGCACACGTAACTAATATCTCCATATAACAATATGAGTAACAGGGGAAGTTCAATTAAACGTTTCCATTTAATTTGGGTTTAATCTCTACGTTTGTTGTATATTTGTTTTCGTGGAATTAATAATAATTATTGAATATGCACGAAAATACATTGCTTTTGTACAAAAGAGATTCCGTTAAAATTGACAAATTCTGGAAACGGCATCGCATTCAGAGTATAATATATTAATATATTATTCTCTATGTACTTAATCCCTAAAAATCTAAGAAATATTTTAGCGTAATTTTTAAACATATCTCCCGCAAAAAATTGAAGACTGGAAGCAGAGTCCTGCCATGCCTTCAGGGAAAGAAGCAGCCGCTTCAAGCGGCACCTCCAGAAGGGGAGCAAAATCGGCTTAATTGAAATAAAAAAGTCAGTAGTAAATAATAATAATTAAAAAATCTTTACGAAACGCTTTACTATACAAGATTCCCACATTACCCATTTTTCCCAAAATGTTTTGCTTGCGGCGCTATTTCTTGGATGAAACAATTTTACGTAGTGTTGTGGACAATACCTGTTATTGCGGACGGTATTCTTTTTTTTAAACCATCTACATCACAATCTTTCGCTCTCAGTGTCACAAAAAAAATCGCCTACGTGGCTATTTACTTTTCTTTTATTTAGTTAAATAAATGTTGGGGCGACAATTGTTGGTAAATTGAATATCAAAAATGAAACTCTATACATACTATACAAACTTTCTGTAATGGTCTGTAATACTTAGAAAAGGTTACAGTATTCAAAATATAATTCATGTTTTCTTAAGTTATTCTTTACAAAATTCCTAAAATACTTCCCTCAGCGCCTTCCATTTAACTGAAGAAAAATGCACTAAAATTGAGTTCTTTAGAATCCCATACAGATCACACAACTCTTTCACAATCTCTTTCATCCCGAGGTATATAAATTAAAGTCGCCATGCTATAAAGTGACTCCATTCATTCACGTTGACCCTTGACCGGCACTTAGAGATAAATCCGTGGAACAACATACTCTCACTTTTATGAAAAGTCTGACAACTTTTTCTCTTCGTGAAACATTTGTACCTACATTTAAATTCTATATATGATAAGAAAATATCTGTTAGGCACATGCATCTTCACGTCTCCTAACCTCTGTATGGGTGTGGTAGACGTCATCAGTTATTCCAGGGTATTCCGTTATGACTCCTGCTCCCACATCACCAGTTCGGCAGAGTACATCCTATAGGTATATGGATCATCAATGCTGTATGTTGCCTTTCAAAGTTGTATTGGGAAAAGCAACAAACTAAATACAAACCGCTTTTATACTTTGTTCTTTTTTAAGTTGGTAGCGATAAATTTATCTGTCTAGGTTACATATGTACATACATCTTCTTCCCCTTCTATCCTTGGTTGGGTCGGGGACTAAAATCATCTGCATATCTTCGCCAGAGGCTACTGTCACTTTAAAGTGTCCAGGACCTCCGGCAACTCCAACCACAGTCTCTTCTCGCACATCTTTGCCATCTGCTTCTGCCAGTGATCTGACCCTCGGGTTCCAGAGCTCTTCACGGAAGCCGTTTCTCTGGCATCCGGATGACGTGGTCCAAGCCATCTAGGTTAGAAAAATAAAATTGTAAATTGCATTTCGTATCTCATATTATGCAACGAGGTCAATTATTTAGCAATATTAAGTGGTAATAACATGGTATAGTGGAGATACTAAGAATGCGATTTGCAATTTGATTAATTTGCGATATCTTTCTAGTCAAACGCCTCTCGCAATAAACACATTTTATCTGAGTATAGAATCTAAAGAGCGGACATTGTAGAGGAACCAAATATATTTTAATAAAATCTGCAATAAAGTTAGAGAAAGCTGAAGGAGAATTCTCTTATGAAATAAAGCATTGAAATGAGGAAACGGCTAAAAAATCCTTTTTTTTTTTAATATTCTCAAATGAAAATTTCCATCTGATTCTATTCACATTGAGGTAGGTAGGTACCTACATTGTTTTAGTTAGGTAGACAGATATTCGATCTTACAGCGTAGAGCTACATGCTCGTATATCTAATAGCAATACATTTGCCTAGAACAATTAATTTAATATTGTGCATACAACGGCGTCTTTTTTTTAACACAGCTGGTTCCAATTTTAAGTAAGGTAGGTTTCTCCTGGGATAATTTCGATTTTCCATTTGCTGCTAACCTTAAGAAAAAAATACATTTTAATTTGGCGTATTTTATATTCAACAACCAATCAAAACTAATATCGAGATGTCTACAAAGTAATTTTATATAATGCTTGGGACAGTGAAATTAAAGTGTCTCGATTCATTCACTGAAGAAAGAGAAAATAGAGAAAAGGTAACTGACAATTGACGACACAATGGAGTCATGCCGCTGTGGAGAAGGAGGGTCGGGATCCTTTAAATTACCTTTCTATTTAATCTTTCATCATGATAAATGTCGATATTCAAACTCTACCTTTACTTCTTTCATATCATACATCTCTCGTTTCTAAACTTAGAATTGCATCTTAAGGGCATGGCACCAAGAATGACGACACAGTCTTTTCCCACGGCATTAAGGTTCAAAATCGCGTGACAATAGCATGATAAAATGGTAAAAATAGCGTTTTTTTTCCATTTTTTGGGGTTAGTTTTCCGTCTATCAAAAAAATTTTACGGTTATTCCTTAGATTTTAATGCATATTATCAGTACAAGAAAAAAAATTTAGTCCGCGACTTTCGGGAAACGAGTTTCCGTCTTTCGGAAAAAAGATCAGAGGTGTTTTCAAATATTTTTTTATTGAGAAATCTATACAAGATATAAAAAATCTTTTACGGTTATTCCCTAGATAAAGGTTCAATGCATCTACTCTATTTTGTTCCAAAGCATATTTAGTAACGGTTGTCGAGATAGAAGGTCTCCCGTTTTTAGAAATTTTTGAAATGTCGGTATGCACACTCTTAATTTCAATTATGAAATTTGGATTTACGAAAGTATTCGTTCAACATTCCACAAACCTCGTAATCAACAGTGATCAATTGCAAAACCAACGATTCTTTAATCAAATTAGAAATGTTTATATTTTGCAAAAGTTTGTCAGTAATAAATTTTATCTTCCGCTTATTTATTGTTTTTACTAAAATGAGTTAATCCAACAATAAATAATTCAGAAGTTGGAATCTAGAAAGATGTGGAATATACCTACACGAAGAGATACTCTTAGATACACAAAGTTATAATTTCAAATATCTTATAAGATTGTATACTATTGTATTTAATATTTCTTTTCATCTTGTGTACCTACGAGTATCTGTAGGGTAAATATCGCTTTACTTAATCCAGGGTTATCGAAATTTTTACCCAAGTAATTAGCACATTTATAATCATCGTGGAATTTCCCGTAGACTTATGTTAAAGGTCGATCCTGTAGAACAGGAATCATTGTTTTCTCTTATGATTTACTTTAGTTTCGGCGGGATGCTTAATACATAATGTCCGTATTTACCAATTTTCAGTACCACGTCTAGTAATGCATTGTGAGTTGCAACAAATACTTGTACAAGTTTGCTTGCTTTTCCAGTAAGTGGTTAATAATACTTCCATAGTTTGATTACGCAAAAATCGACTTATAAAAAAATATAACCATAAAGTAATATGGTGACATATAAAAAGTGATCGCTTCATGCTTGTCATTATGAATCATAATGTAAAATCAATGTACAAACAACAAAATACTACGTAGTGAAACAATAATACATATATTCTCTGACATAACATTATACTTAATACCCTAGTAGATAATTGATAACGGCATTGAAGCCATTACACGATATTGATCATTGTATTGTACTGTCCATTTACTTTCTATATATAGATAGATCTACGAGTTTATTAACATTGTGATACAATGACGAGTGACAGGTATTTCATTACCCTAAAAACTCTAAAATACACATGACTTTTATGACCCTAGGAACATCACATTATGACCGTAAAAGCACGAAAATATGACCACATTCACACATCTTTTATGGCATATTAACTACGTAATTCATAAATTCACCTTCAATATCTTAGATAATGGCCAAGGATAATAAAAAATTTGATCATTATATGGCAAGACCAAAAGTATAATGCAAACAATACATAGTTATTTACGTTTAATATATAAGTTTGCTTATCATTCCTCCTTTAGTGAACAAGAAAATTAGTAAACTCTTTAAAATGTATTAAAGCTGTCAAGCATTTATTGCCATAATGTACTCACTTGATATTTATAACTTACTCTAAATTCTATTGCCTTCGCATTCTGTCACACAATTTGATTAACTTCCTACAAGTTCGTAATGTTATTTACGGGACAGTAATAAGTATATTTGTGTAGGTATACCTACGTCCAACATGCAGTATCGATGAGTCTATTATTATGCTCTCATCTTGTAGAATTATTATGTGATGGAATGACTTTGTGTAAAGATAATCAGTGATATTATTACGCTCTATTCACAAAGCTTGGTTGTATATTACAGCATCATCTCAAACAACTCTGTATTCTGTACAAAACATTTCCCGAACGCACAATACACAGGAAAAGTAATTTATGTAAGTACGAGTTACGATAAATAGAACAATTTTGTTTATTTCACGTTTTTCATTATTCTAACGTCTAATATTTCATGAACTTTTAGAGCATTCTCTAAGGGATTTCCAATTGACATGACGTACCTGCTCGCATATCAAAGTTTCTCTTTGCCTGCGTACACTCACACAGAAATACCTACATTAGAAAACTTTAGTCGGTAGTTTCGGAATAAAATCTTTTTTTAAATTGAATATAATAAATTAAACCCATTATGAGAAACGAAAGAAAATGTATAAGTTAAATTCACTCGTTACATTACAACTTACAAAAGTTTCTGCTCAATCGACTGTACTTTTTTTTCAATTGGTTCTCCGTTTGTTTTGAATAAGAAACAATTTCAAATAAAAGATTTGTGCTTTATCGTCTGAATGCTTAATTTCTTTATTTCTTTCAGTCCTAGTAAATCGTTCTCCAATAAACGATATATCGTAGGTATGTAATAATAAGGGACTCTACATATCTGTTATTGATGTGTAGTGCAGGTGACCGTGACAATATTCTAAAGCATATCCATTTTAATGTGAAAGCCGTGAAAGATAAAAATAACATCAGCGTGTAAAAGCATGACCTCGACTTCGTTTTCCGTTCACTTTGTGTTTACAAGCCGCGCCCAGTGATTTTGTGGCTCCCTGTATTCTGAGATATTACCTACTTACGTTTTAATCTATTTTTAGGATTCGTAAATATTCACTTACTATCATCAAATTACAGCATGAAAGCCTTCTCGTAAAAATATTATTTTTTTAAGAGAAAAACGTTTTCTTTAACATTTCCAGTACCTATTTTAATTCTTAATAACGTAGTACACAAAATATTTGTGTATTTTTAATGTTAAAAAATGATCTTGCAATGGCACGAAGCTTCTGAATTAAATTACAAAATAATCCCTGAAACATTTCCAGAAAGCAGGGTTTCAAAGTTTTTTCTACGTAAACAAATGCGACACAAAAAAAATGTATCATGAACTGTGATCAGATTATCCTATATATACGGATATCGATTTTCCATCATTATCCCTAATGGTGGAACACTCTAAACAATGTTCTCTATTTTTTCGACTAATGTTTCGTCCTTTCAATTATAATCAGAGGATGATATAAATATTGATTATATTTGTACACCATCTGAGAGGAAACTGGATTTCCTTAAGTACCAAAATAAATTTAATGACTGCATGCCTACTGCCTACACTATACGGCGCGGCACGGCGCGGCGTTGCGTGAGCACCACTTATTTTGTATTAAATACGTTATTACCATTCATGTACCCTTTATAGTATTTTCCTATTATTAATTATATATAACCCTTACAGACTCTCGTACACAATTCGTACCTCTAGTATACAACTCTACGAGATACTATTGCTAATCTAGCAAAATTTATACACAGCAGCCTAGATATTTTTGACCCTCTTAATGTTTATACAATTTAGGGATCATGTTTATTCTCACAAAGTTTGTTTTTATTAAAATTCATTTCACAGTTAATTTTTATTTCGTTAATTCACTCATTGACGATTTTTTTTGCATTGTCGACAACTTTTAAAATAAAAAGTGACATACGAAAATAAATTGATTCTGTGTATACGTCTACTCTTTCTAGTAAGGTGTATAAAGAAAGGCTTTTAAAGTTTCTATACAAACTCAGGTAGGTATTTTTTCAGGTACTTAATTCGCTTACCTCTCATTTCATTATTTTCCATCCCCCTTTTTTATCCTCTACTTTCTGGAGCTGTTTTTGTCTATATACGAGTATTTTTCCTTTCTCAATACACTTTCAAGATTAGTTTTTAGATTGGGGTTGACTGTGAATAGAAAGATGTCACGTTGCTACATGTACCGTGCTTTGAACCAAATAAATAACACAATTTTTTGTCACTAAAATTCAGTATTTATTAAAATAGGCAAACTCGTATTTAGTGCTAACCTATTTTAAGAGGCACAATGCATAAGAACAGTTAATTGTAATACAATTTCTCAGTACTTCACTTTTCCTGTCAAAAAATACAAAATAAATTTACCGAGCATGGGTGAGGGCTGGCTTTGGGTTCCATAATATAAATCACTAACAAGCAACTTTATACTCAACAACCTCTTTGTCTTTTTGTAGAAATACTCCAGGTTTATTCGCAGGTTTCCCCTATAATTTATCCTACTCGTATTATTATTACGATAATTTCTGTCTCCCCCGCCTCTTCTTGGGATGAATATAGGTTAAGGGTCGGATTATATAACATTATACAGGACCTACTAGAAACACGTTAGACGATTTCTTCTTTTTATTTTGTATTAGACTGCAAGCAGTGACAATAATAATACAATTTTCATTTTCTGTGGACGTCAGCCAGATTTTTTTTGTTTTATTCTGTGTCTAAATTACTTGGGAGGAGGGATAATATTTCCATAAAGTGAAGTAGGCTGGCTTATGAAACACATTATTGTAGTCTTTTGTTGTAATAATATACATTGAGGCTTATGCTTCTTGTTGGCATTCTTTTTTCTTTTAATTATTCGTCTATTTCCCCGTACAATGTGAGTATAAGACAATATATTTTCATTAAAGACTGCAATTAGGGTAGAGTTTTATAACATCCATTAAACAAACTCATGCCTTAATTAAAGATAATAACGATCTCTATACATACTCCACTATAAAAGTAATGGTAGTAAAACTAAAATTAGTTAGTCAAAAACTTACAAACTCGCGATACCCATTGCAGTGTAGGTATTCTAAAATATGGAAATTATCTTAAAGATGGAATCTCTTATCCAAAAACTGTGTTAAACGTGTAGGAGTTTGGTAGGTACTAATCCACCATATCTTCTACTCACAGAGTTTCCTAATGATTCTATAACGATCACTTTTTGCTCTCACCCAATCAGTAGTAAATATCTTAACGATGTACCTAAAGGTTTAACCACGTCGATTTGGTTTATAATTGCAGGACTCCACGCACGTACTCTACTTTGTATACGAGTAAAACTCGGAAAATTTCTTAGAACTGTATATACCTACTAATTTCCATTTTCATTGAGATCAATATCTGACATTAGTTTATAGGATATTCAATAAAATTCGTTGTTTAACAAACATTTTAGAGTATTACTACTACAAGTTCTTCGTTTTCTAACGTTCTTCAAGGAACCTCAAGAAGGTAACCAGCCCCCCTGCTCGAAGCAGATTTTGGATGTCACCTTTTTCCATGTTGTTCGAATCACCCTGGCTACAATACATCGCTGTAGATCATTACTGAAAATTAATTCGAAGTTATCAAATCAAAAATGAGTTTTATAACCGTTGTGATGTGAAAATAAAATAACGATGATTTTTTTCGATGTGCGTACAAAAAAATACATACATTTTCCCAATCACCAATCAAGACCTACAAATCATAAGTTATGTAAAAGCTCATTTGCATTTAAGCGTCATAACAAATTCACAAAAGAATTTTAATAAGGAATTCAACGCGTAATTAGTTTAGAGATATAAAAATAAAATAATTTTCCAGGTAAACCTTGTTGCTTCTTAAAGTTGATTCAGAGTAAACCGTTTCTCACAAGCATTCATCCTAGATTATACAGAAAATTTTAAAACGATGTTACCTTCACATTATGTATGAATAGAACCAAAGTACATTCCCCTCACGGTATTTTTATATTACAACGTATTGTGTTTTATGCACAGGGTTAACATATTCTAGAAATTCTATACAGATTTTTTTTATTCTTACAACATCTGTGCAAGCACAAAAAAATAATATGTTTCCTTATTGAACAAATCTATCAACAGTAACCGAACCAGAAAAAAGTACACGACGCTTACGCTGTTAAGGGCATGGCACCAGGAATGACGTCACAGTCTTTTCCCACGGCATTAAGGTTCAAAATCGCGTGACAATCGCATGATAAAATGGTAAAAATAGCGTTTTTTTTCCATTTTTTGGGTTTAATTTTGCGTCTATCAAAAAACTTTTACGGTTATTCCCTAGATTTTAATGCATATTATCAGTACAAGAAAAAAAATTACTCCGCGACTTTCGGGAAACGAGTTTCCGTCTTTCGGAAAAAAGGTCAGAGGTGTTTTTAAAAAAATATTTTGAGAAATCTATACAAGATATAAAAAATCTTTTACGGTTATTCCCTAGATAAAGGTTCAATGCACCTACCCTATTTGGTTCCAAAGCAAATTTAGTAACGGTTGTCGAGATAGAAGGTCTCCCGTTTTCAGAAATTTTTGAAATGTCGGTATGCACACTCTTAACATTTTCAATTGAAGACATTATAGCGTCGGTGATCCACTCTTGAGTAGCTATGCTTCCGGTTCGAATCCCGCTATCTACGATAATAGTACTCCCTCGTGAGATGAGCAGTGTTTGAATTTGCATATTCAAATACAGATCTTAGGAAATCGTTTGGTTCTGAATTCATCACATTAAACTTTAAATACAGGTTCTAGACTCCGCGTGAGTTCAACACAAGCAAGTGAACTGTGTAGTATTAAGTACAGTATACCCTAATGATGAGATAACGAATAAATGCTTTGCGTATATAAACACCCGCAACATTTTCTCTGCGCACAGTTATTAGTCATTCAGAACAGGTGTCTCGGAGTCTTTGTTTCATTGCAAAAATTATGCTCCAATGTTGTTTTGTAAAATAAAATTCAAAAGTAAATTAGAAAAAAGAAACAGTTTTAATAACCCTTAAGCAGAAGCTGTAGGGCCATTACAATACAACGCGCGTAAAAAATACGATGTGACGTCATAAAGTACGTGAGAGCATCGCTAAATAACCCAAGCGTGATAGTCGAGGTATGACACAATGCGAACAAATGTTACCAGATACATCTACTGTCTATTTATTCACATCTATACAAAAAGGAACTGAACAAAAACAAATAATGAGTACCCACCTTGTGTTTGCTACTACTTTAGAGGGATGTAAATGTAAATCTCTTACTAATAAACATAGTCTATAGAAAGAAAATCACACTGCATTTATCGTAATTTTTTCATGCTCATTTTAGATCGAGCATCCTAATTTCGTCCACCGACACCGTTTGCATAACGTTAAAAGTCACGCTATTGATCTGTGCATCGATCTCATTCTGAAAATGCGCCTGTCTTCGAATGTTCATCAGAGTGATTGAATTAGATAAAGTCGCTCTTAGAGAATCAATGTTGCATAATATCTCGTTTTCCTCTATACGAGTACTATCTCTTCTTAATTAATATCAGCTGAATGAATACTATAGTAAGGGAAGCAGGTTATTTACTTATTATTTTGATGCTAACAACGCAATACATTTTGTTTCCTTTTAGGATCAGGTATTAATTGTTATGTGGTCTTAACCAATCGTAATACAGATGTACCTTTTTCCTTAGATATTGGGCACATTCACATCAACAAGAACACCTCTCGCCTGTGGTATTTTATGATATCGACATAATATTTTAATACATATTGTTTAATTACCCATTGGCACAACGATACTACGAGTATTATTTCAACTTGAAATACGGTCATTACCCAAATTTGTCGTTGACTTTAATGGTCGTGTGTTGTATTATTGTTTGACGTGAGCCGTTAATTGTAATATTCTATTATCGTAGTTAGGTTTTATTGTAAATGTGATTTCACAATGTTTTCAAACTAACAGGGGGAATTGAAAGTAATTGATAATTTGTTTTACTCATTCTGCAATTATTTGGGTCATAAGGAATTCGACTTCACTACCTACAATTTGGACAAATTCCGGCAAATCTTATCAACAGAGTTTTCACTACAATTATAGGTAAACAGAGATATTGGTCATTTTTATTCATAATATACCTAATTCCTAAAAAAACAGAGGTATTTAGGTAACACCATATAAGTAACATATGAAATACGACATCCCGACATGGATTTTTATACTTGCTTTCAAGGAAGGATCTTGTAGTTATAGTTTGGTTGTTTATTTGGCTTTTATTAGGCTAACATTTGGGTTTTATTATGTGTAAAACATCCATCTACAAAAAATGTAAGTATCCCAAGTTTATTCATAACGTAGGTGTAGGTAATGTAGGAGTAGGTAGACCGTGAAAGCAAGGGGGTGTTTTATGATGTCGGGTTGATTGACAGATAACAAGATTGAGTTTCCAATATTCATTAGAATAAAATATACTCGTATCTACCTTTAGAACAACGACTGTTACATTGACTATGTATAAATATATCAAGAATAAACTCATTAGATTAGATAAAACCTACATCCCTTCCCACATATAAATAAGTAGATATCATCATCATAATAATTTGATTATATGTGGTTAGTGGTTATATTACATTTCCCATTGAATCGTAATATTGGCATCCATTTTCTGTAATTCTATCGCATCATAGCGTAATACATATATGTATAATAATAATATAACATAATATCGGGAAAACAAATTCAGAACTGTCATATGAGGTATTATCCCGCTTACATAATTTCCCCCAGGATGTATTCTGTACATTATTACATAATATTCTGTAGGTATATACCTAAATATAATATTACACAATAATTAAGCCGTCATTTTCAAGTGATGTGACATTGATGTGGATACAATACGTAATGTTTATCCCTTCACTCTAGGAATGGTAGGAAAACTACTTTCTCTATGAATATCACAATAATATCGCCGCTCGCTTTTTACTTTGACTAAAGCGACACAGGGTCAACTTTTCAGGAGAGCGATTTAAAGTTTAAAAAAACAGAAAAACCCTGATAACTTTTTTATTTGTGAACCGATTTAAATAAATTGTATGGGGGTTTTGTTCATGGATTTTTTTTCTATTTTTTAGTATATAATGTTAATAAATATAGTCTCTTTTATGTGAGTTAGATGGCGCTTAATCCCTTAATGCCTAACCTGATATTTAGTATAATTCGAAATTTATTAATTCAAAACAAGTAAATGACCACTTTCCTTAAAATCATGAAAATTCAAAATGACTAACATGCCATGCGTACTCTTCCTCCAAAAAAACAAAATGACTTACACGTCATTTATATATATTTTCTAATAATTCAAAATGACTAACACGCCATTTGTACTCTTCCTCAAAAATATCGAAATGACTAACACGTCATTTATATATTTTTTCTAATAATTCAAAATGGCTAATAGAACTTTTTGTGACAAACTGTATCAAGCATAACGTCTAAATTAGCACTGAAAATAAAATCGTTATAATTCAAAGTGATTAATGCAACCATGTTTTCCAAACACTTCCAAGTTAAAATGGCTAACACACCAACTCTTGTATTTTATATAGAATTTTCTGAGTAATAAAAGCTGAAGATCAATGTATTGGAACTCTAAGTATTCATCTTCATATCTGTTTCAAAAAAGAAGGAAAGAAAAAGTTTTCTAAATATATTATTTATAAATATTTCTTAAATATATTCTAAATAGGTATATTCGTTCGCGCCCATCGCACACAAAAGCAACACGTGTATTGACAATGAAGTTGTTAGTTGAACGACCGATAATAATATTTTCAAACCTTATAATTCTGTTTCAAACATTTTGTCTTAAACGACGACAGATGTACCAAATATCAGCTATCGTTATAACCGCAAAAATACTAAAGTGCAAATTCAATTATAAACAATTAGTTAGAACGATTAACGGATAGCATAAAATTAAAAAGTAACAATCCAATGTGACTAATGGCCATTTCAATTAAATTCAGTATTAAGTAGAAATGACTTAAAAGACATGTAAAGAGTAATATCCAAAATTCAAAAAGTCTAAACGACAACTTAACATTATTTAGTATCATGTACATGTGACTAAACGAAGGACATGTTTAGATTTAATATTATACGATTTGACTAAAGTGCATCTGTCTAAATAATTTTGATAAGTCAAAAAAGCTAAAGCGCCACTGCATTGTTTTATGTGTTAAGTTTATTTTTCTTATAAACCAAACATTCATGAATTGTGAAAATTTGGCAAAACAAAGCGCCATTCGCGTTTTATAAGTTGTTATTTTCGTCGCTTTACCTATTTTGTGAAAGATAAAAGTTGGTTTTTTATTTGACTAAACTACCAAAAAAGTTGTCTGATTGACCTTGAACTTGGACCATTCGATAAAGCTCGCCGAGACGATTCCAACGATATATATAACTCATTTTATACCTAAGTGGCGCTTAAGTCAAAGTAAAAAACGAGCGGCGAATTATTATTAATGAACATTGTATTATTATTTTCTTCAATGGATTTCTATTGCAGATATTTTATAATACTCCTATTCACTAATGTAATAAATTTTCTGACAATTTTAAATACATGGATTATGGTTGCCATCGTTATAAAATCTTTTGTCGAAAATATGGAACACTCTGCATAATAGATATAAGAATATTTCTAAAGTATTTATTTATCTACTTGGTATTATGTAAGTTGACGTATTTATAAGAGGCTTATTTTCTTCCAAACGCGCATTACAGTATTTCAATTTGACATTTTATCGATTAATGCGAAAAGAGAAATCTTTTGTGAGGCAGTGGTCTTGAAATAATCCCAAGGTTTTACTACAACATAGGATGTATTCAATGAAGGTGGTACGCATCTGTTTAAAAATGGAATTCCCTTGGAGTTGGCAGGATGCTTAACCTAAACACAGATGGCGCCTTCATTCAAACTGAAACATTGAGTAGGATATTTCACTCCCATTCCACAGAGAAATGGAAATATTATATCTACCTCTGAAATGTTTTGTCGTTGTGGAAGAAACTTTTGACAATTTGTATATGTTTGATATTCAAATTTACAAATTCAATAGTTTCTGACACAAATGTATTCCAGGATGAAGGTACATTCCATCATCGATTTCTTTCATTGTTTCAATACAATATTCTCTATACCGTCACCTGTACAGTGAAATTGATATTTTATGCAAAGCTAATAAATAAACATTCAATCTAGAATATAAATTAAAACAGTGAAGAATCTTATACTAATATACATATACATATAAGTGTGTACATATCTTTTAATATTAATTTGGCCACCCTATACAAGTATAATACTTTTGATGTGATGGCGAACAGAGTTAAAAATAATGTTTTCAATTACTCAGCTTTTGCGCCAGCGAGCTACAAACTAATTAATTATCAAAGTATTAATCATGTAACATTTTCAGCAGACGGTTTTGAAACAGATTTTTAAAAACTTTTTCAGCCTTCAACAAAACATTAAAAACACGAAACCGGGAGGCTGTTTTATACATTCCTTATATTTTTACTCTTTAGTACTAATCAGGATTTTTTATTCGGCAATTCTGGTTTAATTAGAACCTACCTAGGTAGTAGGTAAAACGGGAAAACTTCTCAACACAAAGGCATCAAAGGCGAAAAATAAATTCACTACGGAACACCAAATGCTCCACTTTATAGTATAGACACAATTCAATAAAAAATTTAATCAACTCCTTAGGAAATAACTTGAAGACTTAATTAATAACTTAGGAATTGAAATATTTTGTATTGAAAAGTAATAACTAAAGAAAAGAAAGTGCTAATATTGATTATATTCATCTAGTTGAACGTCTAATATGGTTTTATTATTTTAGGTAAGAAACCTAAACATCTGATGTAGGTAGTTATTGTAAATTGTTTCAACAGACGTATGAACGTAGTATGTTCACTGTACACTGTACAGAGAGTGTGTCGAAATGGAAAGCTACAGCCTGCAAAGCTCATATTACTCTACGACCCACGAGGGAAGCTTTATTTAAACTTTCCCGACAAGTCTTCATACTAATAAATTTACTCGTACCTGCATGCATACATCTGCCGTCAGCTCAGAGAACATTACTAAGCTGCTACATATACAGGATCATCGAAAAAGAGTGCCTTTATTTTAAAGTGGAATAACTTTGCAACCATTTGCATTAAGTGAAAGATTCTTTCACTGTGTGGTAAGTAATTAATGTAGATTTTGTTTGATGTATGATACAATACGTTACCTATATGAGTGATTCTTTCACTATGTGGTAACAAATTAATGTAAATTGGTTATGCCTAGCAATCAGTTCTACACGGGAGAACTCTCACAATACATATTTTGAGTAAGGATAGATTGAAATCCTGGTTAACCATAGGCTGTAAAAATAGAATATCTTTTGCGATCGAAGAGAGGACTGACTTTAATTAAAAAACAACATGTACGCAATTGAGGTTGCATTAAACCTTTTTGGGTTTTATAATTCAGGCGCACTCCAACCGGGCCCAGAAGGCAGTAACAAAATAAATGTTCAACAAATAAATAAAATGCATAACATATACACCTCATCGTTGGATGTCACTTGTTTTACACATTATTTACACGGATTTATCTAATATCAAAAAATGGTTTAACCCTCCGTGAATCTTCACGAGTAACAAACCTAGTATTTAAATTTATATAAAAACTAGTATTTATACAAAACTCCTACATGGAATATGGGTTTCATAGTATATGTACATACATATAAAGCGTACCTACTATATAATATGTACGTAATGATCTCGACAGAAAACAGTAGATACGCAAATGAGGATTGATTTATGTCCAACCCTGCCAGGTATTACAATACAAGTTGTGGTCGTAATACTATTATTATGAACATAGTAATCTAGTAATCACCCTGTGATTAGTCAAATGTGCATTTAGATGTTTAATTTACAAAGGAAAAGTCGCATACTCGATGATCTGTATAGAACCAGGAATTAACGTCATACAAGTGAATGAGTAGATATATTCTAATATTCTTTTATAAATGATACAAATATTTTACTATAAGGTCTGAGAATATTTTTATCCTTATCCTTCGACTCAATATAACTAAGTTAATATTGAAGAAGCTTAGTTACCTGTTTCAAGGAAAAACTGCTTTCAAGATCATTTTAATAATATATTTTTATCAATATTATCATCGCGTCCTTGTAAACTTCGACTACTATAATTCACTTAGTAGTAGGTAGTTTATGATGCAGATATTTTTTATGAACAATTTTAGTTTATCCGACACTTTGATTAAAGAAATGACGAACAGTCACCAATATTGAGTAATTGATTGCAGAGAGAAATTATTGTGTAACAGTATGAAGACTTAAGTATATAAAGGTACTGTACAGTGTACAATGTATCAGGCGTTTATATTTTACCCTCTTACCAGTAAATTAATCAAGTATAACGTCAAGTAGATTAGTGTTATTAATCTCGATTACTTTAATTTTCAATGCCGTTGTTGAGCTAATAAACAGCAATATAATCATAATAGATTTACCTTGAAAAATCCCAGGGAACTGTGAGTACTACTTGATGGTGGTAAAGGTACTCACGCAAGGCAGATGGGACCTGCCCTATATCCGCGTCCTATATATTCAGGGCAAAGGATGGTGTGCGTAGTGCGACCTGCATGAATGAAACTAGCGGCTTAAATTTACGCGGGGACGGATCGGAGGGAGAGACAGGTTGCGAGGGGATGAATGAAGTAAGGGGTGATTTGAAGGCTTTCGCATTCAAACAACTGTTACCAAAGCGTTACACAACATAAAATATTATAATATAGTTATAACATCCACCGCACTGCAATATATAAACATACCTACAACAGAATCTAACTATATCTAATAAGTTAAAAACGGTTCCTTCTGTCTGAAAATAAAATAAACTACTAATGTTAATTTACATTAAAACATAAAGCACAGAACTTTACTACTGTGAGCTAAAAACCCATATATAGTGCCTTTACATTATTAGTCTTGTAAGTTTAATGAATTGTAATTAGTTACTGAGGAATAACTAAGGTAAGAAACTATGAAGCTACTTGGAAACAAATATTTGCTCTACATTAAACTCGTATTTGGTAAATAACTACACAACTAACACAACTAGTGGTTTTCTCAGATATACAGCGAAGGATCAACTTTCTATCGTGCTTATGACTGATCGTTGACTGACTGAAAAATAAATCGTGACATAGGTACAAAAAAATATGCAATGAAATAGTTTCCTCAGCATTCACTTTTGACTTAATCGTTCGGAACTCAGGAGTCACATACCTGATAGTGATCAATTAAAAAACTTTATTTTTCAAAGCCGATATTTCCATAAGACCGTGCATCGTGTATCTTTTGTACTTTCAAAGGATGATCAGTCATAAAATAATAATACGAAATTATGCCATCATATTTGGAAACGTGGGTAAGCAGAAGCACATATCCACTTTCACATGAATTACAGGTAACTTATTTGACATTGCTCATATCACCTCGCTACCTACATTGTTACTTTCTACATTTTCCTCCTGACACTGAGATTAATATCATGATCTCGGGTGGTATTATTTTACACACCTATACTATAATTGCTACTGCCTACTCAGACTCTCAAACAATGACGACACTAAAACTTTATCAAAAGATTTTGTATTAAAATTCATAGATACTCATACCAGACATTTGTTTATTTGAAACAATGAATTTATGTTATGTATCTAAAACTCTACTGCCCAATCCCACCAACTTCCACACAGAAAGGAGAACCCTAAGTAATTTCCATAGAAAAACAGAGACAATTTTCTATTTATCGAATAAAGAACATCAGCCACCAGCACCACCACGGCCTAAATCTATATGAAATGCAACATGCAGCTCACGTAGTTGGGGAGATTCTAGGCGAAGATATTTGGGCACCTAACGTGGGAGAGTCGCATGTTGCATTTCATATGGATTTAGGCCGTGGTAGTGCTGGCGGCTGATGTTCTTTATTCAATAAATAGAATATTATCTGTGTTTTTGTCTGGAAATTACTTAGGGCTCTCCTTACTAGGTGGAAGTTGGTGGGATTGGGCATTAATCTTATAAACAACAATTATTTAATTAGCTGGAGATTACAGAACATCGATACGTAAACCTTACCTAATTGTATAAGAAAAAATGTCCCCCAAATATATGGAAAAAAGATGCATTAAAATCAATCTACTCTCAATACTAGACGGGAAAAATTATGTACAAATGGAGAATATAATTTATTTCTTTGAACGTCGAAAATCGTACCGCGTCGGTCGTGAAAATTCGATTGAAACTTACGAATATTCAGAGGGACTAAAAGAGTACGAGTTGTACTTTTACAATATCTGTAGGTATATACAAGTAGGTATACTACTTGGCATTTGAATCCCTCTCTTTTAATAAAAATAAATAAACGTATCTACATAGATGCAACCATCGGATTTCGTGGCGATAAAAGTAAGTTGTATAATATTATGTTGATTGGCTCATTTTGGTATCTGTGAGAAATGATATAGATATATTTTCCTCTTTGTTCTATTCGCTAACTACCCATTAGACACCTGGGAGTCCCGGTGCAAAGTTGGAGAAGCAAATGAAGGCTGAGTGAGTTTGTGAGAGTTGAGTATTATTTTATATTAAAATGTAGGAGTATTATATGGAGTGTATGTAGATTGGGTCTAGGATATTATATTACTATGTTGAGATCTCGTTAATATCCTCACAGCTCCAGCTTACAAGTGATTAAGTATCTCTAATAAATTCACAGCTTAATACAATCATATTATCACATCTATACGTACGCTTTCATAAAGTAAAGCCTCTTTCCATGCTTTCAAATATTCAAATATATACATATTGCTTGTATAATATTGTTGATATGTTAATTAATGTAAAATTTATTGTTGTGACTGTCTGATTCTGTAAATAAAATAAAATAAGTTAATTAATAAATATATCGGGAAACCTTCTGACTAGTCGAAGAAGAATTCTCCTGATTAATACCTACAAGTTCACTAAGTGTAGAAACTTATATCTGAAATGTATCAAGATTGTATTTTCTCGTATGACTCGTATTTTCAAAGATACCTGATGCATACGATAAAAATTATTTTCAAGTACTTAAAGAAGTTTCGCGATTTTATTTTGGACTTTTTGCTTTCCGATTCCCGCTCCTTTTCTTCCCATTCTGGTCCTGTTTCCATCTTTTCTTTTATCACACGATTGTAAGCGTAATACGTGTGTACAAAGAGCAATACCTACATCGATAATTTATAATCTGACTGCGTCTGTTCCTACAAAAGAAAAAATATATTGAAATGGCAACATTCGCGATTGATAAAATATTACGGATATTTTATCCATGAATGATTCATGATGATATGCAGTTAAATTCACGCGTGCATGATGAAGTGTAAGATCGTGATACAAACAATATTATTCTCGGTTATAACCCGGGTCTACATAGTTACGCAAATGTCTTGAATTATTTATCTCGCACAAGTAGGACGTATTCCTGAAATAGATTGGAAGTACGTTGGAGGTCTTTGTAACAGGAAAGATCCTTTCTTTAATAATTAATTGACAATGCATTGTTGGCTATAAAGGTAAATTTTTGAAAGCGAGAGCCCCGTATTCGATAACGTAAAACATATTTCTTTTAATTACAAATCATTCGAAACTGCGTACTTACTCATATTTCTATAAAATTATTTTTTACAGTGAACATTATTTTTCATTCGTACTGTCATCCCCCCATCCACAAATTGTTTTTACTGGACAAAATTTTGAAGCAACAATACCTGAGGTAAATGCTTAGCTAAACAGACAATCGAGTCATAGAGCCCTACAATCTACATGTACTCGTATATTATAATCAAATGACTGCAGCATCGATCTACATCACATTATCATTACTTTATTACCCGACAAGAGCTTGCACTTAATGTAGGTATACCTAATATCCTAACTATGGCTAAGTTCCATAATATTAAGCTTACTTAGTTGTCTCTTAATCCTGTGAAATTTGAAGGGAAATTTTAATTAAAATCATAACCCAAACGGAGACATTGGATATCGCACATACCTACAGTTAATATTATTACATTTCCATTATACACGCAGTAGACCTCGTATATTACCTGTTAATACATATTTAATCTTCTTCTTCTTCATCATCAGCCTATCCCCGTCCACTCCTGGACAAAGGCCTCCTCCATCTGCCTCCATGTTGTCATGTCCTATGCAGACTGCATCCAGGTTGCACCGATATGTTGGACCAGGTCGTCTCTCCAGTCTCCATCTCAGCAGTGGCCGTCCCACACTTCTGTTCCCACCTCGAGGTCTCCAATTTAGGAGGTTCTTCGTCCACTTGCCCTCTGCGCTTCTAGCGACGTGTCCTGCCCATTTCCACATACTTAATACCAGTCTTCAATTAATACTTAATATCCACGTGTTATATGAAATAATAAATATGTATTTTGGGTTTACGAACCTTTCACTATATTCTCTTAAATTTTCACAATGTGAATCTATCATTATGTTAGTTGTTGATAGTTTTTTTCAACATGATGTGATCGCTTATAGAACATCAAGTTGAAAATTATTCCAAAATAGACTACGAAAGCTTGACATAGCCTGAACAATGTACGACAACTATAGGAAGAATATTATCACTAAATAATTTCTAAAATTATACGAGTATTTTCTTTCCCTAAAATTTTCAAGCTGTGTCTACCTAATGAATTGTACCAAATTTTTACACGGAGCTTACGAACGAAACTGAATGTTTCCATTCGACCTTAGACAGTGTTATTTCTTTACAATCTGAACTAAATGGTTTATTTTCTAGGTACTGAGACTAAATATAAAAAATCGTAATAAAATGATATTATGATTTAACATTCATAAAAATATGTAAATTCATAGTTCTTCTTGTTTACGGCTATATATGCACGCGTTGTCGTGTGATTTATACGTATATTTATTATTAGCTTATTTCATTTACAGTCAAGTCACTATACTCATATTTTTGATCGGTATTTTTACTTAATGATTTACAAGGAAATGAAAAACTTGAAAATATTAAACCACATACAGTATACAAATTTACTGGTAATAAAATGTTCCTTACTTTTGAATACTCTTCCTCTCCTCACCCCTGTAGCCTGTTGATTTCCGCTACCCCTTTTCCATTATTGTTTACCCTGGAGCCTCCTTCTTACAGCCATCCACCACCATCTACCCTCGCATACTCTTCCACTACTAACAACTAATATTCACCCACTTTTGCCCTCTCCCAAACCATTCACAAGCATGGATAAACATCGATTGTTAAAATGAGTATTATTTCCTATTTTCAGGAAATCTTATGATACTATACTCGAAAAGCTACCTACACATTAGGTATACAGTATACATGTCCTAAAGAATACTGACCAATTCTCAAAAAAAGTTTTAATTTGGAAACTGTACTTCCAGAAACACACTTCAATTTTCATATCTAATAATTTAAATCGGGCTTTTTAGAACTTTCATCCAACTGAAATAATTAGAATTACAAACTACACAAAAAAAAAACTATAACGATGCGGAAATAGTTCAGTTGCAAGAAAATCGTATTATTATTATAAACGTAACAATTTCAGACGAGAACATTATTCTGCAAAACAAGACAGACAAAATCTAAGCAAACGTGTATTGTGAATAAAATATATTCGTTATTAAAAAGAAAAATATGGGTATAACATACGAAATATTTCCATTTATTTGAAGAGTCAAAACCTCCTTTCTGGTTTACTTAAAATTCCGCACATCTCCTTTGCAAATTCCAGACTGTATAGAAGTCTGCCATATGAATAGCGGAATATTAAAATGTTAACGTCATATTTCTTTTCTTACTTACAAATATTATACAACTACTAAACTTACATAGTACAACTGAAATATGATACGTTTGTGTAAGTCTGGATAATATCTGGTTAAAGTCTTTCTCGTGGTAGTGTTTCTGTGAGGGACAATGAACGGTAAGTAGACCAACGGTCACAGTTTTTTAATGAAAATGATGAGAAAGTGGGATTTCCGTCTGTTGCCTTCAAAGAGCTTATCAAGTCATAAAATATACTAAGAAGATATTTCTAATTTAATCCGCAATCATGAATTTATTCAGTGATGACTAGGCTAAGTGGATAATTACACATTACCAAAACTCTCTCAAGAGCAAAGCTGCATTCTAGTAAGGAATTTTGAGGAGCAAAGAATAGTAATCTATTGAAAGAATTTATATCTATCCCATCTTATTTAAATTTGCGACCCCTAATCATTTTGTGTATTCTTTTTGAAAGCGACACTATTATTAACGAACTGGGTATATTTTATTTATTCACCCAACGCTTCAAGCTGATGGCAAAACCGTAGTTAATTCAGCATTCAAACAATGACAGAATCCACGAAGATTATTTACAGAGAGAAAGTAATCTCCAAGTTGGAGTAATATTAATTATTTTTAATTTTCTTTCTTGAATGAATACGTACTGTGAAAACAATGTCGCTTATATATAAAAGGAAATGTAGGTAAAGATCGTTGTAAATATAAAATTTTCGAAACGAATAAACCGTAACGTTTCATTTAATGGATTCTGAAAGTTTTAATGTGAAATCTTTGCCGCAGATAGCTTCTACCTCGGAAACTCTTGTAAAGTTTCTCCGTCAACACATCTTCGTGTAAGAGTAAGGAGTAGTCCAAAAGCAGGATGTCGAATCCATGTCGATGTATGAACGGCAATAAAATAGTTAATAACGACTGAACTTTAATGAACACCGTATGTGGAATTATGTTGAAATTGAAAAAATTCCAAACATTACATACCTACTTACAATTTTAACAGGGAAACTTAAAATGCATAACGTATGGTTAAATCGTATTAGAAGCAATCATAACAAGGCAAAGGTATGCCAAACTCTAAGATTCAAAACCACTTTGATTTGAATTGAATTTTGAAACTAATAGTTTGTTAGAAAGAACGACCAATTTTACCACAATACGAGGATATAACTCATTTCTTACCTGGAGGTCTCACTAATTAACTAATTTTGCGGAGAAATTCTCAAATGCATTTACTAATAAACAACTGAACTAACCTGTTATTCTCTGCCTATCTCATCACAAGAGTTCCCTTTGTATTCGCACACTATAAAACATTTAAAACAGCATTGTCTACATACATATAACATAACATATCTTAATTAAATAATCTCCTCTTCCAATGTATTTTAATTGCTTAATTTCTATTTACGTACATACATAATACCTAATAATATGAACGATCCAACTTTGTTAATATCCAAACTGTTTACTCTCACTTCCAGTTATTTGCAATGTTGTTGTTTTACATAATCTTCTCTATGATCCCAAGACAGTCGTTACTGAAAAATAACCCCCACCCCGTGTTGCCATCTTGAAAGTAATAAAACGAGAGAAAACCACATTTCATTCCACAGGGTATAGTAATTATTTCAATATTGAAATTAGCTCACTCCGCAAATTAAGAAACAAATTTAACAAATCGTTTATATACATTTTTTGCCCCGTATTTTCAAGTAGAAATATTTCTACAGCAATATTTAATTTAGCGCTCTGGTATAATTTGTTTCTTCGTCTTCTTTTTCATCATCACATTTTCATCTTTTATTATGCAAATTAAATCCACAATTAAGGAAAGAAAATTGGCGACTTTATTTCATTATAATAAGTCGCGTCACGAAAAATTTATTGATGTTCATTATCGGTCTCTCTGTTACATTAGTAGCATCACACATTACGTTGGTTAAGTGGAAGAGGTCGCTGTATAGCGGTAAGTTCGCCCTAGTGAGCATTAATTGTTATTATTACCGTGATCTTGTCAAATTGTGTTGTATGTAATGTTCAGTTAAAGAACAAATAAATAATGAAAGCATTACTATGTCTAAACCATATTCCACTAATCCTTACAATATTAGTAGATAAAGATAACATTGCCCATAAAAACGTAATTACATTTATACAACAACTAATATAGTAACAGAAGGACTCATTTCCTTTCCTTCTCTGTTCCTTTCTAATTTCCAACATTATTTCAATTGACGTCACAGACTTAACTTCACACCCCACCTTCAAGTATCTCGTGGTTTTCCCATTTTCTCCTACATCCACTACACAATACATATAGCGACGTCCTTACTCTTTTCCCATCTGATCGTGTTGTATTATACCAAACATGTAGTGCGTTCTTGAAATATTTATGAATCAGATTATAGGACATAACGGAAACGAACTGAAATTCGGTTTTAAATTCCACGTTTTTCTATACAGATAAAAATTGTCATCATTTGAATTTTTTGTTAGATGATTTTATGTTAAAATCTAAGAAGATGAGTCCAAATATAAATAAATCCCAATGTTGCAATGATCACGACACGATGAAAGAGGTCACACTATCCAAAGTTTCGTGACAAATTCAAACAAATATAGGTATTTTGTGACGCTTTTCATATGGATTCTTTGAATAGTACGAGTAGGTATATGTAAAATTAACAAATTTATTTCTTTCTGTTATCTCACCCATGCAATTAAATTCGTAAATGAAATAATATTGAATAATACGCGTAAGTTAGTTAAGTAGTGCCAAGTCGTAAAACAATGAAAGAAGCCTTGTCTAATCTAAGAAGTAATTATTATTATAAACACAACTTTACGTACATACACCAACTTCACCTTTACTTCTAAATATGCGCGCTTCATATTACGACGACCTTTAATTACGAAGCATAGCAAACTTTGCTCTCTGACTTGTTTTCAAGTTTCAGACCATAATCTCCAAACAGCTCCACATTGTCTCAGTGAACTATGCTCAGTACGCTCAGTATGCTAACATTCTCCTATTTCTTGCTCACTATGGCACTACGTGAGAAGATAGAATAGTTGTTAACATAGAGGTACCTGTACAGTGTACAGTTCCAAGATTATAATAACAATAAAAACAACAAAATCCGCTACCTATCTTAATCTCATTCCTCACCTCCACTATTCATTCTATTAAGGCCTTGGTCCTCCCACGGCATTAAGGTTCAAAATCGCGTGAACAATCGCATGATAAAATGGTAAAAATAGCGTTATTTCCATTTTTTGGGGTTGATTTTGCGTCTATCAAAAAACTTTTACGGTTATCCCCTAGATTATAATGCATATTATCAGTACAAAAAAAAGTTTTACTTCGGAAAAAAGATCAGAGGTGTTTTTCACATTTTTTTTGAGAAATCTATACAGCAGGGGTGGCCAACCGGTCGATCGCGACTATTAGTCCAGTCGATCGTGGCAAGGCAAAAAATATAAACATAAATACGTAGAATAGACTGCGCAACGTAATCACTAACTGCTGCACGCATAATCCATAATAATAATATCTTGTATAATTTTAAAAATACTACTTAATTGTGTATGCTGTTTCATTTAAAATTTCAAGAAGTATGTAATTGGTAGATCCCACAGGGCTTCCTCAGTAAACAGTAGATCTTGGATCTAAACATGTTGGCCACCCCTGCTATACAGAATATAAAAAATCTTTTACGGGTATTCCTTAGATAAATGTTCAATGCATCTACCCTATTTTATTCCAAAGCATATTTAGTAACGGTTGTTGAGATATAACGTCTCCCGTTTTTAGAAAATTTTGAAATGTCTGTATGCATAGTCTCAATAGTAAACAAATCAAAATGAAACAGTTCAAATCCCTATTCAATGAATTGAACAATATTTTCATCAATGTAACAAGACAGTTTGTTTTCAATGTTTTCACATATTGTACGTAGTTTATTATCGAATCCTCTCACACACACTCGGGAATGAAATTGAAAAGAGAGTTTAAGAGAAGAGAAGAAAAGGGAAACTTGCACTGAAGTGAATGTGAAAGAATAAATTTTGTGTAGTGAGGCGGCCTTAATTGACTGTTCCTGTAAATTATTATCTCTGTTATTTTATTATCCTACATTACTTTTTGTACCGAAGTAAATCTGTTTTTCAAACATTACGAATATTATAGGGGATTATGCATTTTGTATTATACGTTACCAACTCAATATTCTAACCTTATAGTCACTTAAAGAGAAGACAGCGTTAGTGTAGGTAGATATGTTAATAGTATGCCTTATTTTCGTTAATGTTATTAATTTTCTGTAGCACCCTGCTATGTTAGAAGGATTTGCGACGAAACGGGGATTTGAAGTTACAAAAGGGAGATTATATAAGATAATACCATCTAAAATGGTGTTTATTCCATCAAAATTTTGTAATATCATCCACTAACACAGCTCCTTGTTAATGATAAGACTGTGAACATAGTATATATATTATATAGATATTCTAGACACAACCATCATAGTGAATTCCTCTACAGCGACGTACTGAACCATTTAAATTATTGTAGTAATATGTTATCATGATATCAACCAACCAAATCGTCTACAATCTACACGGCACTATTATTCATGAGAGGGAAAAGCTAAGTCAACAGACCCAGACATTGAAAATGTCAATAGCTAACTACGTACCTAGTACCTACCCACATAAAACTATACGTAGATATTAAAACTGTCAAATCTTGTTACATTTCGGAAACTCAATTCTAACATCGCTTTTAAAATGTTCATTTTGAATAAAATTGACATTATCGCAACATTAACGATGGGGATATTCTAGGCGTACCTATGACCTTAACGTTTGCGGGGATAAGTTCTTGCTTTCATATGAACATGGTTACAAGAATAGCTGCGTTTCCACTTTCAGATTTTTACTAATATAGTCTATAGAACACGTTTACATTCACATTAATGTAAGAACTTATTGAATAATCTTTCAGTAAATACAACACGTCATGAACGAAAACTCGGAAAAATGCCAAAATCCACTGTTCATTCACTTTCTATTTTCTCTTATTGGTCACAGTTTTCAACACTAATCTCAGTTTACTGCCTTCTGCATTGGACTGAGACAGCGTCGTCTCCAGATACAAATGAAATAAAGAGTCTCTTATTATTTATAACTAGATTTATATTCAAAGAGCACTTTGTCTACAAATAATACTTACGAGTTTGGTGCTTTATTCTCCACAAAATAAGTGTAGGTAATAATATTCTTTATATTAAATTAGATTTATTTCCTTTTGTGTATATTTTCTTATTCTCCTTATTTCTGCCGTTTTAAATTGGGGTTAATTGAAAGAAATTGCAGCTTTGCGATGGGTTCATCCTAGTGAATAATTTTGTATGATTTATGATAGGTATGCCGAATTTTATTTTACGCAGGTAAATTGTTCACTAGAAGAATAAATTAAGTAAATAAACCATTTATTGTTTACCCTTTCATAAAATTGCACGTACAAGATATAACAATTGACATTAAAACTTAACTTCTGAATCTTCAGGCTATCTTCCTAAATAATATTATGTACTGTCACAATAGAGTCAATCAATATGATACACAATCTGAATGTCTAATGTTAATAATTCCCCCTTTTCGGTGTCAGAATGACTCTCCTTGCTTCCCTTTCATTAGACTAATGAAACATTCTGAATTTGACTTCTTGACATTATTTGCAGTCTGCATACATGGAGATAGCTAGTTATACCCTGTAGTAAATTTGTCTCTAGGAACTCTAAGCAAACAGTATGATAATAAGCTAGCTAATGAGTCTCTAACTCTCAAGTGTTTGGTAAATATTTGTGATGTACTTGACAATAATACATTGTAACTCGACAACATACGTAATCTCGTGTATCTTTCTAATGTCAATCCTAAAGTTAACTTCACCAAAAGGCTATAGAAATAAATAAACTAAATTATGCTTTACTCACTCATCAAAGAGTACTTATATGTGTTCTGTGCTCACCAAATAGAAAAAAGATAAATGAGAGAATTCTGACAACCATTTCAGCGGAAACACAGAATATTTGTCGTGTGTTTTTTTTATTAATTTTCATCTAACTGTATTGTGAAGTTTCGTAGCGTCGCCTCCTTATATACTTATCAAAATCTCAAAAAAAACTCGGCTATCTCGGGTACCATCAGGCTACCTGTAGCACTCTAAAAATGCTCATTGATTATTGATTTTTAGCACTGCAATTAATCTAGGAATTATTTAGACCTTCGAAATATATTTCAGTGTAATTCAGAATTGTTGCACCAATCAGCTTGACAGCATGCTCTCATTGCGTCAATCAATGTATACCAACTTTCTTTTTTTTACTTTTTGAAATTTCGAGGGCATTACATACCTACTTACCTACATTACTTAAATCTTTGCGGAGTTATCCATCATAATTTTTATTAAAAAAAAACGTGGGTTTAAAGGCAGATTATCCAACGTATTAACTATTCTCAGATTTAAGTTCACTTCTTTCACGTTCATGTATAAAAATACAATAGTAATAATGCATTAGGTAAGCATTCTAATATTATCCATCATGTTAACTTGATATTATTATGCAACATCGACATTTCTTCCAATAACCCATTTGTAGATAATATGTAATATTACGTATGGCTTCGGTGTTGCAATATTCAGCTACCTGCAATACAATATTACATTAGAAGCCTTCATACATAAGAACCTAATACATCAATATCATACCTACTATATGAACTTTGCTAATCCTGCTCTTGCCTTACTTCACATCCAGAGTTCGGAGGTGAATCCAGAACTATATCAAAATTCAGTTTTAATTTTATCACGAAATCATTGTATAACAATTGGTTGCTGGAATATTTTTGGATACGTTGAACCACCGCACCGGTAGGTAGTACCTATGTATTTTAAAACCGGGTAGTATATGTGAAAATCATAGGTCTATGTTGCAATCCTGTGTATAGCATTAGGCGGTATCTGCTAGTGTTGTCGTACAATCTGACTTATTCTACAAATTATCGTTATTGCAGAATGAATTTTTCAATCAGTCAGTTTTCCTCAGGATGTCAAAGCCAATTTCCCGGTATGTTTAGTGTTTACGCATTTAATATCACCACTATCACATCGATAGTATTACACTCCACGTAAACAGTTTCTAAAAGTAAGGATATTTCGTAACAACTTTGTTCATTATGCCTAGCATTTTATATCAATCCCTGGAATTATTCAACCTATATAATATTTTAGTATAATAATATAAATCCCTAACTTTATATATCAATCAAAAATATTATAATCTTAAGCGATATGCGAGTGAGCACGTCGCGTCGCACGAAGTGTTATAAAACAATTCTACTCTATAAATAAATAGGTAGTGATATATTCTGTAGGTACAACAATTCTATTACAATATACATATACCCCTACTGCCGTTTCATATTAACACACCTACTCTTAGTTTTATCCCCATTTTATATAAATGCCAAGTCGAGAAGAAAAATTGCAAAAATGTTGGTATTTTTTATTTCCTTCCCTTATATTATACTATTTTCTCTTCCATGCCACTATGAATCATTAGGTGTTAGTTTCCAAAGCCTTATTTATTGACTATGGTCGTACAGCTAAAGTTTTTTTCGTCAGAATATATATAAAACGAGTCCACATAAAAACTTGAGATGTTATTTAATAGTAATATTTAAATAACGGAAATTATAATCATTGTACTAAAATTGTATCTTTTTTTCAGGTGGCAGTATAGAGCGACTATGCGTCACAGCCGGTGCAATGGCCAGCAGTGTCCCATGTCCCGGAGCAACCAGCAGCGCTCCAGATAGCAACGAGCGGGCAGCGATGGTGAGGGCAGCCAGGGGCCTCTTGGCATCCGTCACCAGGGTTCTCCTGCTAGCGGATATCGTCGTAGTTAAGCAACTCCTTCTAACTAAAGATAAGGTAATTAAACAGGATTATTTTAAAATATTACGCCAGAATATTTCGCGCCTCGTCAGCCTGCAGTGTCCGCCTGTTCATAATAAACGTAGTAACATTTTATATTTATTAAAACGTGAATCTGGACCTCCAGAAACAAACCCAAACATCTCAAAGAACATGAACCTATGTCTAAGCACTCGCTTAAATACAAATATTGGTTTGGTCAACATTAATTATCAGAAAATAGTAGATATTATTTTGTTAGAAAAACAGCGTATACAAATCCAAACGCTTTCCTGAATACTTCGCAGAATGCAAAAGCTTGTAAAATTTTATTACACGTATTTGACAAAAGTCATCCATTGCCCTGTCATTTTTAAAGTAATATTTTTAGATACCGATAACTTTAATATAAGGTTATGTTTTCGGTAAACTGAGTGTTTAAAACCGTTTAAAAGCTCTATTCATATCAACCTTCCTCGATCAGAAACTTTTCCCCACATACGCATTATCATATTAATGCGGTAGGTGCCTGCTCCCTACCTACTGAATACAGGCGACATCTTTATTATGTACGTGTTTTATAATTAATTGAGAAAATTCCGTTAAATAAGAGTCTAATACTTGCTGAATTTCCCATTACATGACATCGTCACTAACTCCTCCAATAAATTAACTCAAATTTCTCAATCAGCGTATGACCATAAAATTCTATATAGATACCCACATAACAATTGATTAAAATTATCAAATTCTATAAAGTAAGGTGTTACTATTTTACGACCATTGGGTAATAATAATGTCGAAATAGTTCAAAGTACAGTTCAAAGTTTTCGATTCACCGTGTACAATACACGTTCTAACATAACTCGCCGATAACAAAATTTCAACCAAATAATGGCCAAAATTTTAATAATAGACGTTATTATAACTTCGTATTAAACATTCCTATTTCATTCCGCCGTTAAACTTCTCCTGCTTGAATAGTTCGCGGATACCTGAAATATGAAAATGTAGGTATCTGATATATGGATCGTGAGCTACGCGACGAAGGCAGTAAACTACAAAGTTTTCTTTTATAGAAGACGCACAATAAACTCTGAAATGGGAGTTTAGAAAACATGGACAATATTACAGTTACTACGATCCACTCATCAATTACTTCGTGTGATGTGATGACGCAATTAGAAATGTCTTTTTTGTCAACAAACCTCCAGAAACAAGTCCAGTTTTCAAAACTCTAGATTACTGGAATTATGTATATCATTACGATCTAATGTAAAATCATTCTGATTTGGGCTTTTTTAATTCAGTACTTAACTAAAAACTTACTTATCAGGAAAAACGTCAAGTTACATAGTATCATATTTTCAAATTTTCATTTCAGGTGGCGAGAAGTTTAGGTCGATTAGAGTCTGTTTCAAATTTTACCGAGTTTGTGAAGGCGTTCAGTGTGTTTGGAGCTGAAATGGTGGAATTAGCACACGTAACTGGAGAGAGACAGAATGACTTAAAAGATGAAAGAAGAAGAGCGCAGATGGCGGCTGCGAGACAAGTGCTGGAAAGATCCACCATGATGCTTCTTACATCTTCAAAAGTAAGTTAACTTAAGGTCACTGGCTAAAAATCGTGCAAGGATCCTTTGGATTCTCTTTTTTGTTATAAATTGATAGGTCATGTAAGTTATTCTTCATGTATAATTATTTTAGGCCTGCTTAAGACATCCTGAATGTCCTAGTTCAAGAGAAAATAGAGACACAGTGTTTTGCCAAATGAGAAGAGCGATGGATCTAATCCACTATGTAGTAAAGGATGGAGTATTAGACTGCCAAGCTGCATTATCACCTAGAACACAGGTGACACCCTCATTTTATTACCTTCAACCTTTTAAAACCTTTCAGTTTGTTTGACGTCTGTAAAGAGTCATGCGAAATGAGCAATTAACTCTTAGATATATATATGAAGATGTATAGATGAAGAATTATAATAATTTACAATAAATGTATGTGTTCCAGGGTTGGGAATGTGAAGAGGCATTGGGTGGTAGTGCAGGTAGTGACCGAATAGAGAGAGGAACTGTGATGGGAGCTCTGAGAAGACTGGGACAGTTGGTGGGACGAGCGAGAGCAACTCACGCGGGACCCACGCAGCGAGCACAACTAGCTAGGGCACTTGATCAACTAATAGAGCGCACACATGACTTCACGGACTCTGCTTATACGGGACATGGCTGCAGGCAAAACATTCTGCTGCTGTGTGATAGGACCAAACTAGAACTCAACCAATTACTCCGAGTAGCTGTGAATATGGTGAGAACTTGTAACATTTTTTATAAACTGATTCTATAAAAGTACTGTTTTTAGTATAAGTGTTTTCTAACCTTAATATTTTTTTGGTGGAAAAAATTATTGACAGTATTTAAAATTTTCTTGAGCAAATAGTTTTGGAATGTGATTGTAAGGTGAAAAATGAATGTGTGGAATTAAAGATTGATGACTAAAGTATGTAGTATGATGATAGGCTCATCCCAAATTAGTTATAACGTGTAAAATACTAATGCAAAATTGTATTTTCTAGGATTATATGTATCAGGTATGTATTGTTTAAAAAAATACTATTTTTGTCTATTTTAGAAGGCATAGAGTGCATGCATAAAGTATGCATGTTTCATCCAAGCTGTCAGTAAAACATTAATTAACAATGAAATAAATGATTTCCCTTGGTTTCCCCATAGGATGATGCGTTGCACGACGGAGTAGCTGTATATTGCCACGAGATGGAGAGTGAGCTGGAAGCCTCTTGCGCTGGAGCACTGGAGGCCTTGAGAGCACTCTGGGCAGCCCTTGTAGCAGCAGCGAGAGCACAGGCAGCAGAACTAGGAACAGCAACTAATGGTGCAGCCAAGCATGCGGCAGAACTACGCCATCGCTTACATCCTCACGCAGACCTACTTATAGAACACATAGATCACATTCTTGAAGTAAGTAAAGATATTAATTATTCACCTATACTATCACCATACTTATCTATAATATTAACATATGAAATATTTGTATTTACAGGTTTGCAAACTTCTGAGACACATAGCGTTATCAGAGACGTTGCAAGTAACTGCCAAATTTACTGAAATAAACCTTCGAATATATGGACCCCAAGTGGTCACTGCTGCCAAAACGCTTAGTCTTTATCCCAATAGTAAAATAGCCAAAGAGAATCTGGAAGTGTTTGTAGACATGTGGCAATGGTTACTGTCAGACGTCACAGCCGTAGCAAAAGATATTTTAGAATTAGCGCAAGGAAAACCAGAAAAACAAGTATACATGTCTTTACCTAGGCCAGGAGTAAGTATAGCAAATATATATTTGAATCCAAACTATTTCACTTGTATTGCCATTCATGATTCACTAATTACTATAATCAACACCCATTTAAACACATCTGTATGTATTGGTACAAGCTTTCTCTTTTTCTTAAATAGTTTGCTTTTAGAATACAATAGGCAAATCTATGTATATTAGATATCACTGCGATGTAATTAAACACATTGCTTCTGTTTTCAGAAACACGGTACTACCAGCAAACCATTAAAGGCCGTTAGATTAGATTCAGAAGAACAAGCAAAAATTGCAAAATCGGGATTAGAAATGAAAATGATGTCTTCAGAGATGGATGCAGAGACGGACAAATGGCAGGAGAGTGGGTCTGCACTAGAAGAAAATAATGATATTGTTAAAAGGTTATTAAAAACTCATTTTGTATTTGTGTATTTGTAATTATAAATTGGTATAAGTTATATTTGATTGCCTTTCATTTTCAGAGCAAAAAATATGTCTTCCATGGCCTTTGCAATGTATCAGTTTACAAAAGGAGAGGGACAACTTAAGACTACACAAGACCTCTTCACGCAAGCTGAATACTTCGCAGAGGAAGCCAATAGATTATATAAAGTTGTTAGACAATTTTCATATCAGGTAAACATTTGCTTGAATTGATTACCAGAATTTACAAGCTCCCTTACCTCACCATACAACAATAGTTTATATAAAGTACAGGTTTAACTCACAAATTAAACCTTATATTTACCTTACGTAATTAACTACAAGCTATATTGCAGGTTGATGAGATCGCTTAATTATTTTGTTATAAATTAGTTTGAGGTTGGATAAACAATGAGAAGAAATGTAATGTTGCAGGTACCTGCTGGATCAAGTAAAAAGTTATTACTTGAGCATCTAGATAAAGTTCCTACTTACGTACAACAATTACAGTTCACTGTTAAAGATCCAACTGTGGGAAGAGCGGCCACATTCAGTAAAGTGGATAATGTGATACAAGAAACAAAAAATCTCATGAATATTATAAGCAAAGTAGTCACTACATGCTTCCATTGTGCTAACAAAGTAAGTAAAACTAAATTCTCTTCAATCTCATTGATAGCCTGGCTCATAATATACCAGAATTGTATAATCATTGTGTGTGGATCGAAATACAAATGAAAATATTCTCAAAATTAATAGTATAATATCGATCATTTGCCTTCACTTCTGCACTTCACAAATATATTCATATTGTTTTATTATATTTCTACCGACACAGCACATTTTTCGTACTTTTGTCAAAATAATATTGTGTTTTGAATAATTATTATGTTTTCTGATTTGCTTTAATTTGGTCCCATTATGTTTTTAGTACATATTATCATTTGTGCAGATTTCATATGTTTCTATGTTACTTTTCCAAATTCTTCCAGTTTAATTTATATATGCCAGTTAGAGTTGACTTAAGTTGGACACCGAGTTTGAATAAAGCAGAATTTCACAAAAGTTGTACTGCGATACCTAATTAAGTATGTGTTTGAACATTATCTGAGAATGAAACTAACGTCTAACTAACTTTACTTACACTAATGCTATAATAATAAGCATTTCTCAATCCAGCATTGAACTTTGATTTAATTTCTTTAATTTTGCTATTCAAATTGAATTTGTGCTGTTTAAAAATTATTGGACAGTCATACTTAGTTGTCCGTTGTTTCAGTATGTGTATCTAATACAATTTTCTATTCTACCATAACAACAACCAACTTATAGATGTTTTGTGATTATTAATTTATTAACCTATGTGATGGGTGTAACTCTAAAAAGCATTAATGTTATTTTAATCATACATTCGCTTAAAAATACACATTCTCTTACACACAACATAATACACACAACTCTAGACTTTTTTCGTTAATTAGAATATAAAACTGTTATTTATGAACCAATTAAAAGCATTACTTTAGTCTACCTTGTGTAGTGCGTTTAATATCTATTAGTATTAGTATCTAATGACTGGTGTAATTTCAGTATAAACTGGACTTCAGTGGATTGTCTGGCAGAGGAGGCAGTGGATCGGGCAGTGGAGGACGAGAGGAAGAAGGTGGTAGTGGCGGAGGAGGAGACAGCAAAGGTGGAGGGTCAGGCCCGGACACGAGCATGTGACAATTCGGCATGGGCCGCCGGGGCAAGGGTGACTCCCGGCGGACCAGGGTCAGTTTCCTCCTCTTCTAAAGTTCATCCAAACTCTGATATGACTTCACCACCTGAATCACCACCACAATCACCAGGAAAATTGAATCTCTACTTGGACATTTCACTAAAATAGACCTAGAATAATCTCACTGAAGTACATATTGTAATATGCAAAGATTCCAAGATAATCATACTCGTATATTTACATGGGAATAATTTTACAATGTTAGGAAAAATTATCAAGCGTCATGTATTACATTCTGTGGTTGATGAGCTGTGCAAATAATATGATATTACTAAACTTGTAGATGAGATTTTTTTCGGAGACCTCTGGTGATTAAATATTAAACTAACTTAACCAACCTCAATATAATAACACCACTAACTTATACTACGTATTACATTTTAAAAAGAGTGATATGAAATATTGAGTGATCAATAAAATTGACACAAAACACGACACAGATTTCTTGAAATGTTAGCAATGACTTGAAATCCTTCACTCACGTATGTTGTTATGATTCTCTCAATATATTTTGTAAATAAATTGAATATTTACATGAATGTGATGCTAAATTGTATTCAAAATATTGTTGATCTTGTCATCCTCATGTAGCAATCACAGTTCATGAGACTTAATGAAGTGACGACTACTACTCCAATGTTGTGATTTACTTAATATCCTTTTGTTAAAAAATGTTAAAGTTTGTATAGAAATCATATGATTAAATACGAGTAGGTATAATAAGAATTACTAAGTAATCAATAGATCGTAATAGCCTCGCTTAGATGTAAAATAAATCAGTATTGATAAGATAAGGCCATCATAAGGCCGCTATTGTAATGATAATAAAAACAATGGTTGAAATTATTCGTATAAGTTAAATAATCCATATTGGTAATACTATAAGTTAAATAATTAACTCTAAGTAATTAATTTAATTTGTACACACATCGCCAAAATAAATCATTACGTATGTTAATACCATTGATACACAAATATTTGTATTATTTATCACGAGGATTCTTCTGTTCCTTTCATTCATAACATTTTAATCAAGCTTTTTTATTTAAAATTTTTCACTACATGTATTATTAAATGTTTTTTTTTTTCATTTATCTACAGCCAAATGAAGTTAACACATTTACCTTATCCAGATTCGATAAATGCCAATTTGTTTGATGTTAACTTGTCTTTGCACCTTACACTACAGTTTAAGCTAGTGATGCGGCAGACCTCTGCTTCTGCATCTGCAACTGCTGAAGTTCTGCACGTTTTATTGACATCCTTTTCTGCTCCTCCCAAGAAACCATTTCGGTCGCAATTTGGTCGCCGTTCGCACACGTTCGCACACTACTGTGTGCACACTAATCGGAAATTCGGTCGCTGTTCGCACACAGTTCCGAAACCGCAACCAAAAGTGGGGAACGTTTGTGACTAAATCTGGTCGCATTCGGTCACATTTTGGTTACAAATGCGACCAAATCCGGTCGCATTCGGTCGCATTTGTAACCAAAATGTGACCACTTGAATGGCCCGCCGGTGCTGGCGCGTACGTATTTGCGGTTTCCCGCAAAAATAAATATATATATTTATAATTTTAACATGGATGCGCAACAAAATTCTTAACACCAAAATTCTTTACAGCCATGATATAATATTGATGAAAATAAAAACGGACGGGTATAGCTAAATAATATCCGAATTTCATTGCGAAACAAAATTTATCGTGTAATTTAGTGAAGTAGGTGGCTTATTTTTAACGCGCCTTTTTAATAATTAATTTAAACAACAAATAATAAATTAATGTGATAGTCATATTTATTTATATTAAATTCTATACAACTTCCAATAAGTCCATTGTTTCGCAGAAACCTTAATTTTGACCTATTACGCTATAATCCAAACAAATATTCATCCTGTAAAACGATTAAACATGCATTTTAATGAACATAATTATCAAAATTTCGTAGAATATGGAGTAGTCGCAAATGTGACCACTTATGACCACTTGTAACCAGTTGTGACCGCTTTGTGACCGAATGTAACCGAAAGCGGTCACAATGCTTCCATTAGCTAGCCGCCATAGTTCTTGATCTACTATTCTCAAACAGTTTCCGCTCCTCATGTCAGAACGTCTTCAGTCTTTGTATAAAATGCCGTATACGCTCGTCGCATCAAAGGAAAATTCGGCAGTTGTGATTTCTGCTGTTCCTAGTGGTTGGGTGAAGGAGGGTCTTTTGTATTGGCCAAAATTTATACGGAAAACTATATTGGAAGATGCCAGGAGAAACGAGGACAGTGTGCCTGAAAGTGGTTGGAAGCGCATAAAATGCCGAATAAAAGTTATAGATATTCCAACATATGAAAAAGCCATGGATTCTATTCGCTTCAACACCACAAACACGACTGAACAAGAAACAGATTGAGAACTACTTATAGCGTGGACTAATATATTTCGAACAATTTGAACCAAATTTGTTCGGACACATTCACCACACAGTGTGTACACTCTGTGACCAAATCTGGTCGCAAAGCGTACACAATGTGTGCGCTTTGTGACCGAGTTCTGTTCGGACACATTCACCACACAGTGTGTACACTCTGTGACCAAATCTGGTCGCAAAGCGTAGACAATGTGTGCGCTTTGTGACCGAGTTCTGTTCGGACACATTCACCACACAGTGTGTACACTCTGTGACCAAATCTGGTCGCAAAGCGTACACAATGTGTGTGTTTTGTGACCGGGTTTTTGTGTGCACACAGTGTCGACACGGCAACCACATGTGACCACTTGTGACCGATTTGCAAATTTCGCGACCGAATTTGGTTTCTTGGGCTGTTTCCGCAACATTTATAACGGAAGTTTGAACGGAACTTTACGGCGGTTGAGTGGGAAACGGCATGGAACAGATTGTTAGGTCTTAAACTACTTCAATATAACTTACCGCTACTTAGTTTTGAATAAAAAATTGCATCACTAGTCTAGGCTGGTCTAGGCCACTTTATGTAAAGTACCTATAAGAAAAATTGTTTCCCTCGTGGAACATTAAATTATCCACATGTAACATTCAGTTCACTTTTATTACATATTGTGTTATACTTCATTTAAATGCACCATATTCTAATCTGATAACAATATTCATTGATTACTGTTTATTTTACTAAAGGTCGGTAATATCAAAAGTACATTAGTGTACTATGTTTTATGCACTTTGAGGTTAATTACAACAAATTGCAGAATTACAACAGCTCGTCAATTTTCCGTTTCTTTATTATGTGCTTTATTGTAACAGTACCTAAATAAATATAAAATATCAATATAACTAAATGAATAAATTAACTAGATATGATTTATATAATTTCATCTCAAAAACTACTAAACTACTTTTGGTATTACCTTCCAATCATACAGACAATAAAAACTATGTGTACAATGCAGTGCGTCAGGACATGAATAGATATAAATAGTAGGTAAAATAATTTGAGAATTGTATGAACTTTGGTGGAATGGCGTATGTAGGATAATGTTAATAATAAAATGTATGTAGCATTAATTGTGTAGAATAAGGCGTCAAGTATACCTGAGTATTTGGGTAAGGAACTGACAATCATCTTTTTATGGACAACTTCACATTCACTACTTTGAATCCGCACTCTAAAATACAACAACCCAATAAAAAATAATTAAGCTTGACTGACTACATATTTGCTGATATGATGTTCGTTATAATTATTAGTAATAAAACATTTTATGTTAATCGTTTAGTTAAGGCAGAGATTAATATTGTTATCTGATATATTTGCAGCTTCAATCATCTAAATTAATCGTTTTTTCTGTACATATCTCATAATTTTATTTCAATTATAGAAAGAAAGATATCGTCATAATTTTAGTTATCATCTGAACGAAGTTAAATAGTATTGATTATGAAAAAAGAATTCAAATCATTCCTACATATCATCAATTTGACAATGACAAAAAACTATTATATATTTTATGAAGCATTAGAAAGACAATAAAGTATTCTCAGTTTCATGGTTATTGGTTATATGAAATTGATTCCTGGCTGAAGACATTTTCAACTAATAATAATATAATCGATATAATTCAATCCACAAAGAACTATTTTTCTTTCTAACATTTAACAATTAACTTTTCCTAAAACATCTTCTCTAGTTTTCAAAGAATAATATATTTTAAAAACTATTTAGTATATCCATTTGTCTATTTTCAGTGATTTATAGTGATTGTTATAAAATATCTTTGTTCTATGTATGTAGATGAAGTCTCTTTATGATCAGCAATGTGTTCAAATTTGATAGATCAGTGTAGAGTTTGTTCAATAGGTTAATAATGAATGTACGACATGCTTATATGAAGCGATCTGAAGAAATATTAATTAGTAAAATATTAACATATCGAGGAATGATTGTCATGTACATAAATTTTGGTACGAAAAATAATATTTTTTGTGTTTGTTTTTTATATTATTATATTAATATAACCATATCAATTTTTTTACAATGAAATTTATAAAAGAAATATTTGTGTACATATATGTAATAGATATATTTTTTCTTGTTGTTTGTTGTGCAGAATATTAGCCTGAATACAGTAGGTAATTGAAATTTCAAAATAAATACCAAAAATCTACCTAATTAAACACAATGACTTCAGAAACATAATCCATATAATAATTAGATATTCTGTTATCAAGAAATATTTCCCTCTATTCAAAACTATGTCTTTTAGTGTGACTGCCTTCCAAACTGTTGAGAATATATCTACTAACATTAAAAAAAAATATGAATTGAAAAGAACAACTCATAAATAATTATTAAAACAGACTTTAATCAAATGTTTAACAGTCACACTTAGGTGTATTTAGCAATAAGTTATATAATTATTATTGTTGCTAAATTTGTTAACATAATAATATATATTATTCTTCTTACTCTTCTATCTAGTATGTGTAATTTATTTCACTAATTTTTCTGTAATTTCATCATATTACGCAATTGTGACAATAAATAGGAAGTATGTTATAAAAATAATAAATATTGTATCCATATAAGAAGCTTCATATAAGATATGATAATATAATACAATAATAGGCAAACATTCAGGCTAATCTTAGATGTTTTTCACTTTCAAATCCAATAGTCCAAGAGCCCGCTGCTTAATTTATGACGTATCTGTTTTTTGATCGAAATGTGGTATAAATTATAGCTTACCAATAGGTTATTACATCGCACTAGGGTTGCCTATCAAAATCTTGCCGCAACCCCCCCTGCCCCCCCCGAAAAGGTCCCTCTTCGCAGTTTTTCGCATTTTATAGGAATATGGTAAGAGATAGGAGAAAGTAGTCAATGACAAAAATAATCCTTGCTAAATTCTCTACAAAAAATATTAAGTCATTTTTTTCGTAGAACTAGCAGTTTACCCGCAATGGCCGGCCCAAAACCGAAATTCATTAAAAATACAAAAAAAATGTATTTAAACTAAATTGGTTGAAAATTGACGAGAGCTACAGGAAAATAGTCAAAGAACGAATTAATTACCATAGTCTTAGCTACAAAACGAGCTATAACTTATGTTCATACATCTAATAATTTCGGAGTTATTACAATAAAACTCAGTGACGAAAATTCTTAAAATTTAGTTTTTCATAAAATAACCAGTGATATAGCGCCGCAGGCCTAATTTTTTCCCCATAAAATGTTAGTAGTAATGGGTGGAAGAATGTGAAAGAAAAAAAATCAAACTTTTTTTTTTATTTTTTCAAAAAATATCCTGTTTTTTGACCGGCCATTACGGGTAAACTACTAGTCCTATGAAAAAATTGACTTAACATTTTTTGTAGAGAATTCAGCAAGGATTATTTTTGTCATTTACTACTTTCTCCTTTCTCTTACCATATTCCTATAAATGCGAAAAAATGCGAAATGCGAAAAACCGCGAAGAGGGACCTTTTCGAGGGGGGCAGGGGGGGTTGCGGCAAGATTTTGATAGGCAACCCTAGTGCGATGTAATACCCTATTGGTAGGCTATCATTTATACCACATTTCGATCAAAAAACAGATACGTCATAAATTAAGCAGCGGGCTCTCGGACTACAATACTAATATAAAATATAACATATTAAGTAAAAGCCATTAATAAACACCAAAAACAGACGAATTTATAATATCTATACTATAGCCAAATTTATGTTTTAGATGTAAACAAAATTCTTTAAACTGTTTCTAGTTTATTATTAATTGAATGTCATAAAGAAATCTACTTTCCGAATTTTAATTAAATTTCTCAAAGGAGGTTGACAAATTCACTATGCATACTTTAGATATCGTAAAATATCATTACAAAGATATTACCATCATAAAATCAATGTAATTAGGTAATCTAAGTCTCATAGCATCCATTAACATCATCCACACACCATTCAATACAAAAAATCATCGATTTAAACAAGAAAAAATAATTATTTCAAAGGAGCGATCTATAGTTGGGTTGATTGGCAGAAATCGCCAATAGGCGATAAATCCGCCCTTTGTGTGTATATTTATGTGCAATAAAGTTTTTATTTATTTATTTATAGTAAATTCACTTTAGCGTAACATGTCTGGAATTAAATCTCAACGCTAACATTGTACTATGTACTTTGTTTATATCTGTCTTCACCAACTCTTCTACCAGCATTTTGCGGTGAAAAGGTACGATTCCAAACACAGCTGCAAATTGCTGGTAAAGATTGACAGTCGACAACACGACCAGATTGCATAGTTGTTTATGAAATGTCTTGAAAAATGGCAACAAAAGCAATTGGAGCGAATTTTAACCATATAGGCAGTTAACAGTTGCATATAAATTAACAAGCATAACCCATCGTGTAATAGTAATAATTGAAATACATATCGCATCCTTTATGATTACTGTAGTAGAATAATCCAATATAAAAATATTATGATATTTTATGTTTTCTATATAACCAATAATGGTTTCATTCTCCACAATATAAAGTAAAAAATATTCAAACGAAAGCAATATGTTTATGTTACATTCGTAAGAGTTTATAACAACTATTATGTAGATGTCTCTCAACAAAAATATATTGAATGTTGAAATTAATGAGAATAATAATGCAAACAATATACTCCTATAGTGTATATTATTATTTCATTATAGAAAACCAATGCTATCTGCTGCAATATCTGCTAGTGCACTGAACATAAATATTAGTTACCTACTTATAACTTCATAGCTGTGCTGAAGACATCCGCTACTTCAATCCATACCATAAATGTTGGGAAAGAACAAATAAGCCACATACTATTATGATTATTTCAATACATATTTATTTGCATCTGTTGTTACGTAATTGATACTATTAAATTGATAGAAACTCCCCATAATCGGGTCATAAACAAAAATGTTATTCTTTGAGCACAAAACTCTGAAATGAGACATTGTGGAAAAATGTCATTGGCCTATCTCGTAAACCTTGTAAATCCCTATGACGAAAATTATTTCACAGTACCACTAAAAAGTACAGAAAATTCCTCACCATTGTGTAAAACTTGCATACTAAATTCTATCAAAATTATTATAAAAAAACATACTAGAATATAAAAAAGTTTTAACTTCTGTAAAACAAAATAATTTGAATATAAAAAGTTTACCAGATAGGGCGACAATAGTGTTCCTCAGAAGTATTATTGCGTAGGTATGTTATATGGTGATAATATCCTGTAGGTATTTAATAAACGAGGGGTAAGAGTAATCATTGAAATAATATTCAAATGAAATAAGTTGTGCCGAACAATGAACAATATTGCTAGAGAACAAATGTAAGGTAATGTATGAACTATAAGTAATATGTAATAGTAATAATGTGTATGTGTATTTATAGAAATACTGGATGTAATGTGCCTGTTATTATTAAATAAATAAATAAATAAATTATAAGTGAAATACCTATCGTGCAGGGAATGTAGATATCTATTCATTATAGTGTTGTGATGCCATATTTTGTATTACCGTACATTAATCTTATAATAGAATGAATACATAAATAAGCTGCAGTTTTGGTTAAATTGTCTTAAATTATAATAATCGTACTAAGCAGCATTGTGACTAATAACTAAAATATTACATGTAACTAGCACGATAACTTACACGATAATGTATCTTAACATTACATTACAATTTACACATTCTTATCAATAAATATAGCAGATACTTTTTTCCCCCTTAAATTCTATATGGTTCCCGGAGAGAAATCCAAAGAATATTGCTCAACACAAATAAATCCCAAAAAAGACAAAAACCCTTCAGAAGTATCCTCAACGGATAAAATCCCAAACTTTCTAGTTGGATTCCAGTAGATGAAATATTTATAAAATGTTGACTATTTTATTGTCGATCGCATTGGGTCCGCTAATTTATTTGTTTTTTTTTTCTAATCTATGGTTGTTTCTAGCACACTGAAATAAATCGTACACTAATAGAAACAATCAATTTTATTTTCAAAATCCAATTAGAGTTGAGCCTTGGATTTATTAATGTTGAACAATATTCTTATAGATTTTTGTCCGGCCGCGATTCTATATCATCCTTTATGATTATTTTCTTTTAATAATATAATACATAATCATTGTGTAATGTTACATATGTATCTATACTACTATTATTATAATGCATTATGAAATGTGTGTGGGTGTGTGTGTGTGTGTAAGCTTATCACTATACATCGGCATATCGGATTCTTTTCTGGAGATGTGCAGGGACGTAGAGTGAACAAAAATATTATAGTTTATTTACTTCGCAAATTTTGTTAACACTACCTGCATAATGCACGCAGATACAAGTTACGTGGAATTTGTTGTTTACAAGTCACCATTGTTGTATTCCACTGTAGATACTGATGGTTGTATCGAATTCAGGTAAAGATGGAAACCCCCGTAATTTAAATTCGAAGAGAAATAATACTTTTGCTCACGAGCCGCTATGGAATCTCATTCATAGGAAAGGTTTTATTGCCCCTATTCAGGTAAAGGAATCGGAATCGCCGATGTGTAGTTATCACTACAAAATATTATCATTCTCTTTTATAAACATTTTCTCTTTCTGTATTCAACTTGTATAGCGTATTATTATTCCTATTTGACTTATCAATGTGTAGAGCTACTAACTAGTAACAATATTTTCTCAGTAAATAAATCTCAGTAAAAAAGGATATCAAAGAAATAATATTTCGTAAAGACAAAATTCTTGAATATGGGTCCCTTTTAGATGGTTACCAGGGTAAAAAAAAGTTATCCGATTGTGAAAACAATATAAATAATAATAATATGTATTATTTAGTCTTTATATTCTACGAGCTTCCTTAAAGTAGACATTTTTAATAAAATTACATATTATGTGTTTGTAGCCAAAATAGTAGAAGTGTCTAATAGGTACCTGTGGTATATTATTTACTCTATTATATTATGGTATAGGGATACTGTTTGGATTGTAGAGTTGTGTTACACCACTGGATGCAATTTCATTATTATTATGTGTAATAATTAAATTATGAAAATTACCTCATATTTATTTCATCTAAATAATAACACGAGAGTTGTGAATAATGCAATATCTACTACTAAAATTTTGTTAAAGTAATGTGTACTGTTATGTTGAACATCACATAATAATTGATTGTGTACATAGCATGTATTTCTAAAAATTATTATTCTTCAACGAAGATTGTATACCTGTGATATGTATTGTATACATACATATTTCTAAAACACCTTAGGTTTTTTTCTAAAACATTTTAAATAAAACATTAAAACCTATAAAGGTACAAAAAATATATGATATTGTGAGTGTATTACATATCCACACACTCATCAAAAGGTGACAGACAATCAGTGACCCACTTACCCAAAAGTATGGCTCCATTTACTTCTTTCTCCTTTAGCCCTCACTGTTCCTCTTGAAACATAATCAGGCTAACACTGAAGAAGTTTTGTGCAACACCGCATCTTCTATTTTTGCCAGAACCTAATTTTATTCATGGCTCTTGGAGTTGTATCGTTAATTGTGGGCTGGAATGCTGTTCTTGCTCCAATAGAGTGTGCTCCGTATAGTCTGGACTATTGACAAGTTGTTAATAACAATTTGTTACTAAAGATCATATAAAATATTATAAAACAATAGACACCACTATAAAATACATCCAATTCTTCACATGTTATATTTATCTTTCTGCATTTCAGTTTCCGATGCATTCATAGTTGTAATAAAACGATAATAATATATTTTGTAATAAGTAGAATTGTCATTATGATGTAATTATGTTACAAATTTGTATCAATCGTTATTATGGATAGCATTATTAAATGATGTAATATTTTTCCAATAGCGCTGCCAAATTATTTATAATTCCTTGACATAAGGTTTGATTATTATTATTATTCATTTGTATTTTTAAAATAATATTGTAATTGAATAGTATAATGATTTTATGTATAATCTATTTAAATACATAATGGTCTGATATTTATGCTTACTTTACTTTTACTCCTTTAACTTGTGTGCCTCAACTAACAGTAACTCAATTAACAGACTACTATAAGAGTATGGACATAAGAGATGCCTATCTTTCCGCTACAGGATTTAGTAGCACTTCAACATGTACTGGGATATCCAGAAGATTCCAGCACTGACATCAAACGCTCAATGATTGTGACCTGATTGCTATAAAGGGATAGGATTTACTAGCTATAAAAAATCTAAAAGATGTAGATCGAGCACAGAGCCAATAAACCCCCGTAGCAAGAGCGGGAGAAGGTGTGGAAGAAATTATGTAAGTCACTAGCTACACAATATCTTTAGTATTCCTAGTATTGCAGTGTACATACTAAGATAAAAAAATTCCTTTGGCACGCCGCAGGCATAGGTAGATTTCAAGTGATTTATTTATCTTATTAATTTTAAGAGTACATCTGTACATATGTATAATAAAAACAATCACAATATCATCACCAAATAAACCAGCGAAGTGATGAGTAGTATGGATGTAGTCTATTCTTTGATTTTCGAAGTACCTAATCAAATAATAATCAAATTATTTTCATTCCACTCATATAATATACGGATTGGTACCGGTACCTAAGCACTAGAAATTTGAAAAAAAGATGTGAGTTCTACTCGTATCGTGAAGCACTTTTCTAAGACAACAAACACGCTAAGTACCTATGCGGTAACTACTTAACTAGATCTTTCGATCGATCATTGTCGTCCAAGGAATTGAGCTAGACAAAATCTGTAAATTGATCTGTATTCCTTATTTAATGCCCTTTCATACGATACCAGACAGGGACCCTCACAATCATTGGATCCCCTCAGAATTATTGTTTTTGTATTTAAAGCCTTAAAAAGTGAACCTTCCTCTTAATGGATTTCAACCAATCTCATATCAGTTCATCTACCACTTACCAAAAATCTACCACCCAAGTTTCACGTTTCTGCGACGCATAGTTTGACCGCAAACGTGCGCACAAGAAAAGGGACATATATATATATGGCTTATATATATAAACTTTTAAACCAAGGTCGGATTCGGGTTCTCCTGGTCCTAATTAATGATCCTGAGTAGAAATTTTTCAATTCTGCGACATCACGGGAGAAACGAATAGGTAGAATTTCTTTTGGAAATCTACCTAATAAGGCACGCCGTGAAGCACAGTGAAAAGTCAGAAAAATTTAAAGTGGCCTTACATTGGAAATGGCACACAAACTATGGCAAAATAATTCTTTACAGCAATTGTACCATAAATCTACCTACCATTCATTAAGACTGTATTTCAAGAATTCATTTAAAAAAATGTAATATAAATAAATTAGTGGGATGATAACAAAAACACAATTTATATTTTGATAAAAGATACTTTATATTTTTACATCACTTCAAAGTAAGCAGTTGTTTAAATTTCTGAATCTTCCATCTAAAAAATGTGTCTTTCACTATGTTAAATAATTATATTGAAATACACAAGTACAAAAAATCATTAAATAAAATAATTATACATAATAATAGTTGTATCATAAGCTACATAATATAAAAACTTAACTTATCGCCACATAGGAGCAGGGTAGGGTAATACAATCATACAATTATATGATGAACTAACATTATGCATATTAATCTTAAGAAATACACAAATATGCAGCATACAAAATGCCCAACAGAAAGGAGAATTTGTTTTATTTCAATGAATCCGAATTCCACAATTACAATTTTGTATAGTATTCACATTAGATTCATTAAAAAAATCTAGCCAAAAAAAGGGACAAAACAAAACATGTATTGGCACAAATATGGCGCAAAATTTTATAAAAAATACAAAGAGAAAAATTGATCCACTATTAAAAAATACTGATAAATTTAATAATACATTTAGCTGACGAGGTACATTAATTACTAATAAATAAATTATGTATTTAATTTGGTTGATATTTTTTGAAATTAGAATTATTTGTGCCTGAGATTTCTAAGATTTAAGTACTACTATTGATTGACTTTATAAGAAAATTTGAATCTGAATCTCTGAATGAAAATTCGATGCACTGATCATCCAAATCAGTATAAGTTACACTAACTTACACATAAATTAGAATACACATGTTGAAAAAAACAATAAAATAAACTTTACGTGGCATCATTAAACAAAAATACATAGTAGTATATTACAAGGGGAATTGAATTTATATTCATCATAATAAAATAATAAGTGTTCTTAAAATACAACATATACGTGTCAAAATAAATTATTAATTATACATAATATGAATTAATAATATAATTGAAGACTGAATACTCCATAAAACTATTTAGCTTTACACAACAATAAAAATGCATTTTATAATCATTATATGAATGTCTTTTTATATGTAAGGGTGAACCAGAAGAAAGTCAGTCTACTTTACATTTAGTCTGTGTTTAATTGTTTAGTCAATAAGTAAATGGAAAATATTGCACCCCTAAGATGGTACATAATCACAAGAAAGAAAGTCTTAGATGCTTTAAATATATTAAATTTAGTTCCTCTGTAGTGATATATTGGGAGTAGATGTAAAACGTATGAAATGTTATAATGCTACTAATGAGCAAAATCAATACAAAAGCAACTAAATATTCACACAGCACATAATAATATATTATCTATAATAAATAGTAAGTATTATAATTATTATAATGTTTTGTTTGTTTTAAGTATAAAAAAGAAGGTAAGTCGTGTAGGTACAGAATTATTGTGTTCTACTATTATTATAATGTACATAGTACTAGTTATTATTAAACAATGCACTACTGTCTGACAATCTGATTTAAATATTACAAGTATTAATGTTACAAGCCATCTTCACTATTTTATCTCTCAATAGAGAACACTATTGTAGTAATACGTAGTGTGTATGTATAATAATAAATTCATAGCAATAGGAATACTCATCTCTTATACCTACAGATATCTGAATTTTATTTTGTTTATTAAATGAGCAATTTTATAAGACAGTCAATGAAGAAACGTTGAATATTATTATTTGTTAAAATACATAGTAGTGAGAATATTAATAATATAACTATCTTAATCTTAATACAAAATTTGTAATATCTCTATACTATTATAATATTATCTCACCATACACGTACTAGTATTATCATTAATATTATTATGTTGTACATAATGGAAATTTCAAAGAGAAATGGCTTTAAATAAATCCAACTTCCAACTCATACTCTAATACCTTATAGTTTTTTTCTTTGGATACAAGATTTAAACTACAAAAAAAAAGTTAATGAGTCAATATCTCTAGGAAATTTCGTTATGGCTTAGTCCCACAGTCGACTATTCAACTTGTAATATGTATTGTACGGGATATAATAATTATTAAATCAATATAACATTATGAATCACATACATTTTTACTGCCGTTAATCATCAAACTAGAATGCATTCGTTACCATTCATTCCAAGAAGACATTTTTGTATTAATTGATAGAATATTATACGCACTAAATGTTTCACATTTTATCCAAACATTGCCTAATGATCAGTCACTTGGTTGTATTACTTTGGCTGACTGAACTGGAAACCCATCCAATGATCAATGAGTATTTGATAGTATTTTTATACAGACTTGTGACTGAGCACGATACCTTGGCAATACATATCTCTATGTATTTCTAAAGAGTAAATACATGATGAAATTGAGCAGGTCTGACCAATGTAATGTAATACACAATACTATTTCCTAATCAGACATTATCTATTATGCATCTATATAATATAATATATGTCTATGTGTAGGTAGGTAAGGAATACACCCCGCAGACAAATAATACAATGTCATATTATCCACTAACTTTATCCGTTTCTTAAAATAGTCCCTTTTTCTTTTTGTCTTTCTTCTCTTTGCCATCCATAGTCCTGAAACAATAACAAATTCAATAAATTCACACGCAATTCACAAGAAAGAAATGTATTGAAATGTAACGAAGCGAGAATACTTACTCCTTACTGTTGGCCTCCAGTGATCGTCTCCTGAGGTCATCCAGAGAAACTCCCGCTTCTCTTTCCCAAGTGGCCACCTCCTGCTCAAACGCCTTTCTCCTCTCCTCCAACTCTCGGGCTTGCTGTTCTAATGATCGTCTGGTTGCAGAGTGACGCCTCGCAAGTTCAGCCTCACTGTCTTTCAACTTTTGACGTTTTTCACGAACCTGAAACGTTCAATATTAATTTAGTATCCCGAAGATATAATTAAATAAAGTTCCTAACTACCTAACACTTTATGCCTAGTTCAATGTGTGTGGGTTTGTGTATGCAAGCCCAGATTCATTTAAAAAAAAAAATACCTTCATCTCAAACACTTGTTCCATTTCACTCTCCATCTTCTTCATTTTATTATCATGTTCTCTCTTCTCTTCTTCCATTTGAGCAAGAGGGTTCCTAAAAGACAAAAATGTAACATAAATATTACGATATACATCCAGTTACTACAGCACACTACACTCACAGTATTGAAAACATTCTAAATGCTAAAAGGGTGTACTAAGTTTGATTGTAAATAAACTATAAATACTTGTATATAAATACAAATTCAACACGTAATACACTATTAATCAAACAATGTGAACAATTGTAGCTGTGAAATATCTTAGCATTGATATCTAAACATACTAAACAAATATTTGAAACTTTAATGAGTAATAACATTGGTTATGAATTCAATTTGATGAATAATACTAGGGGTGTAATAAAAGCATGCAATTTTATAAAGTGGCTAAATACAAAATCACATGAAAACACCCAAAATGTTATAAGAGAAATGTCAAACATTAACAATAATGTGTTTACCAGATAACAAATGTAGGAATAACGAATATGAGATTCCAATAAGATTACAAAAAAGAATGTATTATCATCCACTTGACTTTGAAAGACACATAATATTGGCATTCAAAAATGATGGCTCAAGAATAGAACAGAATAGAATAGAATAAAGTAGTACTGATCACGAAAGTGACTGGCAACTGTGCGAATTATAATTTTCAGATTAGTAATTATTATTAATATTTGATATTTTGTGTTGTATGATTCTGTCACTTACCAGACCGTCATGAAACTGTTCATAAGTCCTTGCGGGCATAAACTGAACATTCAAACTACATTACTCAGAGATTCAAAATTTCCAATAAAAAATACAAAGATCGTGTAGGTATATAAACATGGCCAATTAACTGAAATATTATACCTACTAGAATGAGATCATCATTTTTGCTTGCTGTTTTAATATTAATTAGAATAATATGTATATAAATTACCACTAATAATTAATTATCAAGAACCTACAAACAGTTACTATTTGGTATCAAAGGAAGAATTCACCGATTCAATTATTTAATCTAACGATGGTAAGTAATTATTACTTAAAACTGCAATGGAAATAGGCTGCATGCCTGATGATAAAAATAAATAAGATAAATTGAAATGAAATTTGTATTACAAAGCACAAATATGAAAGAACTTTTAATAAGTTGTTAAGGAAATTGTAGCACATTCCTGTAGTCTGCAGGTAGGAAGGAGTAGAGAACAATTATTATTTAGTAAAGTATTTCAAGCATCAACTTCAATATGAGGCATGACAAACATAATAAATCTATTACATGATTCAATCATATTGATTCTCTGGAGATACAATTGTTTATAGGACAATATTATTAAGTATCAACTTACTGTAAGTCTAGGTACACACCAGGGGTGTAGAAATAATATTCAGGATACACTGTAACAATATGTATCTTGTATAATAAAATAATACGTAATATAAAAACTAACTTGTTTGATATTCTCTGAGGTTTGCCGTCTGTTCCCAGACCAGCCAGTTTCCTACAGCGATAGTTCTCATAGTGAACATTACTTGTAACGTCCTTCAAGTCTTGCAGATGAGTCCTAATCACCATATTGCGCAGGGCAAGGAAGTCACAATGCTCCAGATTCTCCACTGAAAAAACACAATGAATAATAAGGTATAATATATTGCATTGTACAATAATTATCATATTTTAATATGTAACTGATCCTCACCCTCTGCAATTCCCCAAGGGTACTTCCTCCCTCTAAGTTTCTTGCCTTCATGTTCAATGACTGTATTGGATCCTACCACAGCAAAGGGAACTCTAGAACGGAGCTTCTGTGCTGTGCCCTTATTGCCCGCACTTCCAACATCATCCTCATCATCAGTGCCGGATGGGAATTCGTAAATTTTAATCTTGTGTTGCGTAATCTCATTCATAATCTGTAATTCAGTATAATGAAACATTTGTAACATAAAGTAAGATAGGACACATACAATTGTTGAAAAGAAAGAGGTCATTGTAACTGATTCAAATGAGTATTACCTGTTTCTTAAACATGGCACATTCTTCAGGTGTCATCGTGTCAGCTTTAGCAATGACTGGTATAATGTTAACTTTATCACAGAGTCTCTGCATGAACTCCACATCCAATGGCTTTAGTCCGTGTCCATTTGGTGCTATGAAGTACACGCAGCAGTGAACTCGACTATCTGCGAGGGTTTTGCGAGATACTCGGGATTCAGCATTCAAAAATTCTTCATATTTTGATTCTACAAAATCTATGACTGGTACCCAACTGAAAAGTATTTAATGCAACATTAGAAAATACACAAGAATTTTGTTGATGACTGCAACAAAATGGAATGGTTCTTATGAAGACTAGAGCTTCTCGTATAGTATGAGTACGTACTCACTCCTCTACTCTAGACACAGAATCACTAAAAACACAATTAAGAGATACTTACCAATTACTATTATCAACTGCATCCCCAAATCCTGGAGTGTCCACAATAGTTAATGTCAAATTAACACCATTCTCTTTAAGCAATACTTTACTAGTTTCAACACCAACAGTTTTCTTCACTCTTAATGATGGTCCTGGGTGATGTTCATTATTGTATATATCAGATAAGAACATTGAATTTATTAACGTCGATTTGCCAAGACCAGATTCACCTAAAAATTATCAAACAAATATAGTATTCATGTAAAATTTTCTGCCCTTACTCTAAAATCACACATATTATAGCCCTCCAAGTTACATAAAACACAACTTACCTACAACCATAAGAGTGAAATCAAAGCCCTTCTTGACAGCCTTTCTGTAAACTTGATTTGGAAGATTTGCAAAACCGACATATCCATCTAGTTCCTTTGGTTTAGGCCTATCAATTTTTGGTGGCGGATCTGGCTTGGGGGCAATGGGTGGATGATCACTCTGCAATGTGTTAACTTAGATTATTATGAATATCAAACAACTAGGTTTTAGACATTAGTTGGACTTGATTGACACACAATCAATAGACACCTATGAGAATGATGAATATTCCAAAGTTCAGAAAAACAAATGGACTCCAACCAATGCAATGAAAATAACATAGAAGTGAGTAGGTACCTTAAGGTTTTCGGTGTTTCTGAGCGCCACCTCTACCTTTACCGGCGCCGGAGCGGCCGGTACAGGTGGAGGGGGCGGCAGACCGTTCTCGTGAGCCTCCACGGCGGACCGGCGAGGCTGAGCTGGCACTGCGGCAGAAGCTGGAGGCGCGGGTGGGGCTGTAGGGGGTGGTGCAGAAGCGGGGAGAGCTGGTGGCGTGGACGCCGGCGCCGGTACAGTGGACGCCGGATCTGATTTGAAGAACAGCTCACGTTTGGTTTGCAACTGGAAAATATAAGCCACTATTACGACAAAGCACTACAAAAGCGAGCAACAGTTTATCAATAATCTCTGAAACAAAAATTTGAAGAACTACTACTCCGGGAGTTACAGCTTGTAAATCCCAGATAACATGATCTCTTGTTGATCTTATCAATATCGCATAATTAGTGTATAATGTTATTGTTATAGAACAAGTGCAGAGGAAGAATACATCTGGGGTTTATACTTATGTATTATTATCAGGAAATATATGCCTACATATATATAGATACTAAATAATATATAAGCAGGCACCTAGTACATAATGTGATACGGATGTATATAAGTATTGTATTGTTGTGTACTGGTATGCTATGCATTTTATTATATTCAGCACGCGTGTGCCTGTTGCTTGATTACTTCTAAGTGTACTTACTGTACGTGATATAACAAATAATAACCGGGTAATGGTGGGCCAAGTGAGTGAATAACTAACTGTACAAAGCCATCTATCTAATAGTAATATGCCATTGTGTAATATACCTTCCTTACACATCAGTACATCACATCGGTAGTCCTGAAGCGTACGTCGTACATTGTACACTTATCAAACCATTATAGTATTGAGTATATCATTATACTGTAGGTACATATAACAGCTAGTCAATATTCCTCTTGGAAATAGAAGGATTCAACAATTCGTCTGCCATTCAATAGTGCTAACGTAAACGGCAGTTGAGTACTTACGAAAGCTCTTAAAAATGTAAGAGTTTAGATACCAACAAATCAACAACACATTTTATACAAAGATATCGGTAGGTACCTTATAATAACAATATGAGCGGGTACGTTTGGCTCAATAGATCTATCCAATTTGTTAGACTCTTGTATTACAATTCAAGAAAAGCTATTAAAAGTGGCGAGAATTTACCAAAACGATATTTTGTCGTTAGCCTCAATCAGATCAGACGTATATGGATGCTGGACTAAAGTTTTTTCTGCCCCAAAAGCTCCAATTTGTACTTGATCAATGATCAGACGTATGAATGATCTATGTGGTATTCTGAATTTTATTGTCAGATATTTATCAATTATTGATGTATGGCAATTCAATTCATTCACTACCAAACAGTATTTTATTTTATATATCGTATCATAATCGCTCAAATATCCTTTCATGATAAACAATGCTACTGTTATGAAATGTAAATGATGTCACAAAGTTTGTGATAGGAGAATCTAGTAAAACTTACAAGATATATTTCGTATTCATAGCAGTGTTTAATAAATATATAACAATGTAAAAACAATACGAACACCTAATAATACATTCAAATTGCATGTAATACCTGGAGACCGATGTATCCCCTCCAACACTAACACAACAATATGGTCCTCGAGGAAAATATACATGTACCTAATGTAAAAAGAGGCAACACCAGACAGTTGAATATGAAATACATCGCACCTATATTGTTGTTTAATATACCTAGTACTACCTACATATGTAGGCAGGAGGAATACACTCTAATAGGTATATATATATACGCCCACGACAATGCATAGAGATGTACAATGAGATAATGATATGTATCAAGTTAAGAAACGACCGAAGAAGACCAGCTATTGTCGTGACCTCATATATTTCATTGCGCCGAAAGTCCCAGCACTCCCACACTATCCCCGAGTCCCGGAGAGAAACTCTGCACGAAAGGGATACGAATATCTAAAGATATGTAAGCGTACTATAAGACAAATGACGGAACGTAAAGAATAGGTCAAAGTTACAATCTATCATGCATGCAATTATGGAAAATATACTCGCATGTATGTATAGTAGTAGTGTAATGGTGTAACGTGATGTATCTTACCTATATATAAGTACATCGGTGTATTACACAACATTATCCTACAATACTATAATACTGAACACACTTTACCTCGCGTCTGACAAATTAAGGTGGTATAATATTTTGCATATGGCAAAAATATGTGTGTACCTAGTTCTCGACTTATATAATGTACCTATACTGCTCCCTGTCTGTGGGTAGTGAGGCGTGTAGCCTTATTCACAAAACATCCACATAAAAATATGAAAAAACTTTCGCGAAACTGACTACGCCGACAAGAAATTACATATTTAAAAAGTGAGAATATTGTCTATACATGTTGCATAATATACGCGTAGATATTATCTACAATGTATGTAGTTGGTTAAATAAAAGAGACTGATTGTTCATAAACTGAATGCTCATCAAACTTTGACAATCTAAATGTTTGTAGAATTATTCATTAGCTTATCAAATTACTATAGAGCGTCGGAGTTCATCAAGCAAAATTGTTAGTAGTATTTCAAAATGATAATAGGTATATATTTGACGTATTTGTGTTTGTTTAATTTCGGACTCATTCCGCTCGTTTTTACGACTCAAAAACATCACTAATTGGGTTTGTCTAAAACTGAACTTACTCATAGGTCTGATAACATGGAGACAAAGAGCTTAGTATCAGTGTGAGGAATTAGGATTAAATATATTAGATTAATCGTAGCTACCTAACTAAATTATAATCTCCACTATTAAAATAACTACTTCGGTGGATGATTATAGTAAGATAACAACATCACGATAATACTGGAATCATTCACATTGGGAAATAAAACAAATGGGTAATATTATGATAGCTGGATAAAACTTCATTACACGCATGATAGAATATTAACAATCGATATCGATACTTAAAACTTTACATAACAATACAAAATCAAATACAATATATTAACTAATATACCACGATGGCTGAACGACAAAAACTTTTAACCGCACCCGAATAAAATATTAGTACCTATTATGTATGTATCTCTAAAAGCACTATATAGGTACCGATGTGTTAGTGTTAAGCATTTGTAAAGTACAATACCAAATTTGGATTAACGAAACAAGACCGCATACCGAAATGAATATAAGCAAGGCATAATAAGTAGTCTGGTATACAATACTAATGGAACCAATAATACGAGTAAACAAAACTAAGTAATGATGAGACATACTTATTGCCTCGATATACTGTCAAATACAGACCTTCCTCTACACAAAAGTTGGACTTCTGTAAAAATCATAATCGAATTCTTCAACTGTGAATATCAATTAAGTAGTAAAATGTTCAGGTAAACTTAAAATGAAAGACTGTTATATAAATAATGAAGTTAAAAATCCATCTATGACTTTTAATATAGGTGCTCAACTAATGTTCAAGGATTTTCATCCTCATCATCAAAGGTTTACTTAAGTGTACTGTGTCTAGATCAAAAAAGAAGCGAAACACAACACACTCAACCAATTTTATTTTTGACAGTATTTTTTACGAGCTTGTTTAACTGAAGGAGCAAAGGAGCACTGTACAGGTAGGTACAACACATAAAAAATATAAACTAGCAGAAATATTATACCGGTGAACCGGTTTTTACCAATACGTAAATTTGTGTGATGATTTAAATACTGTAGATCTACAAGTAGTGATCATTTATCATAATATAACATTAGAGATGAATATTGTGTTTCGTTATGGATAAACACAAAGTATGAATTATTCAGTACAAGTTGAAGGTGAGATCAAACAAAAGCATTAACTAGGGGAACCAAAGAATAGTTAGGTACATATACGTTATAACTACGTCTGGTTGTGGTCACAAACCTATTTAGATACACCTAGACCTATATGTAGTAGTAGAATACCTCTAATAGCTATACTAGATGGAAACTAATTATTTAGTAGGTACCTATTCCAGACAAATTTACATTTGTAAACTCTTTTTCAATACAATTATAATTTTATGAAAATATAACACAACCATACGAACAATACCTACATTGTGAATCATCGATTCAATTATTTTATAAATTATACTTTATATTGAGAGATTCCTCGGAGCTACACAATGCTGAAATGTTGACACATAGTAAATAGACTACATAGTTGAATACTATAGGCATTGCTTAAAACGACAATAATGCTGACTCATGAGATATTTTAATGCAAAACCCAGTAGCAGAAGCGAGACAAATTCCTATATCACGCAGTCAGGCAGGCTGAACTTAGCAAGCAGGAAAACAAACACTTATGCAATAAATACGACCATCGCGTTTTACTTACTGTTGCTATAAAAATCATTTTCACTTTTTATTTATTTTAGTCAAAAAGAAAACGAAATTATGAATACATATTTACAACTCATGAGTCACAGCTAAAGTCACAAACGATAAATATACCTGTTAGTTAATCACTTTACTTATTAGTTATTAGTGATCCTTGAAATAATGACTATATACAGACAGTACCTACGCAGGATTATTTTCAATTATACCACGTGGACTCACTGTGACTAAGCTAAAGAAAATAATCATTACAGGCAATTTGTCGCATAAACGATCTAATTATAAGCGATACAACATGTAGGCATAATTATTTATATTACACGTATCATACATATAAGTAACAACTTAATAAAGGTAATCTTGTTCTAAGGGAAATTGATAGTTAACTACACTGATTATACAGCTGTCTTGAATTAGTACTAAGTACATAGATATTACTATACTACACCACATAATTAGTAATATTACCTACTATAGGCAGACTGCGTCACTACATTGCATCTACAGGTATCGGAGAAATCTAGAAGATACATACAGCTCCACAGCGTGACATTTCACACGACAAAAACATAATATCGTGGGAAGTAAATAATTAAGAATTTGAAGTCTCTGCCTATTAAATGTACCCGAAGTGACATAGTAAAATAGCGAAACTAAGAAAGCAAAATAACGCTAATTGATTTATTATTCCCCTAACGGCGAAATATCTCTTATGTTTATAATCTGGTGAAATTAAACACAAAGCAGTCTCTCGATGGAAAGTTGTGGGGTAGTAGGGATTTCTTTTATTCTATACGTTTTTTGGGATGCTGAATCCGAATCCGAGGTTTGCCAACAAAATTCCGATACGGAACATGGCGAAAAATACAAAAAATGGCGAAAATAATCGTTTTCTGGCGATTTCTTTATAAGAACTAGAAAACTGACAACTTTCGTAAGTTATTTTTCTACGCAAAATGAAAGTACGTAAAATTTACTACAAAATTGCCATATAAAATTTTTCTCTAAAGTAAATAGGAACGGAGCTGTCAAGGTCCAAAAAATGGCCAAATCTTCTTATTGTTTTACATTACGAGAATCGAAAATGTATTGAAAAAGTTTACCTTGTTGCCTTCATAAGCAAATTTCGACAATTATTCTTTAAATTAATGAGTCATATTTTACCTCGTTAGAATCAGAAAACACAAAGAAAGCTATTAAAGAAATTTTTATTTAAAAATACCGTGAAATATTTGAGCTAGACATGTTTAAATAATTTTATTTAAAAATATAGTAATTTGTTTAGGCTAAAAATGTTTAAACCCTTTTAGCTTAAACACTTCACTATATTTTTAAATAAAATTTATCCTGAAACCTTTCTCCATATTTACTGATTCCAACGAAGTAAAATATGTATCATAAATCTGAAGAATAATTGTCAAAATTTGGTGATAATTCGAACAAGGTGACCTATTCTCCATACATTTTCCATTTTCACAATTTAAAATAACAAGAAAATTTGGCCAATTTTTGGAGCTTGACAGCTCCGCTGCTAGTTATTTTAGAAAAAAAAATTATACCAAATTTGTAGGAAATTTTATGTGCTTTCATTCTGCTAAAAAGATGACCCACAAAAAGTTGATGGTTTTTAAGCTCAAATCCAGAATTCGCCAGGAAATGTAAATATTCGCCATTCTACCAATTTTTCGCCATGTTCCGTCAGGAAATTTTGTTGGCAAACCTCGGATTCGGATTCAGCACCCTAAAATACGTATAGAATGAAAGAAAAACAGACTACCCCACAACTTTCCATCGAGAAATCTAAAAGCACCGTATTATTATGATACTATCGTTTAGTGATTCACACACGAGATTACTCGGTAAATACAAAAATATATCTATAAATATATTATGTGAGTCGTTAAAAAAAGAACATGAATTGAGAGTAATGAAACAGTGGTTTTCAATTAAAAAATGTTACCATATAGGGAAGTTCGAGTTCGATTTCAAGATGATACCTTGAGAACTCATAGTATGTATGTAGGTAATAGGTATATAATGCACAAGATTCATGGCTATATGGTGAGTGCGCTGTGCGATACACTCACAAGGTAAGCATTTACTATAGAAGTATTCTAAAACACCAAGTGTTTTTTTATTCACAAGTGCACAGCATGCACCTACGATGTGCATCATAGCATAATGCTCGAAAAATAAACGTAGTACCTCCCTAATTAAAATTATCCCCAAAGCCGTAAATATTAACGAAATAGTAACTGGATGAAAGTCAATAGTAGTTGCAGGTTTTCACGATGATCCATATGTAGATTTGTTTTTTTTTTTTGGGTTTAATCGTGTGAAGATCTGATGATCCGACGTTTCGGCGAACCTACTGCCGCCTTGGTCACGGATTGTGAGGCGGCAGTAGGTTCGCCGAAACGTCGGATCATCAGATCTTCACACGATTAAACCCGAAAAAAACAAATCTACACATGGATGAAAGTGTTATAATAACAAATTACTAATCATCTAAAAACGTTTTGAGATCATGTAAATTCTTTCATAATATTCTAATAAATACCTAGCAAAGATTTAAAAAAATACTTTACTGTACCAACATAAGGGGGAAATATTAGAAATGAATACCTACCCAGATAGGCATACTAATATTATGTCCAGGTTAAGAATTGATGTTTCATGTTTTATCTTCGATGTGCCCACTGCCCATATGTATGAAATAACGAGTTTCATAAACGTGACTGTTTTTTTTATAAAAGAAACGTATAGATAAAACTTGAATACACTACACACGTCGATACCAATGTATGTTATGAAAAGATGGATTAATTAATTGTAAAGTCATTATAGCAAAAGAAAGTATGTAGTACCCGTACATGTATGTATAAGGCGAATATTTGATCAGAACATATAAGAAACTAAATAGGTAGGTACAATTAATTTCCATCTCTGATCTCTCATCATCAAAATCAATTTCTATCACGAAACTTTCGTTACACCCACCTGTACGTGTGGGTGCCTTCGGACAAAACGTCCGTCGTATGAAATGCTAAATTAAACCTCAACTAAGCCAAACAGAAAATCTATTTACAAAGACTAGTGATTGAAGGCTATTTGGAAAGATCATTTGCGCCAATGAACTTGCCATACAATGCGCAACAGAGAACACAAATTTATTATTTTCATCCGCGTCTAAATTAACTAATACCTACAGTCAACATAAGTATAATATACATGAAGTATGTATGTGTATCAGGCCACATGGTGTGCAGTTGGTGTACCAATAATAGGAACTAATAATGAAGTTGTAAACATTCATCAACACATTATTAATACATTTATATATAACACTACCAAAAGCGTATTAATAAGTAGGTATAGGTCTAATGACTCATAGTAAAACAATAAGAAATTTTAAGACAGCAATAAATTCAAATAGAAACTAGTAATTGTGTTGTAATTATTAATTAATATTGTATAATAGTTATCCTACCTTTGGAACAAAGGTTCTGCAATAACTACAACGATTTACCTGCGTAAAGTATCAGTCATTCGGTGAAACGGTGAAACACGGTCCTTCCCCAAAATCACACAGAAAAAGACTGGACTAGATGATATAAACAGTAAACGATAAGAGTTTAAAAATAGACAATAGGAATATGAAAATAACGTGTCTGATTCAGGTAAAAAACGAGTGAATTAAAACATAGTTAACACACATAGGAACAATGCTTATTCACCTCGCCAGGCTTTTTTACCAGTCGCGTTATGAGATAATTTGACGTTTTAAAATAATTATAACGACTTTCTAAAATCTAATTCAGCGAGTGGATCTAACACTGCAAATAAATAAATAGTATACCTAACGAAGTAAGTAAGTATGTACATACAGCTGTATATCATGAAGAGACAAGACATTGACCGATCTGCCAGACGCATGGGTTGGACACATTTCATCGATTTTGTTATTATTACTATGGAGTATGGAAGAAAAAACATATACAAACAAACTCTTGTACTCTGATAACCATACTCTACTTATTGTATGTATAACGACAATTAGCTAAGTACAATTAATTAGCACCTAAGTAAGTAAATAGTTCCTACATTATTTCGCACAAATCGTTTCAAATTAATAAACTGAATAATAATATAAAAAAATGGATGAACAATGAACTGAACACGCGATGGTCCGAAAAGCATCTCACTTTAAAATAATATTATGTTGCCTTCCTCGTAGTTTTCTAACTCCTTCACTACTCTTGATTCATCCAAATTTCCATACAGTTATTCTTTGATTTTATGCCAATGTATTGTGAAAATCATAGTACAACATTAATTAATTATCATTATGTTGTCTCACTTTGTTTTCAGTTGGAGAATTATAATGGAATAGCACATATTGTTATCTCGCTTATGAATATGCGAATGTTCAGAAGCCGCTTAAAACTTGAGTCTGAACATAATACAAACGATCTATCGTAAAAATGCACTGTATACCTAAATACCTAACTGTAATTTGAGTGACTACACTGGTAGATAGTTCAATATTTACAAAATTCTTCGTTATTTACTTAAGGTAATGAATATTATAATTGCAGCTAGGTATACCTAGAGTAAAATATACCTACAAGTATATATGTCGTGACGCTTACATGAAAATCCATAAATAATTAATTTAAAATCAATATCGTGTTATTCCAATCTATCGACATTTATCAACTTTCTTCAATCATACTCGTAGGTGTATCCACTATCGCTATCCATCAAAATGAAATATGATATTATATCTGCTGTCTACACAGTACACTCGACAGATGAAGAATATTGTAATGAGGAAAAACATAACATAATTTCATAAAATGTTTTATGATGTTGTTATTAGTTAAGTTAGTACTTAGGTGAGTGAATTGATATATTTTTATTAATCCATAATATCACAAAACTTGTATCTTACGAAAGATCGTAAAATACAAGGCACTCGTACATAAATTGTCTATGCACCAAGGTCCTGAAACAGCAAAATCAGATAATGTTCTTGGCCACGTACCTACTCGTATAGTCTTATTTTTGTATTTATACGAAAAGACATTAGAATTAGATTATATTTCCTGGATCAGGTATATTGGACCTATGGATTTTATCTTTATACTCGTACTAATCTAATTGCCAAACTAACTGTAGTACATAGAAACACATACATAGGTACTATTTAGAGAAACATTAAAGGTCAATAATCTGTCCGCGTGCATACATACATATACCATTACTGATAACAATAATCATTATGTTATAATTAATATACGACGTTTGCTATGTTAACAACTTTGTCAACACATACAGAGTACAAATTAAATCCAACATATATCGTATATACGTAAAACTTGAAATGAGGCAATGTGTTTTAAAACAATACAGGAAAACTACGTACTGTAGGGATCACTGAGAGTAGTTCCTACTGTAACACTAAAGGATATTAAGTTACATAATAGCCGCACTATTTATCTACAGAAGCAGTTGGTAGTCAGATTATCAAGCCATATTATGAATTCGTACATCGCTCGTATATAGAGAATAAAGAATATGTCAGGTAATGATTTATCGTCACCGGACAAAAACCCATAGGAATATTGCTCAAGATGAATAAATCCCGAGGATATAGGCCCCCGCGGGATTATGCTCAAGGGAAAAAAGCTCAAATCTAATTTGATTTTGGGAAATATAAAATTATGCTAGTATATATACCTTTGCATTATCTTGATGGATTATATTTACTAATGAAGATTAGAAAATACACAAATAAATGAGCGGGTCTAAATTGGAAAAGACAATAAAAACAGTCCACATTTATTATTTACTTATCCACTGTAATCGAACTGAAAAGTTTGGGCTTTTATCCGTTGATCATATTTCTGAAAGGCATTTCTCCGGGAACCATGACCTGCATATATTGCCAAAAAATCCATAGAGGATAAGGGCTTTGAGTCAGTGTGAAGTCAGTTTTGTAACATTTGTATCAACAAGTGCACGTATAACTTTGTGATGAATAAGATACCTACATTGTTAATGGCATGACGCGAATTATAATGTGAACCCAGCCCTTCAATGAGATGCACATTGCACAGCTCTACGATAAGATGCGGAGTGAAATCACCTACATACTCGTATTATAATAGTATGATATAGTTTCATACCTACAATATTGTATCAACAAAATAACTAGAGGAAGGGATGTATTATGACGTCAAATAACATTATGTATAGGTACCTACATATCATTTAACTATCGACACAGCACGTCGATTGATAAGTCATCAGTTTTAATGACCACATTATTGGAGTAAGTTATGGTAGAAATTGTCACTTGATAAAATAAACTCCGCACTGTTCATTATTTTGATAAAATACTTTACATTTACCATTAACTCGTAGCCGATAGACATTTAACATTCGAAAATCATAGAGCCATACTTATTCAAATCATCATTTAGATCAAAAATATAGGATGCAAAAATCAACTTTTTTACATTATTGAATATATTTACCATTATAAAGTGATGAATAATATCAGCCAAGTAATGCTAATACAATAATACTCGTCTATAGGACAATAAAATACACTAATCTACGATAGCACTAAAAGGAAAACCAACAACATGAACTGAACACAAAGCAAAGAAGTCCATAACGCTACACTAAATACTAATTTAAGATAGACACTTTGTTTACTTTTCACAAACGTTTCAAGCATTTACACCGCGTAGTTCGTTATTTATATTGTGTTGTGCAAACTGCAAACAGGGGAAAAACAAATAAAACCACCAGGCAATCCTAATGTCACCGTACTAACTGCAGAGATGAATAAAATAATTATGTACATATATCACAAGTCAGTCGACATAATAATCATAATATACATACTAGTGTAATAATACAATACATTATCTACTCTACATTATACCAACACAAAATGTGTATCAGAACTCAGAACATATGATACGCTAACAGTAGGCAATGCATAGTTATACTATTTATTTACTAATAGGGATGTGAACAATATCATCTATAAAAGCTACCAAAATACCTATTATTTCCAAAATATAAAACGAGTCCACAATTTTCACAAGAAAAATGTACAAAACATAATTCTTTCATTTAATAAAAACGAATAATCATGAAACAGTTATATACTGATCTAAACCTAATCTACGTGTATTAATTCAAGTAATCAAATATCAATCTTGATTGTTAACAATTGAGCAAAACTTAATCACCGTTGTAAAACAGTAAAAATCGACAAGTACATGTTCACTTTAATACATATCCTTTTCAGGAGTACTTGAAACTTTCCGACTTGAAAAAATAGTAAAAAACGATGCAATGCAATATAGATATTTACGACATGATGCTGTGCAACCCTAAATGTAAGTTACATTTGCTGGTTTCGTATTTCAGTCGTAACATCAATTACCTACATACAAAAGAGAACCTCAGACGGACGACAATTAGTTATAAATAGTCTCCTTTATGATGTCAACATTTTATTATCGGGGGTTATACACCTAAATAGGTAACGACCTCAGAAACGCGACTTCATGACAAAGGTTCGTATACAAACTTCTAATATCCCAGGTTACAGTTCAGCACAATAAAAAAACATTTGATTACTTATTAATGCAGTCGATAATTTCAGTCAAATAATAATATGCTGAATAGAAATGACGTGTTGTAACCTCATAATAATTACCTAAATAGATATAAAATAATACAACACATATCAAATTCTACGTACTATGTAACGTCGCGCCGTCTCGGCTCCGTAAACTGTGCAAACAAGCAAAAAAACAAGGCTGTAATGAACTGAAAGCTAAATTTCATTTACAACCATAGGTATATTATCCTTGGATAACTTTGAAATTACCTAATGCGAGTAGCTAATGCTTTCAACAAATGTATAAACACGACTGAGATGGTTATTATGCAGACTTCGTTTTCAGTAACGTTTTCTAGTTTGTAGAATGCATAAAATTAAAAACTTAGATAAAGTTCTTATGAACATGTTCTCTCATATTAAAATAGTAAGGATATGTCGGTACATACTAATTACTATCCATTACTTATGAAAAGAACCAATGTGTCGTTTTAAAATATTGCTTAGAATGATATTGCATAGCTTAGAATGTGCGGGGCTGACTGGAGTTGTGTATACTCTGCCTACTCCGCAAGGAACGCGACGCAAGTACGAGTCATTCTACTTGGATAAAATGAGTAAATAGATACGATGTAGGTACATAATATGTATTATTAAAATGTCCACAAACTGTAATGTGAGCTGACCACTACTTAGCCTTACGTAGACAAGTATTTGAAGACAGAATATAAATTGTATGTCATTCATTTGAAAATAATATAAAATCAGAATAATACTGCGTTTATATATCGTACTTCGAGGATCATATTACTTTCTGCATATTGTTTACATTTTCAGTGTAGTTCTTCAATATTAGAGGAGTTCCACAGATATTAATTTAAACCGAAGCTCGAGGTGTTTGTGTAAGTTTTTCAAATTTAAATCTAACTCTCTAATGGATTAGTACGGGATAAAATGAAAATAGTTTTTTTTTTGTAGCTACAAGAATTGTTACCCTGAAAGGAGTAGGTGCGTATGTAAGGCAAATCCAAATATGTAAGTAGAATTTGGCAGGTAATCTACAAAAATTATAACGTTCTTGCTAGGAGCATTTGGAGCAAATATGTCTGCACCTCTTATAGTACAGATGTGAAGAAGACCAGTAGAGTGGAGGATGAAATGCAGGATAATGATGCCAATATTGAAACAGATGAAGATTGGGTTGGCCTTGGCGACCGCATAACCATATACAATATAGGTACAGCGATACACAATACCAGCTAATGGATCATTTTGCAAATTCACAAGATTCTCACATCACGTCTATAAAAAGAAATAAGTGCATACATTATAATTTCTCGATCTAAATCACACAATGAAATGCATGTCGCGTACATGAGCCGAGTTGTATTGCAACGCACAATGAGTCTATTGCTCCCAAAGAATAAGTACGCTACGTACATCGCAATGTTGTAGATACGTTATAAACCTACTTATAATTTTATTATTTGCTTCAGAAAAACATACCTAACCACTTCCATATAATGTGGAGAAAAAAAAACACTGAAGACAATTCCAATCACAAACCTTTACAGCGAACAATACTGACTTGACATAGACTTGACTACAAAGTACACAATATATAAACATTTATTATAACGTTGAAGAGATACGAAACAAATTTAAAGAAAGCAATAATATCTGAGACGTGGGTGTTACAGCCAGAGGTATGTAGGTACAATTGATCGTACGACGTACCTAGTCTACTATAGCGGATAAACGAATAACCCACACCACGTTACAAGGAAGAATGGATTCATATCTAAACTAAATAGGTAAGATGGGAATAACACGATATAAATATAAAACCGCAATAATATTACATACTTACGGGATATTTTAATAATTGAACAATACAATATTACGATTACGAATTGATAACAAACAGTAAGATTCATATTGTAGAAAACTTTATGTAGGAACCTCTAGTTATAAAATATCATAAGTACATAATATTCTGCATAAGTATCGATATAATATAAGATTATAGTAAACTATTATGAAATATGTGACTAACAATAAACACAGAATAGGCATGCTGATAAAATCATTCCTACGAATGAATAGTCATCTACTACTTACACTACGAACAAAAGCTGTTGTTTATAAACATAAGACAGGAAACAAAACGAGACGCAGTAGATATGTTATGAAACTATCAAGTCAGTGATTAACGTTACTTTAATACAAATATACATCAAAAAGTATCTATACACTACCAATACACACTACAGAGGTTTAATATCACACATTAAACAGTAAAAACTAATGAAACATAAGATTAGTATAAAATGAAGCAGTTAAGATATGTTTAGTAGGCAAACAGATCGCGGAAACTAATAAAACGATTATAGGCCACAGTGAATAACAAAATGGACTATTTTTTATTTCAAGAATTTCAGTTCATCAATGCGGAGTTAGATCCTACTTAGACTCTTTGGGAGCAAGATCAAAAATGCAAAACAAAATAAATATTTACTTTTTATATTTAAGTAGACCTAATGGATGTACTCATCAATATTCCCAGAGCCCAAACAGAGAAAACTGTCATCATAACACAGGTATGTATTCCAGTGAATTGCTTCATGGGTATGGCGAAAGGGCGGTTGACATTTATAGGTTAATTGTATCAATTGAAGTACTGCCATAGGTTGCTATTGGTACCTATTGTAATAATCTTAGGTTATAATTAATAATGATCCACGTCATGTTATTGTCAAGGAACTCAATGCTACGACCCGCCTATAGACTTGAAAACAATACCAATGTTTTCTTCTCAACCATGCAGGAATTGATACAGGTACCTACCTACATATGTATACTCAAGTCACCTCAGATTACATTAGTCAGTTAGTACTACATATTTCCCATAAACAAAGACAACGATTCAACCATGACTAGTTTACCTGAATTCCACCTTATTTTCATTCAGAGGTGTATGCATATTGATTTGTTGTATAAATAAACCATATAGGTAAATAACTACCAAATGCATATACGGGCACTTAGTTCGGCATCAAAATAAATAGGAATCGTTCTCTCCGGTGATATTAGATGGTTCACTATGTAGGTCACAATATGATTCAGAGCTTTCGTGGTGACCTCTGACTTGATATATTAATTTTATTAGCAGACTAATGAATATAGAATCAATAACAATATACCTGCTATTGATACGGTTTTGTATCGACCAGGAACAACTAATACCTGCTGCATTATGTTACGTTTACGTAACTATAAGTGCTCCTATAGGTGTCACCAAACAAAACACAGGCGGTGCACATTAAGTACATTATAATGAATAGATAAAGGTATTTACTATACAATGATCTTATTAGTCTAATTAAAAATAGCGCTGACAGGGCATTCCTTTAAAAAATACTGAGTTACTTTGAACTGGAGTGAAAAAGAAAATATCGATTGATCAGCAACACTGAAGTACGTTCCCCTTCAAATAGCCTCGTGTACCTTCTACTTAGCATAATATGAAGAGTGGAGTAGGTAGCCAGTTGTGGGTACTGGAGGGTAACAATGTTACTACTCGCCTAACTTCTTACAATCACCACGTTGTTTCAAGTTATTTCAATCGAAAGAAACACGTCAAGTGGTGCACGGGTTGCACCCTAAGCAAATAAACACAAGCAATATTTCCACTAATATATGTATATGCCTAAAGCGTAGACGATTAATAAGAAAAGATTATTGAGATGATTACCCTATAATATTAGTGACTTAATAACATCAAACCATGCAGTGATTATGATTTGCCATCGCTATATATCATGTTGATAGTTGACTATAAAATTGACATTCGTCACACTTCAGATATACCTAGCGGACGTCAATACGACGGATAATATTGTCTGAATCATATTATTGATTGCTAAAAGACAAATGATACGCACGGATATTATATAACTCTATTCTACCTTAGAGTCCTCTCGTCTGCGTATAAAAATATTAAAGTAGGTAATTGCGAAAATCATAAGAAGTATTAGGTAAAGAATATACATATCTACCTACACCAAACACGTGTACCCGATAAAAGTGAAAGGAATTGTTATATGAACCTTAACATCCTATTGATGGGAGGAACGCACTGTTAACATCACTGTACTGTGAACTTGCAAGAGTGATTTTGCATACAATGAAACACGCAATAAAAAGATGCTGTATTTAATTATACGTATGTTGTAACTAGCCAATATAAAATGCGTATAAATAAGTAAGACAAGCTAAGCAAACATGATGACATGTTGTGCCTACCACAATTACATACTTTCAAAATATGTAATCTGGACTAAACTAATGAAGTTCTACGTCTAAATTTAATACAAGAGTATGAGATAAATCACCACCATAATACTTTCGTATTATCTAACTAAAACGTTTGCTAGTAAAGGGGAAGGCAACTAAACAGTGTGAAGAGAGAATGCCACTTGGTCCGGATCGATACAATATGGAGCCGGGGATTACCAATAACCACTAGGGGTTCGTTCGTTCGATTCTCTACAAACCCTCTTATATTATTTAGGCTATCCAGTATCCACGTCATGACGAGTATATTATTCTATCGTAGTTTATGTCACAATGTTAATGCTAAACTAGAAGATATCGATAAAACACTCAACAGACATCGATCACATTCATGCCAAAAACAATGGACACATAAGTAAATGGATGTAGATTAGGGCTGCCACCTTTGTAAGAGCGTAGACCCGGAGATTCGGAAAAAACGAATTTGTGACCATAGTTGACCTTATTTTTTTTTTTTTGGTCCACACCATAATTCCAAACCCGGAGATTTACTATGCTGACCCGGAGACCCAGTTTTTCTAACGGGAGGGGGGGGGACCCCGAGTATTTTCCTTTTTTTTTTTTTAGTCCTGACAAAAATTTCAGACCCGGAGATACACTATGCTAACCCGGAGCCACACCACTCAAACCCGTAGACTCCGGGTCAAACCCGGAGAGGTGGCAGCCCTAATGTAGATCCCGACTTATCTCACCTCACTTTCATACATAGTATGTCGATCAAATTATATTAAAATGTCAACGCCTTGTTTTGCTTGTCACTCTGATTTGATCCCACTTTCTTAAGTTGAAATTCAAATCTCATACACTAACATGATAATAACTATTTAAATACCACTCAAAAGATTTTCAAGCTAATACTTTTCTATCTCCATATTAGAAAGAGAGAAAAGAATCCAAAATGTATCCAGAATGCAGTATGCACCGTGCAGTCATGTCTTATATGAGACTATAAATTCTCAATGTTTCAAACAAACCATTCAAGTACTGAGGAGGAAAGCATTACATGTTACTTATACAATGTGTGTTGTATAAAAATAGTTCTCAAGTGAAACGTATCATACATTCATACCACATTCGTATAGTAAAGTAACCAGTGAAATGCTGCTAGTTTTTACTAACAGACAACAAGTTGTGTTTGTGGTAGGTTGAGATTCTAGGAAGTGTAACATATCATATTATTCACTGCTCATCTGACACCATCACTTCAGCATTGTGAACAGATATTATTGTAATAAGATCTGAGATGCATCAAATTATTAGTGGGAATAAACTCTCGCACCGTAAATCTAAATAAATAAAGTAATGAACCAAATTTGACTCGTAAACATGCGCTTACCGACAATAAAGATTAAGTACTTAAATAATAAAATAATTGATGCCATTGCACATACATAACGATGAGATATATGTATAAAATAAGGTTAAGTATGATCTTGTGTCAAAAGAATATAATAAGAAGACAGAGGTGGCCGTTAATCAAAACATGACCGGAAGCTTTTCACTTTATGTGTAACGAGTTTAATTGTATCATAAAAACAACTTGTCTTAAAATCTGATTTCACTCGCTCCACAGCGGCTAGTGATAAGTGAAGGTAGAGAGACTATAATATTATTCATCCATCACCTTTATGAAACTAATGGAGAAGAAGGTGACAAATAAATAATTGTTATATAAACGTTAGCAAATGTGATATAATGAGAAATATACTAACTACAGTGACTAAATTGTCTGTAAGTAACACCTAGGTCCTAGGTACATGGAGAAACATGAAAATAATCATTTTACAAACATAATATTGCGGTTATGACATTGGATTTTCAGAATGTCAATCGTGTGGTAACATGAATATTCGTGATCGAAACAATCAATCGTCATTTTACACACTAGCTGTGTGCAAAACCAACATTGCCTAAATTAATACAAGTATATATACCTATGTTTTATGCTAACAACGTAGGTACTGTATTGGTTTTCTGCTTTTATGTGAACCTTACATGGTCAGAATAATGGAAACTTTTCCTTATACCTAATCGTAATTCTGCGGTCATTGTGGGACTATAGGCGAACTCATTTTGAACTGATCCTTTCCTAAATTTGGTAATTTCGGTCCTCAAGAATTAGTTAGATGGTATACGCACACACACCTATAAGGTTTATACACCGGCATTACTATAATGGTACCAATGAAAATCATAGAGAATTTTGTGAGGGTTTTATTTCCAAGACGTAGGGGTTGAGTAGTGTTCGTGCAAGGGCGGGACGGCATTACCTGGGGGACAACGAACCTCACCCTCCAAAAACTCAAACGAATAATAATATTATCGGGAACTATGCAGTATCAGCAGTCAGCACCAACTGCAATGGTGTTTGTTATAATAATACCAACAATTCCGTTTTATCGTCAGAATCAGATTACACCTGTCAGTCTTACAAAATGTTCATACGTTACGTAGGTACTCGCTCACATTATGCCTACCACTAAACACCATATCAAGAAGAATACTATTAAATGTAAAAACCTATACAATATTAGGTATAACAATAATCTCATATTGTCAATTTGCTTTATTGTATCATTCTTGACTTGACCAAACAAACCGATAATAAAAGAAAGACGAACGTGATGTTCTAAATATACAGAGTCGTCTATTGAATTATTATCTCAAAGGAAAAGTAAACGGGAGATAAGGCATGCGTCTATAGTGCTATGTACGACGTACGTATGTGTGCGAGTATATATCAATGATTCACACTATGACGAAGGGCACGAGATCACAGTACACAGTACGCACTAACACAACAGCGAAATATTGATTTTTCAGAATCGTAATCAATATTACATTAGACTAGATTTAATCGTGTATTCAGGGCAGACTCAATCTGAAAACACTGATCATTTTAAAAATTACTAAATTAGTATCGCTGTAATAGTATTTAAGTATGAACGTAGGCATAGAATAATACTAACTTCATGACTCGATTAATCTCTGACAACAAAATACAACTATATAAAGCTTATCATCCTATTGAGGAAGAATATAAATAGATTGCAACTGAACCATATGAGAGGAGAATCTTACAAACTCGTTATAATAATACAGCTTATTATTATATCAGTAGATCTATATAGTACGGTACGTAGTGATATCATAAAGGATGTGAATCATTCTCAAGATGTTTTCCAACACTGATGCAGAATTTATATGAGCATACTAGTATACTACATATTCGAAAAAGAGAAACTAGTGATAGGCAGTCATACACTGGTACGGGCTAAAGCTCACTTAGGCAAATCCTGTAATATGCTATAGGTATTGTTTTTAATACTGTTATTTGTGTATTATGAATACACAATGATTTGACGGATTCTATCACATATTTCTACTTTTATCAACTAATTTAATGTCATATGCATTACCTGATCGTTTTACATCAATTCAAAATAATTTTAAAAAGACAAATCCCGTTCTTTAAGATAATATAATTAGTTGCGAAATTGTGACAAACTCGTCCAGCTAAATGGTGAATTTAAAAACTATAACTCACCGAACCGTCGGGCGAGTCAATGAGCCTTTGCCTAAGAGCCAGTCGTTCCAGACTTGCTAGCCTACATGAACCTCCTGAAACGTCAGCTCTATCTCTCACTCCATTGCCATTAGTAATACTAGTGAGACCAGAGCCAGCATTGAAGGATCCTGTGTGCCTCGGAATCGTGGGTGGAGGCACTGCACGGGCTCTTCCTAGGAGTCCACTGCTACTGTACATGTAACTACCAGCTGTAGCGCCGTTAGTACGGCCATTTACCCCGTTGCCGTTCATCGGGAATCCAATGGCATCTCATGCAAACCAACTTAATCTTAAGTTCAGAGGATGGAGACAACACAGGATAATAGACCTTTCAGTAAAATAATCCTAATCATTAACCACAGCAACACTTTCAAGATGCCGACACCACAACAAAAAATACATAAATCTTAAACTAATTTAAAATGGGTAATTCACTTCACTGATTAAAAAAATAAGGCACTTCACGGTAGCAAATGGATATGAACAAATGTTGTGATAAAAAGAAAAACATCACACGCGATGTTGTCAATCACATGCGTTCGCCGGCTAGATCGAGCATACGTGAGCCCTGTATCACGGCGCTCCACTGAATGACTTAGTACGTATTTTATGTATATTGTAAATGTATACTATAGTATGTATCCGCCCCCGGGCCCCGCACACCCTCGCATCGACTCTGACACGAAGCACCCGCAACGCAACTTAGGCCGTATCTCAAACCATACCATAGCCACACAGTGTATTACCCCTGCCCACACCATGAAATACTATAAGCAGACATTCACACAATAATAATTGTTATACACTTATCAAAATACTATAAAGCTCGCCGTAGAGCTTCCAATATGTAGCTATTTTAGCTACTTAATACGCATAGCTATAAATATGTATCTACCTCCTAATAACACTAACCCCAGACAACTGAGACAACTAATATTTTGGGGATAAACGGGGGAGTCTCGTTTCTCTAAAAAAATCGATTAATAAATATGACATTGTGTCACACAAAATACCATTTCTACTTTTTTTTTCAAAACACCCGTTGAGTGATTTCTTGATTTATTTACAAAAATACATCAAGAAAAAACACTGTGAACATTATGTTAGATTTTTCGAATAAGTAAGAAAGTTAATAAAGCGTATCTACATCAGTACACAGATATACACAAACTGTGACAATCCTTACCATCTGAACAGAGAACTGAAGGGAAATTATATTTTATTAATTAATCGATAATAAACATTGTTCGAAGCACCGAACTTTATTTATAAGCCAACCGCACCTATACAAATAATATCTAACGCAAATACACACTGCTCAATGGAAACACAATTTGCTGGCTCAAGAACCAAATGGGTACTAAAATTATTACAATATTATAAGTATGATTCGATAATGAAAAATTTGCAGACGATCGAAGTTACGTAAGACAATGAATATATTGAGTAAAGGTAATTACCTAACCTACTCTGTTTACTTATTGATGATGGTTTGCAATAACATAATTTCAAGAACGCCTACATCGGGAAAAAAATTGAGTAACAATTTATTAGATAGATACTACATAATAAAAGCGCATATATTGGTAATGTTATATACTTACACCTACCTATGTTTCTATGAATAATTATCCTCAATCTTTTTATTCTATTTACGCTGAATGACAAGGATTGCCACACAATCCCAAAAAGCTTGGGTAAACTATTTCACCTAGCATTGCCTGTAACATACAATATTTCTCTTTACTTTTATTGGTACGTAATTTTTCTGGCATTAGCTAGAAAACATACCAGCATTGCAATAAGCTCGCGTAAGTGAATAATGTTATGATTTCTTAATGCTTTATTTTGTTCACTTGAAGCATAAATAAATAAAAAAGAAGAAAAATATAGTAATGCTTCACTTAGACAATAGAACGTAGACAATAGGTATACAAGAATCGTGTAATTAATAAATTATATATTCTTGAAAATACTCAATACTTATGTATTTTTTCAGGTAATGCATTGGGGTTCTAATTGATCTATTACTGGGCTTTTATTTTATCAGACTGTTATATTGCAAGCAAACAAAGATAATACCTAAGTGTATCTCAAGTCTATCTAAAATACCAATGACATTAAACGATTGTCAAGATCATATGTGTGATGTGTGAAATGCGTTTATTGCTCCTTGGAGGATTGCATACACGTTTAAAAATAAACGCCATAACTCCACTCATTGCCAGTTCACAAGTTAAAGTGTCGTCTACATTATTAGTAATACGAGTAAATCGAAACTTGCAGTAAAATATGCATAATAAGTGCAATGTGCATTGTGCATACATCGATAAAGGGCACATATGTGCAAAAGAAACAAGAATAGACATTTTGAATTATGAAATAGACTATGAAAACGGGCAGAAATGTCACAAATCGTACTTTCGTCTCTACAAAACCGAGCCATTCAATAAAATTATAATGCCATCCAAGAAACTAGATCACTGTACTACATCGCAAGGATTCTTTTTTTCGCAATCAAAGGCGTACCTATTGATGTACCTGCTTGCGTGTTTTACACGGCCACCGTACCAGATTTTTTTGATAGAAAAACAACAATTTTAATACACATAAAAATACTCTCTTTTTCAATATTACTTTAGAAAATCGCAATTTATGTTTTGTGAGAACATCAGAATTTTCTACATGTCGTAGTTGAATAAAACAAGTAGTTATCTCAACAGATATACTCGTAAACCAAAGGATGGACCTTCTATCAGGCTTACGACTGCTCGTCGGCTGGCTTAATGTGATCCTTGTACACTTTAGTAACGTTCAACAATACCATTCCATCCGTTTGCCGCGGCCGGGAATCGAACCCAGACCTCCAAATCTCTTTTTCCTTTCATTATTTCCATACAAATTCGCACTGGGGGCTTCTATTTAGTATTCGGGTTTCGCACCTAAAAGACGACAATGTGATTAAATTATGTATTTACCGATGCGATCGATCGCAGTTAATATAATAATGCAAATCATGACAATGTAGATACACTAACGACATCATTGGGAAACATTTAACAGGTGAGGGAGTAGGTAATACGCCGTAGTAATGGAGTAAAGGTTCCCAGCGTAGCGCATAGATGTCTCCAAATCACATAATCAACAATATACTCGCACCTACGCTTCTGTACCTTCGACTTCTACAGAAAAGAGATTTTCTTCTCGATTTTATTCTACGCCTATATTACCGGAGATACTTTTTTTCTTCACGTGTTACCTATAAAATGTTTCAATCTCATAGCGGTTCATAATTTTATAGAAGTGCAGTGCAGAAATGCAGAATATTTTTTTTGTGCAATTTTGGTGCCTGAGTGGATATATGAGAGTGTAAGTGATTACCCAATGGTGGTCAATAATTGTGTGTGTGATTGGTCATAGAACTAAAACATGTGTGACTGTGATATATTATTTCATAGTGTGTATTCTGCGTGTGAATCATATCATTTCTATCTCTCATAAGACAAAGCATCCGATTACGAGTAATATACCTAACCAAATATATTGAATCATCAAACATAGTACACTATTCTGATTACACAAAAAAATGAGGAATTTTTAAACATTTATTTATTTAAAATAAATTTATTTACTAACATGCCAATATTGTAGAATATTATCTTATTTGTGGGTATAAAAAATGTGGTGGTTTACATCCCTAGAAACAGTTTCTACGTTAATTTCGCCAATTTAGTTTCTCTATTAAATTATTCACATCACAAAGTAAAACTGATGAAAAACTAAAAATGTACATGAATAAATAAGCCGAAAAATATGCCATGTAAACAATTTTATGTATGTATTTATTTGGATATAAAAAAGACCATAAAAATACAAAATCAAAACACTTATATAATTAGAGCCTTACTAAAAACTATATCTTAAAAACGTTAATTTGCATTGAAGCTGAATTATGTCAATGATGTGTGTCGAAAACTCGACAGTAATATTTGAAATGTAAACCACCAAAGTAAATATTAAAAAAAAATACACATAATAACAAGTAAATATTGTGACGATACTACATACACTACAATAGATATTATTATCTAAGAATAATCACATACACGACACCTATAAAGTGAAGAAGATAATTTGATTATAACAATAAGTAGATAGTACCTATTGTCTGTATAGTCAATATTGTAGCAGGCAATATAAATACCTATTGTAATATGGAATACTGGTAGTTTAGGCCGCCTGTAACAGAAACAACACATGCAGATGTCAATATAATTACATAGTATTATTTGTACTATATTAATATAATAAAATTATACAAGCAACATTAGCCATACAAACATGGTGGAAGATGTTAGTAGTGAAAGCAATACAGGATAACTAATATATTAGTAGCTAAACCAATAGGAAAGTCCAGAGGATATGTTAGCGAGAAATACAATAGATACAACTCTTTACAGGGTGGTTTTATTTACACGAATGCCTGAAATACAAAAAATCCCTTCACCAAAGTCTTAAATACCTAAATTATATGTACATATTTACCTAAAATTCAATTGGAAACGAGTACACCTTATTTCGATATTATATTCTTATGTCGTTGCATAGTTGCATACCTAGGTACATTGCATCTCATTGACTGCAGATAAGAAACGATGAAAATACATAATCAGAAATTAAATATGTAGGCACTCATCAGAATGGTTAAAAACTGAGTTTTTTTGCTATTATTATAATATTATTTACTTATGTTACTTTAGAGTTCTACCGTCTGTGTTTTATTGAATTCTGGTCCTCTTAATGTGTGACAAATAATATTGTAGGCATATGTATATAGATATTGTAAACGCAAAGTATCTGAATCGATAAACGCACCGATGCGATGTAGGTATAATCGTATAATATGGCTGGACATTGAACTTGCAAATCATGCAGCACCTCATGTTAGCTAAAGATAGGTATGCTGAATTGCTATGTTATGAATTCTACCACACTCTAGTGTATGTAGACCAAAAACGGAAAATTAATTCTATTGTTCTAATTTAATATTCAACCACACTAGCCTGAAGTACCTATCAACCTAATATAAAAAACAAACATATTATCAAAATCAAATAATCAAACGTAAAGAAAATCATATTTGATAATAAAACATACCCCCACTGATTCCACAACTAAACGATGTTCGTAAAATCGTAGGGATTATACAGAGGTAAATACAGGTGCTACTGGTAATTCCACGATAAAAATTAATTGCATTGCAATACAAAGCGGACTTTTAAAAAAACCCGCTAAATCGTGGGAGTAAAACAATTATTCGATCGATGATTGTAATGATTAACAATCAATAAATTACATGGCTCATTACATAGACCGTAATATAGTGGAACAAATACGTACATAATGATACCAGCTAAGTACTACCTACACTCAGAAGCTTTCTAATAGAATCCGACAGATTCATTGACGATATAATTTGTAGTGGCATTCTACAGAGAATGATAATAATATAATGAAGCAATACGTAATGGTACACTACACATTAACATTAAACTGTGTCAATCACACACCGCCTTAATATTGGTGAATTCATACATCAACTTGACCTACGATGTTAGGACACTCATGAAGTAATGCGATCCGATATCGATCACATACGCTGCAGCATTCTAATTATTCGATATTACGGTACAAATTGGTTCAATATAGGCGCATAGGTACATGACTCGTAACACATTTCACTAGTTAAATTATTGTGGATTGGTAGAATTCAAACGCAGTGTCTAAAATCCCTACACCAAACACGAGAAGTCAAGTAATTGAAGATATGTAGTAAAATACTAATAGAATTTTGAAATGGGAAAACGATTACTGTGTAAACGAAAGATAGCATTGTTATTTGTTATCAACTTCGTTTCGCGTGGTTGGAAGTCAAACATTCTGTAACCAATCCTTGTTATGAGTAATTATATCTACTATTAATATAAATATTGAACACTAATATAATAACTAATAACATATCCATGTTGATTATTTAGTAATATCCGACGTTATCTATATAATTCCATGCGACAAAAGATCCATACAGAGAAAATGTACTACATTTTTACAAATACAACCATACAGTCCTCAATAAAGTCCTAAATAGAGTTTATTCAATGTGATTGCATCTGAACACGTAGAAAAACAAACAGTAAAAATAATAACATAGATACCTACCTACAAAGTAATTCTTATTTATAAAAATATAGGTAGGTAGGAATATATTACCTGTATGTGTGATGCATTCATAATTAGATTAGATACCCAAGTAAATAAATGTATGTAGGTACGCATGACACACGCGGGTATGCGATATTATATTATATTATGGTGGTTAAGATAATAATATGATTATGGTAGCATAGTTGATATTACACTGGTATTGTTAAGAACCAACTTATGTGTGATGATAAAATACTATTGTTATTATAACAATATGCGGTTGTTTTTACTATTATAACCAGTTTACCATACACAAACATTCTAAAAAATTATACCGGACATTCATTTACACGAGTTTTCCGGCTGAATCCTGAAAAGGGAAACTGTAGTAACTATTGGCTAGCGAAAAATTCATAAAGCTGTACGAAAGGGCAATGCAATTAAAGGCGTATTCTATTTCTGTTTTACAATTAAATAATAATATAAACTGTGCAGTGTGTTGAATTTATTTTAATACCATAAGGGTGAATCTGCTTATATACTTAATCTAATCCCAGTAAATCGATTCTGAACTAAACAACTCGTAACGCATTACCTACAACACATTATTGTTTAGTTGAGTAGAATGTGGATTAATAAACAATAGTTATACATACCTCCGCTACTCTACATCGTTCATATATAAACCACAATACAATCCTATAAGGTGAACATTGCCCATTCAAACAAGAATCAAGTGTAATTTCCAACCATATTAGTCCGACGTAGAACCAAGAAAAGTTTTCACCTGACGACACCTTACCAAAGAAAAATAATTTATACGGTACACTTAATACAAACGATAAAAGACATCTAGCACATCAATCCATTTCTAACGACACAACTGAAAACGATAGCGCTTACCAGCCAGTCAGGTAGATATCTAAATATTCCAGTTCGAAAGCAAACCTACGTGAATCAGTTTACTGAAAACGATACGAGTAATTTGTACGCACCAACCTATATCTTCTTACTTTCAGATGCTGAAGAGTGAGCAGAGAAAACAGAAGGATTGACTACCCTTACATTACTTCACTATAATTATTGTTCCCCATTGTAACTAATCTAACATGAATAATACTACGATTAATAATATTATTCATGTAAACACTTCTATGACTGAATGGTAAACTATTTCCTACGATATGGAGATGTAGGTATATGTTAGTGCACGGGGTATACTACTAAGAAAATAATAATTGCTCCGTGATTCACACAGATATGTTCCAAGTAGTGATTAATGTTATGGGCTGTATGTGTATACTATAACGTGAATATTTTGCTTCCAAATCGCCGGAACAAGTCGTTTGGACAGTCGTAATAATTTTAACTGATACCTCCAATTAGAAATCGAATGAACAGCTTGTGAAAGGCTACCACCGATTACAGTACACAGGTGGGTACCTACATCATAAAAATCAACTTCACAAACACGTGTAGGTAAAAATCATTATATATCTAATTCATCTGCGTACATTATACACAAATACTGTGATTTTTGTGTTTCATGTGATTAATTTAATATTAATATTCGAGAGACAATCATTGGCTACTTGCATCAGACAATGCTAACTATATTACTACCTATTGATCACAAACATTTAAGTTAAAAAACAAATTGAAATTATCATTATGTATACAATGTAATACATCCTTGTTTTCATATGATGGAGGGTAGGTACCTGCGTTTCAAACAATCGTGCGTGAAACTAAATAAAATAACATCGCGTACTAACTACCTTTGTTATAATCTGGGCTATGGAATATCGTCACACCTAACTGTTAAAAACGCGTGCCACCGAATTAGGTATAGGATATTATTGTGTCTAATAAAATATTTGTGATTAATATGCATATTAGGTATACAATTATACATTATTCCAGAAAATTCGTTAGGATTACAATGAAAATTTCCCGTGAGGCCGAAAATATTAGCACGCAGTTACGCTCTGTAATTTGGATGTTTTAATAATTGGTAATAGAATAGTAAGAACTAATCAATAAGAGAGACAAGCAAATAAAATTTAATTGATTTGTATGCAATGGCACAACATGATAATAATTACTAGGAATACCAGCACAATCTAGAAGTCTAGTCCATCTGATAAATTCCTGACAAGTAGTTATCAACATAAAAACAAAGAAAATTACATAACTTGGACACACTTATATAAACGATACAAATTGTAGAAACTCTAGTAGGATTATTATTATGATTTTTCAAAGATTAATTTTATACAAAAGTCACATTAACTACTGGGTAGGTTGTAAATTATTTATTTATGCCTAGGCAATTATTATAAAGGTGGTAGGTACTGGAAGCGCACAAACGTTCATCTAGAAGAGATCTAAAAATATGTATACGTATACACCAAACGAATGCAAAAGATGCATGGCATTTTGTTAGCACATAATATATGTCGATAGTACATAATAATGAATTATTAACATAGGTACCCATAATCGCAGTTCCACAGGCACTGTAATATAGTATGACACACAACAAAGGCACGGTTGAGACATTTTTAAAACTGTGAAAATATACAAATCCTATAAATAAATCCACACTAGACGGGCGCGAAATAAATACTGCGAATCCGTGCGAATGAAAGCAGACGAAGGATGTTTATATCTTCATTACGGAGAATGGACACAAATCGGTGAATTTATTATACAAACCTTTGGTGCAATGGGACGGTAACGGGACAGGACGGGCCTCGCCCTGTTCCTTGGTGGAGGCTCCACCTCAACACCATTTTGTGACATCTTTATTCTCTGACAAACAACACCACAACGGCATAAAAACAAACTGATTATACGCGAACAGATCACTACACCTGAGTTAGACCAAAGCGAAGCACGATCAAAACACTGTACCGGCATGCGATCAATATACAATACTGATTAACGAAAATCATCCACTCGATGTCTCGGAAATATTATGATAAACGAGTTGTAGGAAAACCTGTCGTTTCTGATATGAGCCCCACTTGTACCTTCACTGTTTTGTAAACAAAGTGATACCGCTTGTTAGATAGCTAGTACTAGTAGACTAACCGTAGTCACGTCTACGTCGACACCATGTTCTACAGACTAATGCAATGGTTTGTATTGTAATATGTTATACAAGAGACTACAACTTATAATACTTACCGCTATATGACGTACGTAGAGCAGTCAAAGGATATCGCACCACCATACCACCGGAAAGAGATTGCGGTCACCAGAAGCAGGACACAAGGCAGCAGGCGATGACATGGCGGGAATGGAAAAAACACAGTAAATTAGAACACATGTGAAAATAATTCATCAAAACACTCAAGGTTATCTAAAAATATTATTAAATAAATACCAATGTTTTCAGAAAGAATTTACAGAGGATAATGATATGCTTGCATCACAACTTCACTGCTAAGCGAGATGAGTGTGTTCTGAAGTCTAAACAAATCAGAAACGATTATATTATGGCTCGGTCAATTGATACAATTGTACAAAATTGGACAAATAAATAACAATAACCGAACCATGCAGGAAGTTCTCAATATACACAGAGTTATAATACAAAGTGCCTAAATTAATTGTTTAGGTAAATAAATTGAATTTCAGTAAATCTTACTATTGAAATCGAATCACAACAATTTACTGGTAAGAACGTGATCCAATATCCACCATCCAGCAAATTATAATACAAAAAATACAAGAAGAATTTTTTTATGGAATAAAGAACAAACAGTATTGCACGTTACTACATCAGGTGAGCCAAATAAATTACTTAAAAATATAACGGGTATTTCCTCTAACCACAAAAATGTTGATAAGATATATTACTACAGAATATCCTTCGTTACAAAAACATATCCAAGTCAGTTAAATTTTCCTAAAAAGAGCAGACATTTTATTTATGTTAATGTGGAAATATCAAGTAATAAAATCAATTAAATAGATATCAGGGAAATGCACGATTATGTTGACCCAAGAAAAATAGCCAGCTTAGCATAGCGCGCGCAGGTCTCTTAAAAAAGGACTTTCGTAGTTCTCATAAAAAAGGGAAAGACCTACCCTACAATGCATGTAGATTTTTGTCACACCGATGAATGTCCCAAATCGAATATCTTTATGATTGAATGAATATTCATACATAAATATTAATTAAGGACGAATATTATAACTGAATCAGTAACAAGAAATATGCGTGAGTACCAAGAGTATGTACAGGAAATAGAGGTCATCGGAGAAATCAGGACGAAGAAACGTTGCGACGTAATTTTTCCAAAATAGCTCCGAAATCATTGTACTGACGATGATTATGCTACTATATAGTCAGAGAAATTGGGAGAAGATTTAGAAATTGTCTATTACATATAATGCGTCTTGCGGCGTATGCAAATGATGAGAACACTTATGATGTACTGTTTCTAATCTATACAAACAAATGTAAGTAGATGTTGGCAAATGGTTACTTGCACAATAAGTTACATTTCCTATTAATCTTTCTTCTCATAAGTGAAACAATGGCTTGGCCTGCCATTCTTTCACATTTCACTCTTTTAATCTGATCTACTCGTATAATAACTAATCGTATATGATGTTGCGTGAATAGCATGTAGTAATACAATACATGCATACATACACCAAATAATTTTACAAAAACAGGTGATAGCAGTTAATCTAGAAATAAAGAAGATACCTAATTAAGATAGTATTAAAGGTACAAAGGTTTACATCTCCAAAAAATTGAAAAGAATCTAGTTGTTAGGAATATATAAAAACTAGCTGTATTACCCGTGCTTCGCTACGGAAAAATTGTGTGGATCCCCCCCCCCTTCGTGCCCCCTTAGTGTCCCCCTCCTCGTACCCCCTACCACACTAAGAACATTCCCTGGGGCAAGCACAATAATTTTCCAAAGTTTCATCTCAATCGGATGAACGGTTTAGGTGTCTATAAAGGAGAAGGTGAAAAATGTTAGGTATATACCATAGGTACGAACTAAAATATTTATTATTGGGAATCATCACAATCTGTCATCTAAATTGTCTGAATTAATTAATACGTATCATCAAAATTTATATACCTACATTTTTTTCTGAAATTAACAAATTAACAAAATTACGAATATTATTTTACTTAAAAGTTTATATTTTGCAATTTAAATTTCGCGCCGTTGGTGTTCCAACGGGCGGGGTTAATAATATGTATTTCACAATCGATAAAACACACTATGCAATATATTATGTATGTAAAAACAGACTGATGACTGTGTGCCCACCTGTGTACATAAGTATAGACGTGTGTAGTACGGTAAAATATAGTATAGTCAGTCCAGCAAAATAACAACTACTACTTAATATTTGCGTTAAATATTCGCAAATGCCTTGCTATATGGAAACCAATACTGTGTGGTAGAAACTTCTGGAAATTGAGAACCTTCTGTGAAATTTTTTTGATGAGGGGATTCAAGGGTTGTGTGGAGCATGTGTGGTATGGTATGAAAGGGCGTTAGAAAAGAAATTCAAATCTTCAGAAAGTCATTTTTATGCGTCCTCAGACCATCGGGAGACACAGAGTGATCGAGAGAATCCAGTCACCACATACCACATTGTTTGGTGTCTCATAAAAGAGCTTCACAAGTAGAACTTGGCTAGACGGGCAATGCTGGGCAATACAGTTAGTACGGCTTATGAAAAAAATACAATTAACGAAATTGCAAATATTTTTTTACTCAGAGTCCATGCTTCACTGAGCGCATAACAATACACTTATTTCACCACCTATAAAAACGTGTATATATTCACGTATACAGGAGAGTACTTATATCAACTAACAACTATAAAAGTACCCTTTTCATGCCCTTATCCTCAATTTTTGATTAAACAATGTAAGACGAATTTTTTTCATTTTAAAAGAAGTATGCAACTGTTTAACTACAGCTTTGTAGCTTCAGTGTTTACCGAGATACGTTACTATCAAAGCAAATTTAATCCCACGCCCTAACCCTTAAGGATTGACTCTTTTTCTGGACAGAATATCATATTTTGACCCTTTCTTAGGAATCCATTTTTTGGAAATTCCTATAAAATTATTTTTTACCGTATTAAGAGGCATTTAAAAATCACCCCTTTTCTTTATGTCCTTTTTCATCCCTTTAAATAAAAATTTAAAAAAAACGGCGAAACAGCCTATTACTAATTTTAATAGTAGAATCTATGTGCCAAATTTCAACTTCGTACAATGTCTGGTTTCCGAGATATTCGCATACTCTGAAAAACTTTCAACCCTATTTTTCACCCCCTTAGGGGCGGAATTTCCAAAAATCGCTTCTTAGTGGAAGCTTTTGTATTAAAACCTATCTGCCTTCAAAATTTCACTTCTCTAGGATTAGCCAATTCGGCTCTGCGTTGATGAGTGAGTATGTCAGTCAGTCATTCAGTCAGTCATTCATTCAGTCATGCACTTTCGTTTATTATTAGAGATAAACTATCGACATGCACATGGCACGAATAGGTATAAAAAACTTAACAATATCTCCCTGTCAACCCTTAAATATACTCATATAGATTTACCACAGTACATCTCAGATCCTCGAAATGTATATTTTTTTTATAACTTTAAGTAAATGCTGAGTGATTTTGGAAAAGCAAAGCATAGAAAAACTTTCTTACGTGAATAGTGTATGACAGGGGTCCGAGTAATCGTCTCCATTGTTATTTGTATTGTATTTAGTAAAAGATAACCTTGAAAATTATTTATCTATAAAAGAAACCACAACAAATTCCACTTAAGAAACATACTCGTACTAACTTAACAATATTGCAAGCACTCTGCCGCGTTCCTAATATTCGCCCGTGACCGTCTCGTGTGATAGGAGACGGCTAAACTAAAACATACCATCCAACTTACACACCATACTACTCGAACCATCTAGCTTCTGTGTGAAATTTGTGAATTGACCCGAAACTAAACCATTTCTCCGTTTCGTATTTAAATATTTAACAAAACAATAATTAATATTGATTTATAAAGAGTAACACTGAGATATTATGACTATACCTGTCCAGTAGTTACACTATGATCGCAACTACACACAAAGAGCCTAATAATATATGTAATCTAGTAACTAGTTTTTTTTTTTATATTTGAATCTAGTAAGTAATAACTCTCAATTTATTATGAACGATGGTTCCCAGGTCTAGATATGTAATTAATTCTTAATAATTGATTAAAGTAATAAAACGAAGTTAGTAACCAACATACCTACTGATCTTCATTTTTCGCAATCACTAAAATGTACAAAGAAAACTCGCAGGCTTCCCTCAATTATAGTATTTTTCTCACAGATAATTCATAAATTATTTGAGAATTATCATGTTGACCAAGCAAAATAAATTGATATCTTTTTCAGCAGATGAAAACGATTTTGTCGTACACCTGAAAGTAATTCACATGCCTAGCAAATCGTTAATCTACATAGACCTAACCTTATAAAGCTAATCAACTAAAAATAATAATCCCTGGATTTAGAATACATTCCCATTAATTCCCATGGAGAAGAAAATCTATTGTGAATAAGTAATTAAATGCTAGCGAACTGAAGGAAACGAACGGTAGGTATAAGAGAAGAACCCATAAAAATAAACAACGACCTAGGCTTTTCGAACGAGCATTTTTCGAGAAAATGCGCAGGAGCTATCTTTGAACTTAAATACCTTAACCATGTGAATTTATGTGAGATTCGATGATTCCAGGGTGCAACATTCAATTACTATTGGTATGTATCTGCATGCAGTACATGGAGCGCGTGTAGCTGGAACTGTGAGGATTGACGTTGGAAAATAAACTAAGAACATATTGCATGCCTGGTGATAACGTATACCTACATTTCATTATAGATAGCCCACATACCTATAATGAAACGTGTTGCATACCGCAGCACATTGCTAAAAGTAGGGATCTAAACCTAAACAGAAACATCCGAACATGTGCTTAGATAAAAAGGTACAAACATATCAGGAAGATCAAACATCTACTCATAATAAGTATAAATACAACATCCACCTTTCTAGTGAATATTTCAGAATCATATCATGAATAAACCAGGAGAATTTTAGGGAAACATTTTACGATCCAGAAAGTCTTGACCATAAATGAGTACTTCAGATTTTCGGGTGATCAGTGTGTTGTTTTATTTTATCAGCGTTTCGACTCTTTTGCTGGTGTCACGGGTCACACGACTCACCAGAAAGTCAGAAGCAGCCGCCATATTTTTACCTCACAACAATAGAAAAAAACTATTTGTTGCAGTTCGAGTTCAGGGAAACCTTTATGATGGTCTAGAAGTCTAAAGGGTGAAATTGTTTTTAATGAAGGAAAATGTTGGGTACGCAGCAAAAGGAAATTCCCATTTTTTTACATAGTTAATCTATGTAGCTAAGTTTTATGGGTTCGACAACAGATACAGATTGGTGGGGAATTTGCAATTAAGGCAACCAATTAACGGGTTTATTCTGCGGGTCCTGACTAAATAATTGCGGTTGATAATGACGTAACTCTATATATAACCAATTAGCAATCATTCCACTCGACTACAACCGCGAAATTGGGGAGAGAAGGAGAGCATTTTTTTATACGACATGACAAATACAAAACGGAACTATATGTATTTAGCTGGAATTAAGCAAGACACAAAAACATTCATAATAAATCTAATGTTTTCTTGATCATTTTTGTTGTTATTTACTTATCACAATATCACTGTTTTCAAGGTGTATATCAAATAAAAGTGTGATGTAAATGATTCCATCCAGGGAGGTCTCTCCTCCTCTCGAATCACTCCACCGTCCGTAGAGCGACCGAGAGGGAACACAAAAATCATCTACAAAAATCCAGAATTGCAAAAACAACTACAAATTCCACAACAGAGCTACTTCACTTCGTGTCTGACAAATTGTCCCTGAAAATGATGTTAATTAAGGCGAATGTGTAAAGCAAATTCAGAAAGAAAGTTATTTACATAATTTATTTACATTAATTACAACAATACAATAAACAATACAAGTAGTAGGGCACACTACAATTATTACAACAAAACAAACCTTCCTTACACACGTAGGTATCTATCATACCTACCCCGACATATACAATAATCAATTATAAAACAAACAAGTAAATAAAACTACAACAAACTATTACTATACATTTTTCAATCTTACGGGTCTCTCATCGTAGAAGTAATTGTCTTTTTCCACTTATCTGTCGCACACAAATTCACTTCTACTCATTGTCCAATTAAAAATTCAACATTTAAAAATCAATAACATCTTTCATACCCCTTCTCGAACACGAACCGCGTTCCATGGTGAGTTGAAGTCAGCCTTCCAGTCCAGGCATGACTCAAGGGTCCTCTACGTCCACGGGGCTCTTCCACGTCGACCAGGATCCCGCGTGACACCTCGGCCTCGTCACAGAGCGCCTGAGGTCTTCGCTGCACTGGAGGGGGGGGGGGGGCGATGCTTACACATGTCATCCAGTATTCGCTGCATCCTGTGTCAACCAGTATTCGCTGCATCCGATGGCCATCCATCTCTCCATCCACTTCAGAATAACGCTCCTCCATCCGTCATCGTGACGGCAGCACACAATATCTCTTGAGCACGGACAATGATGTCGCCGGCAGCCCGAAGGCGCCGCGACGGCGTCTTCACTGACGTCTGTCAAGACCGTCTTCTCTCTTAGTATGAATCTTAAATCCTTGACGTCTGAAACGTGAATCATCGCTTCGCTGCCTTGCAGCCACCTTTTGTAGCCAACGTCTCCTTCTCCGCGACTAGGGGTGGAGCTCTCCACCCTTAATTTTCAATGGGGTATGTCCATCCTTCCACTGCTGATTGGTAAGCGAGGACACGCCCATGGCTTTCCGAGACAATCGTTGGTTACACACTTTTAATAACATAGCATTATAAGATTAGCAACAACATAATACATATGTATCTATCTATACACGGACTACCCTTTATTGCTTACCCGTGAAGACAATAGGTGTCGGCTGCTTTTAAAACAATCAGTCTGTTACAATTTGTTTACTTCGACTACCCTTTCAGAACATTAAACAATAGCCTCAATATAACGTCCCGACTAAACAGAGATTTAAACATCAATTCTCTTGTCTGCAAGACGCGACATATTTTTGAATACAGGGCCCGGCATATTATTTTATTATTCAACTGCGTCTGTACTTTCTAAACGGAATAACCCAATTACAATGCTTGTCGTCTCCTTTCAATTATTAACAATTTTTATCTAACACACTTTTACAACTCTCCCTGGATTAGCGAAATGTAACAAAATACAATAAGTCTGTCTACAGATTTTATTACCTATGGAGACAAATGCATAGTCCCATCATAACTGACTTAATTTTAGAAATATTATTTTTCGGCACCATGAACCAAAATCCCCGTATCAAGTGTTTACCCCTCCCTGAATTTTTCACTGATATTCACACTTTCCATGAATCACCAGTGAATTCCCCCATCCCAAAACACATGTACGACATTTCGTATGGTGATGGTTCACAATTGGACCAAATTAAAGAATATGAAGATATACATACTGCGAGTCAATAAGGTTTGCCAAAAGATGATGTCCTTTAATTGCAAACTAATGCATATTAATTGCTTCACTGCACCTTGGACACAGACAGATACAAATTCGTAATGCTGGTGAGCCTCACTGCTGAACATTATGAGTTGCAATTTGGTCTGTTGAGTTGTCCCACTCCATGAGACATTGAAAACCATTATTTAAACAAGGAGTGCAGGGTGCAGGCATTACTCAACATCAGGGCCGGTTCGTCCTACAGGGCAACGGGGCGTCGCCCACCCACATTTTTGCGCTTAATATGTGTAAAATATTCTTAAGTATATAATATTTTAAAACAGTTTTTTTTTTCCTAAGAATGGCTCTGTTCTGTATCTGTAAACAATGTGTATTGTGTATATTGGGACGTTAGAAACTATCAACATGGTGCAAGTGTGCAACACGTGTTACCTTACTACCTACGAGACCCTAAGCCGTAAAATTACGAGAATGAAAGGTCTATGACGAGAACCGCAATAAATACTGCCGACGGGGCAACGAAGATTTTTGTCCCGAATTTGTATTGTACATATTACCTGCTTCATGATGGTATCAAACGCGTAAAGTATAGGCAGCCTTGGGCAACAGGGATTTCGCCCGTACGGGTCCCCAGAATTTTTGCAGGAGGTTTAGCAGATGGTCATAAACAAAAAGGATACATTTAATTTCTTAGCTGCAATACAATGATGATGCTTTTATGAATGGATGCTTACTTATAGTCTAACTTTGACTCCCAAAATTGCAAAACTCGTAAAACTGTTGAATTTCTACAGTACATATTGTGCATTTGCTTTGAAAACAATGTAGTCATAATATTCCCGAACTTTAAGATCACAATGAATTAACAGTCTTTGGTACCAAGTATGGTAGAGAGTAGTGTAAGCATTTCGTTAGTTATAGCGTATGCGTCCCATAGGTTTCTATAGTATAGGTACATAATGTGTAAACGAAACCTATGATATCCCTGTTTATTTTATGTTTTTGTTAATATTTAAAAGATTATATATTATTAATGCGTCGATCTTAGTGTGATTCTGATAAGTGCTTTTCTGAAGATTTAGTGATTCTATACCTAAAGCCACGAAAACAAACATTATGCGTTCGTTAAAGTATTGTCAATAATAATCAGTTTTGGAATGACCACAGTTAAGAACGAGATATATCTGATGCGGCCGCTTCACGCTCGGCATCCCTCCACGAGTTTTGTGTGAATGAGTAAAAGGACGTACGGACGAGGTGATTGTCTTGAACTGTATACGTAACCGACGGTTAACGCCTTTTTACTCATTCGCGCGGGACTCGTGGAAGGTCGGACAGCATGTGGATGAGGCATGAACAATAATAACATTTTTAAGAAACACGGTGGATCAAGATAGGCTATGCAAGAAATGCAATTTTATTTATCAGTGATTAATTTGAATTTTATATATCTAGTGTTTAGTTACCTGTTTCTTTAATAGTATAATAGTATTGAAGGTTCGTACCCATTTCTTCTTCTTAATGATCCCCTGCATGTAGGAATAGTCGTGTAAGTCAAAAGTCTACTCACGCAAATGTAAGGGTTTGGTACCTACCAAGAATGACGTCACACTCATTTCCCACAGCATCAAGGTTTCAAATCGCGTGAAAAATCGCATGATAAAATGGTAAAAATAGGGTTTATTTCTATTTTTTGGGGTTAATTTTGCGTCTATCAAAAAACTTTTGCGGTTATTCCCTCGATTTTAATGCATATTATCAGTAAAAAAAATGTACTCCGCGACTTTCGGGAAACGATCGTTTCCGTCTTTCGGAAAAAAGATCAGGGGTGTTTAAAATTATTTTTTTGATAAATCTATACAAGATATAAAAAATATTTTACGGTTATTCCCTACATAAATGTTTCTAGCCTATTTTGTTCCAAAGCATATTTAGTAACGGTTGTCGAGATATAAGGTCTCCCGTTTTTAGAAATTTTTGAAATGTCGGTATGCATACTCTGAATCGAAATATCTATTAAAAATACTCATGGCGATGCGAGGAAAACACGCAGTCTTCTATTTTATCCAGACTCACAATGAATTGTGTTAGTGGAGGGGTCCAAGTTTTGATCGGAGAAGTAATTGGTATTTGCTAATAAGTATTCGGAAAATTTATTCTAATTAGTATCTTCTAATAAGTATCTGCGTGGTGACTAATTAGTATATTCTAGTTAGTATCTGCCTGGTGACTAACTGGTTAGTCTTTTAATTTACTGTTGGTCTTTTGTTTGCTTATCAAAAAAATAAATTAATCAATTATTAGTTGTACGATTGCAGTTTCTGTCAATAGCGTTTCGTTTATATCATATTTATATGTAATATTACGTAACAAACATAGTGTTACGGCTTGAAATGTATGTATTGGGAGAAAAAGTGAAGGATGGCGCTGGTACTAGGTATTTATCGTTTTAGGTAGGTACATTGGATTTTAGTATCGCCCTCCTATCCCTCCAAAGCACGAGCCGCCACTGCTCAACATCCCGTATCAACTATAAATTGTGTTCAACACTAGTAGTAGACATGAGCGCCGCGCCGGCGCGCCGCCGCTGATCATGGTCGGCGCGCCGCCGCCGGCAAAACGCTCACGCCGGCGGCGTGGGATCCGTGTGACCAAAAGTATTTATCTTGTGTTTCTTGAGACAGAAATCGAAATAAGTACTTTTCCAGGTAAAAAAATTGAATCATTTAGCTGTGGGGACGCTAGGGTTCAGTAATTATATAAAATGTCGAATAATAACTAATGCATTGTTAACCCATTCCAGCGTCTCACATATTTCGTTCATTTGGTTTTGCATTAACAAATATTGGAGAATTCTTTGTGTCTTATTTATTTGATTCTAAAACAAGAAATAGGATGGGATTTATTTATTTATTTATAGTTTGGACGGCCACAAGGCATTAAGAATTTGGTTCTTCATGGTGGAAATTAAATGAAAAACAAACGTTATTTTATGTAACCGGGAATCATAAGGAAAAATCAGAATTTATGGTTCTTTGGTCGATTTAATCATACCACGCTAAACCACGTGAATTTTGGCAGAATATCTGACCAAAATATGCGGCCTTTTGCCTTTTCGGTCAGCCGTTCTCTCTTTTCATTAGTTTAGCCTTTGATTATCGAAGTACCTAATCAAAATTATTTTCATTCCACTTGACTAGATTCTCTATATTTCATTTGTTTCAATACAGCACTATGGAAATAATAATGACTCCTTTTCTCTTGACAAAAAAACGATATTCATTTGGTAATTTTTGACGTTTACGATCTTCAAAGTGTCAAAATGTGATATAATAAGTTATTTTAAGGTTAAAATCCAATTATTTCGCTCACCTAAGGCTGCATTATAATAAAAAAAGAAATTACTATCCCCTAACGTGGTTTCTCAGACCGTGATTACAGACTACTCTCAAATTGTAATTTATCTTTCCACCGGTAAACATTACGTATTTTGGTTCATATCATTATTAATTTATTTTATTTTATTTTATTTTATTTTATTTTATTTTATTTTATTTTATTTTATTTTATTTTATTTTATTTTATTTTATTTTATTTTATTTTATTTTATTTTATTTTATTTTATTTTATTTTATTTTATTTTATTTTATTTTATTTTATTTTATTTTATTTTATTTTATTTTATTTTATTTTATTTTATTTTATTTTATTTTATTTTATTTTATTTTATTTTATTTTATTTTATTTTATTTTATTTTATTTTATTTTATTTTATTTTATTTTATTTTATTTTATTTTATTTTATTTTATTTTATTTTATTTACAGAATCAGACAGTTATATTAGTAAATTTTACACAGAAGAAACACATCACCAACAAATAAACCAGCAAAGATTCTACGTTTTACCCAATTACAATACCATGAACGAAAAAACACATAAAGAAAATATATATACAAAAGCAAAAAATAAAAGCAAAACTACAGCCTGATTAAATGAAATGAATGATTAATTGAATGATCAATGAAATAAATACAAATGGATGAGATGGATGAGATTATTACGAAATAGCCAAATAAAAGGGAACTTAAAAGTAAATAGAACGAAAAGTAGTATATAAATAAACAATAAAGAATGTAAATTTATGCACCTTTCGACTAAAAACACCACCATTTCTGTTTATTTAATAATTATTATCCTTATTTTTACGCCTAAAATAACATCGCAAATAAGATAGTTTTATTAAATTACATAATTTTATTAAATTACCCTTCCACTCCATATAAGGGTGCCTTCCCACGACAAGTGAATCCGGATTCGTACGCGAATCTGGATTAATCCCTTCCGGATGGATGATTTCGTGCACGGGGTATGGGGAAATAGTTCCCTATTTTTATAATAATAATTCATTGTATTAATATTTTTAACTTTTTAACTTTAACGTTGTAAATTTTGAAAATATCTTGAGTCCGTTGAAGCAATAAATAAATAAATATATAATATAATAAATAGATAATAATAATTATCTCTGTCATACTGTTGAATATATACTAATTCTGTTTTTGTGTTTAAAAATTAGATCGATCAGGTACGAGAATAAATTATTGTCTTTACACCAATATTAATTGTAATTTAGTAAAAAAATAATAAAAGAAAGCATTGCCTGCGGCATTAATTAAACTTGTTTGTGGGTGATATTTTTTAAAGTTTGTCACACGGAGTTTTTGTATCTTGTATCACGCGTTATTTTTCAACACCGGTTTTTCTCAAATTAGCTGCTAATCTCTCTCAGTCCCGTTATGGGCCCGCTACACGCTCGCGAGTCACCACGACCTTTTGGTGTTCATGAGTAAAAAGGCGTCAACGGTCGGTTACGTACATGTCAAGACAAACGATCCATCCGCACCCCTTTTTACTCATGAACACCAAAAGGTCGCGGTGACTCGCGAGCGTGTAGCGGGCGCATTATGTGTCGGGGTGTACATTATATTTATTTTGTACGGGAAAAAATGTCTGCCATAACTGGAAATTAGAGAACCCATTAAATAATTTATTTATTTATTTTTAATATTATTAATGTCGATATTATCAGAATAAAAGAATACCGGCCCAGTAACAGTGCAAAAATTGTGCTGTTTCAGGTCCGTGGTATTAGAAAAATATAATGATTGGTACCTTAAACTTTTTTTCATTTTAAATAAAATTATAATTTCTTTATCATTCGTGTGTTATTTAGCCTAATAGATTAGGTACATAATTTTTGAAGGGAGACATTTGAAAGATTGGCATCATACTGATAAAATGCACCACATGGACTTATAATTCGATGTAACAAAATTCCAGAAAAATTAATTCAATAAATAATAAGAAAATATAATGTTCCCCACTCTATGGCAACTGGGGAATCTAAATTTATACATTATTTATTTTGATTTTTATTTTTCGAATCATGCGGGTGTCTGCATCTCTTTCACTCTCGTTGTATATTGTAACAGTACGAAACCCATAAGCATATTGCTCAAAATAAATAAACCCCACAAAAGCCGTACAAAAGCCACACAGGATTTTTTTTAGGGATAAAAGAACAAATCTAATTGAATTTTGTAAATAAAATTAATTGTATCGATTAGTATTCGAGTAAATTATATTTGGAACTAGAATAGATTAAAAAATACGAATAAGCAAGCGGATCTAAAATGGGATAGACAATGATTTCAACATTTTATAAATAATTCATCTACTGAAATCGAACTAAAAAGTTTAAGCTTTTATTATTTGAGGATTTTTTATTGGTTTTTAATCATCTGTAGACCATATTTAAGGCACTTGGAATCGTCAGGTTTACAAACACAAAATCAAATGCAATAAATCAAAATCAATAAACACAACAAAAAAGAATGAAAGCAATAAACACATAGACAATACAAAACTATAACACATTTGTGGTACAATTTAATGCAGGTCTGGATGTAAATTGTCCAGAACTACATTAAGTACGTCATATTTCTGAAGGGTTTTTGTGTTTTTTGGGGTTCATACTACATCATCGTAAATACTCCTATGGGTTTTTCTTCGGAAACCGTTGTGTATACACGCGCTGAAACATGTAAGTAGGGTTGTCAACATTTTTTCAGCTGATTATTCCATCTGCATCAATAAGTAATTTTAAAAAGTTATCGGAAGCCTGGTTCCTAACGCGCTCGATCCTCGATGCCGACATACCCCACTTCACGACACAAGCTTTTAAGCTTGTTATGAAGTGTACAAATATGTATCAGGGTGTAATTCGATAATTTTATGAAAATAAAAGAAAACATACACATTATCTTATTGTTCTTGATATCAGTTCTTAACACTTTTTTTGTTGCTTCCTTCATTATCCCCTCCTTTCTTCCTCTTCTTCTTCCTCTTCCCATGCTTCCTCCTTCCCTACCATAAATGTTTTATAGATATAAGATATATATTTTTAACTATGTAATGTAATCTATTTGTTTTGCGTGTGTGCTAATTGTGAACGGATGTAATTGGTCTTGTGTATTGATATTTTTGTATTAATGTACCTGCCAATGTTTGTTTTTGTGACTGTATCTGTTCCATGTGCAATAAATAAATAAATATCTACTTATCTATTTAAATAAAAACTGTCATTTTATGAACTGCTTGAATTTTATAATATTTTTATTTGCTAGAAAAGTGTGGTTTTCTCAATTTTCAAATTAATGTAAATTACACACTCATTCGTCAGTTGAAAACTGCAGGCAATGATATAATTCTTAAACTGCGTTTAAATTTTACAAGTGAAGCGGATTTGGTTGATATTTTCTTAGTTTTAATGTTGCAAAAAAAAAATATATAGTATTTTGCGATCCATATATTTCTTGCAACTCACTTTCAATATTATTATTATACTCTAGTACGGTTGACAACCCTCGTTGTTAGTGAATATATATCCGAAAATATATCGAATAATAATTATTTTTATTGTAAAATTGTTACAAAAATATACAAATTACCCGACTAGCAAAAATTACAACACGTTATTTTCAGTTAATGTAGGTAGCTACATGTTATCAATTTAGTATCATATTCTTGTATTATGTATTTTTGTACCTATGAATAACTTTTGAATCAGTATTAATTTACAGTAAGTAATGTTAAGAGTATGCATACCGACATTTCAAAAATTTCTAAAAACGGGAGACCTTCTATCTCGACAACCGTTATTAATTATGCTTTGGAACAAAATAGGGTAGATGCATTGAACCTTTATATAACCGTATATAACCGTAAAAGATTTTTTATATCTTGTATAGATTTCTCAAAAAAAAAAATGGAAAACACCCAAAATTAACCTCAAAAAATTAAAAAAACGCTATTTTTACCATTTTATCATGCGATTGTCACGCGATTTTGAACCTTAATGCCGTGGGAAAAGACTGTGACGTCATTCCTGGTGCCAATTATATAGGTAATACCTACCGATTCGGTATAATACTTTAAGTAAAAGTTAATGTCGCCGCCACACGCTTGCGAGCGTCTACGAGTTTTTTGCGTTCATGAGTAAAAAGGCGTCAACGGTCTGTTACGTAAACGAGCCAAGACAAACGTTCCATCCACACGCCTTTTTACTCATATACACAAAAAACTTGTGGGCGGCGACAAATGGAATATATATGTATTTCGTTTAATAGTTATACTATAGAAAATGAAGTAACGTAATAAGCTAATAGGTACCTACATAAATATATACATAATTATATTTTTTAATAAAACGTTTTTTATTTTGTGAGAATCAACACACACACACACACACACACACACACACACACACACACACACACACACACTCACACACACACACACACACACACACACACACACACACACACACACACACACCCTCACACACTCACACACACACACACACACACACACACACACACACACACACACACACACACACACACACACACACACACACACACACACACACACACACACACACACACACACACACACACACACACACACACACACACACACACACACACACACACACACACACACACACACACACACACACACACACACACACACACACACACACACACACACACACACACACACACACACACACACACACACACACACACACACACACACACACACACACACACACACACACACACACACACACACACACACACACACACACACACACACACACACACACACACACACACACACACACACACACACACACACACACACACACACACACACACACACACACACACACACACACACACACACACACACACACACACACACACACACACACACATAATTATATTACACATTTTGTAATTATCAAACTATAAATTGAAATAATTGAAAAAAAAGTTTAATTTTATTTAAAATACATTTTAAAATAGAAAAGAAGAAATAAAATGAAAAAAACTGTCTGTTTGGGATGTTTCCTAAATAAATATCTACGTATATGTATATTGGATTCAACACTTGTATTGCAAGTTATCCAAACGCTATGGATTAGACGGATTCATCTGGATTCATCAAGGCGTGTCCGCGAATTCACAGGCAACCTATCTCCCACGATCCGTGCACGTCTGCGATATCACGTACCGCCATACAAATCGCTATGAAAAAGTCTGTAGATTCACGGACTCACTCCTTCCCACGGCATGCGAATCTACGGACGAAGCAGGATTCACGGACCGTGGGATATAGCCATACACGTATGTTTTTACAGCTTATGCTCAACCGCAGTTCTTAGTTACATAGGACTTTTGCATTTTGTGGAAGGTCAACCTCGTCATCGCAATTTAATAATAATAATAATCGGACAACTTTAGGCGCCGTTTAGCGATAAAATCGCCCCAAGGGCACCTTACATTTTTCTTTTCGCCATATAGGATATTTATTTATTATATTTATTTCAGAGTTAGAATTCCACCCACCAATTTAGCTAACAGCCCAAATATTGCCAAATGAGAAACATGTTCGACTGCACTGCTGCCCATAGTGAGGCTCATTCTGACGCGTTTGACTTTATGGATTAGTTTATTTTGACCTGCCCTCCAGCACCATGAAAAAACAATAATGAAATTTTCCATTATTTTTAAATATGAGCTTTTATTTCACTTTGTTATTGAAATAATCATAGTTTTTCAAAATAAATAAATCGATTTTATTATTATCTTTTTCACATGTACGTATTTAATCATTTAAAACAATAGTGCAAGAAAATCCAATGGCCCCCTCCACTTTGTATCCACGCCGCCGGCGTGGCGCCGCCGCCGGCAATTATAGACATGGGCGCCGCCGCCGGCTATTATGCAGCCGGCGCACATGTCTAACTAGTAGTACACAATACTTTAAATTTTCACATTGATGAATCTAATTGAAAAAGGATCTCCATAGAGAAATGTGTCTATACTGTCTATGCTCCACTCATTATTACAGGAAATTGATTCCTCATGTTCCTATATTTGTGTGAACATACTGGAGCCTTAGAAATATCTAAAATGATTGATTGTTTACAGATTACTCACTCTAATGTAAACAATTCAGTGTGCCATCACATCACATGCACTGTTTATTCATTGGTAGAGAAATGATTATATAGGTGTGTAGCCAGTACACAATAAATAAACAGGATATTAAATACCTACACACAGTGTATATCTCAACACCAATGATATTTTACAGCTTGCACTTCACACTGAGGGATATCACTGAAAAAATATTTGAGATGTTACAACTCCTATTATCATAATAACCTAAATTAAATTCTATTCGGGAAAGAAAGTGGAGGTGAATCGGTCACACCCTGAGACGACACGAGGGAAACATCCCGAAGCAAACATTGGACTGGGAGCCCTCAGGAAGACGCCGACGGGGTCGCTCAAATACTACTTGGCGACGCTCCATGCTTGCAGAGTTGAGGGGAGCTGATCTACAATGGCCGGATGTCAAGACCACGGAGAGGCGTTGTTGCCGCCCTATGCTCCCCCAGGAGTTAGAGGTGCCAATGATGATGATAATGACGATATTCTATTCCTGTGGCCAGGGCATGTAGAACAAATGGAAGCACTTCTACCACCTAAGAGGGCGCCGAAGGAGAGGAAGACCCAAGCTGAGGTGGAAAGACGTGAGGCGGAGGAACGTGGCCGCCGGCAGGACAGGCTGGAAGCCAAGTCCCACCCCGGGATGTAGAAGTGACATTTTATTCCTAAGGATGTTATTTACTGTGGCATATCTATTATGTGTTATAGAACCAATATCATTAATAGAAACAATTAATAAAATAATGTGACACATAGTTTCCACACATGCAGCTTGTATAAAATAAATTATTCTTCCCATTCATCCCTCAGTAACAACTGAATGAATTTGATGTATACTGTCAAGGTGTATTCTCACCTTGACATAAAAAACCTTCCTCCCAGGAGATAAATTCAAATATTCCCGCCTTTCAAAAATCTCTCTGAAAATATCATTAAGTTGATATCCATAGATGACACAAATTCGACTTCGGCAGTCTTTAATTTGACTCCGGAAGTAATTCTCAGCCATTTTTGAAGGATGGCGTCCTTTTCCGTTCCTCTTTGACAATCGCTCCCAAGTAAGATACACGCGTTTTGTCGCGCTCCGAAAATTGCCGGTATAAAATTAAAATAATGTAGTTACAAAACTCAGAAAATATGGGTTAAAAACTATTGTTTGTGCTTCACCGCCTTCGTACATGTGTTAGTACGGTAAACTTTTGTGTTTAAAAACTTCGATGATGCCTGATTTGATGTCGGCATATAAAAAAAGGCATAACGGTTTTTCTATAAATGTGACCGCAATCATCTCAAACAATTATCTGACAATCAGTTTCGGTTCAGTAAAGAGCAACGAACCAGATACGTAGTCTTTCCAAAACTCACAAGTTTCCAGCTTGCGGAGCCCCTTCCAGTATCTTGCCTCCTCGGTACGAGTTGAGGTTCCCGAACAACCCCGAGCCTCCAGACTTTTGTGACAAGTACGTTCTTGCAGACAACGTACCAGCTATCCAGTTTTAAATAAGTTTCCTCAAAGGAAACCAGGACTTCCACCCCTCGGAGCAGGCCATGGCTACAAGGTATGGAAAAGTTGTAACATTCATGTTCTCCTCCTTTTGTTGTATGAGTGAATAATTATATTTTCCCCTTTTGTTTAAACGTAACTTGTGTTGCTATTCAATTCAATAAAAGTATTATCATAAACCTGGGTTCTCATTTGTCAGTTAGTAAAATATCTTTTATATAAAAAAAGAGGTTGACCTAAGAAAGACAAGTGAGTTGTGGCAGCCAAAGCAAAAGCTATCAATGTGGGCCATTCCCACGGCTCTTCACCCTCGAGATCCAGAGCTCATGCCGTTAAGAACCTGAAACCTTTGCCGTGGAGATCTCAAGGATAAGGTCTGTATAGTACGTTTAAGGTAAAGTGAAGTGTATAGGTTACACTGATATGTTACACCGATAGGTAGTACACATGTATGTTACAATACCTATATATGCTTAAACAGTCAAAAAGAAACTGAGCTTGTGTACAGGTACACTATATATTTAATAATCGTAAAGTGTATCGATTCATCAACATTTACTTACGAAACATTGATGGCCAAGTTAAAATATCTTTTATTTGTTAATATTATATACGAAATTCTGATCTTAGAGATCAACTGTGGTTCATGCTACTGAGCTATGTTCTGTTTTTAGTACATCCAAAACCCTGACTTTTTCCAGCAGTATTATTTTATTAGATGAGGTGTATTATGTACTGCGACCTATAAGATCTATTGTACTCCCCCTACATTGCCCATCTAGTAAATACCCAGTTAGAGCAGCCCCTCTAGTACTAGACGTCTTACGAAGTTCAGCACTATGAACAGCAGTATTAACCAGATTCACTTTTCGCCGGAGCATGGACATAATCAGCACGAAGCTTGACAAACTAATGCCACAAATTTATTACTTCTTATCAAAAATCTGTGATCGTCTTCGTAACATACACATTATCTAATAGCGTCTTCATACAATTTACTATAATACCACTACACACATATTATCTTGGACTCAAATGGTACGACAAAGTGAAAAAATCCAATAATATAGCAAAGCGTTTCGGTTTTTTATGGAACACAAACCACACAAAAGTCTTGTGTTTTTATCTAAACTATAGAGTTCTACAAAATAAATTCATCGACAAGTACAGTAGTCTCACTAATCCAGCACTTCAGTACATCGGCACGTCCAGTAATCCGGTACCTTAGGTAGGAGATCCACTCCCTACAGTTCTTTCTACTACCGCCTGCACTTCATAAAACGGGCCACTTTAAATATATTTTTTAAATTGGAGTAAAATGAACACGAAAAAATAAAATGAATAAAGAAAATCCGGCACCTCCTGATTTTCAAAAGTGCCGGATAAGTGAGACTCTAGTGTAATGTTAATAATAAATACTAGGTATATCAACATTTGGTCTTATTTCCTATACAAAGGAGATTTCATTGGTCCCCACCCAAAACTACGTTCCCACAAAATATCTACAAACACCTGAGCTAGTATGCTACCTATTTTTGGGAATTAATTTGTAAACCTATGTACAATGGAAATTTCTGTGTAATACACCAATTAATCCGAACCTACTTAATTAATAAATTAATATGGGGATGCTCTGTGGATTATAAATGTCAAGATTTTTAATATGAATTCATGAAATTACAGCACCTGCATTGCTTTATCAAGGTTGTTTATATTTACAGTAATTAAGATCACACATACTCTGACTGCTTGATGCATATTAATTGCATTTCACAGCCCTTATTATAAAAAGTTTACAGCATTGTAATAAATGTAAATAATACACAACTCAGAGAAATACAATAACAAATACTCAAATTCCCAACCACTTGAATCTTCACCAGTAAATGGCCTAGGATTCTTATCTCCACCTGACTTATCATTGTCAATTAGATAACATGTACATAATTCTAAAGCAAAAATAATGTATTCGTATGACGAGCCACACTATGTACACACAACATAAACTATTTACTTTTAAAAATATGTAAGCGTGATGGCTCTGTTTCAAACATTTTTGATTTCGGCATTATAGCAAAAAGTCTTGGCGCGAAGGTAATAGCAAAGGTGTGTGGATGATCATTGTTAACGAATCTTGTATGAAAAGTTGACGTAAAAACACTCTTACCTGATCTTTGCATGTTGAAACTTTTGTTTGTTATGAATTTAATAATATTTCATTGTAAAATAACAACACAGTAACACGAGAATTAAACTGTCAACGAAACACCGAACATCACATCCGCCCTTGAACAGGTAACAAAAATTGATTTTTGAAAATGCGTCCTTGCCATATTCCGAACACATGCGCCTATCTTCATGTTCTTGATGCGAGATTTTTTTGCACAGGCACTATTATTTATAGAGGGGAGATCGGGGCAAGACAGTCGACAAAATAACTTTCACATGTTTTTGGCGAAAAGGTTACCGTTACGTATTAGAATTTAGATATCGGACTTTTACGTAAATTAAATTTGCAAATATTAGCTAAATCTGCTAACCAGGACCAGGACTACCAGATAATAATGTATAATTATTGTTGGTAAACTGTACACTACTATAAAGTACAAAAGTTAGTTAAATTACAATCATTGCTGCCTACCATTCAGTCTCATTATTTACCTCTGGGTTCGCATTCTTTTCCACGACGTGTTAATAAATTATATTAGCCGTAATTGATTTATCCTTACATAATTAGGTACTAGGTACATTACATCGTATGCGGCTGGTCCAAACTTGGCATTCCAATATGCAGCAGATGCAGTAACAGAAATCATCTTGCTATTTCCCACAATCAATCGCATTATTAAAAAATCACTAACTAGTTGAATGTAATTTTAAAATGCGATTCTTTGTCATTAATTATTGCTTACTGCCCAATTTGATGATAAAAAATATTGAATGTATTAAAATCATTAAAATTAATACTTAGGTACCAGTTACCACACAAGAATGAGGTTGGTTTTGCATAAGTTGGACCACCATTTCTATTCAAATAAACGTAATGTTTTATAACAAATTTTTAATATATATAAACATCGGTGAATTCAACGCGCTATGAATTCCATTTTATGTTTACGAATCCAAATCTTTTTACAAAAAAAAAACTTCACATTCCATGATCCACCGACTGTTGGGCTGTGAGCATAATAATTACCGATATTACAGTAGGTAGAAGGTAGGTATACTAAAGTAAGAAGAGTAGACCAAGTAGACTTATAAAGAGCCGATTGGCAACCCTATCTCGTTGTTGCCAGTTGCCATTGCCAACCTTATTTGAAATGTCAAAAACTGATAATGACCAACTCTAAGCGAATAAGAAAGAGATAACCATATTTGGTAAGTGAGTACGAAACAGAGATGGCTATATGCTTAATTTGCTTACAGCTGACCTCTCGTTGAAAAACCGAAACTTTGTTGTCGATGTTGTGTTTTTATTAGTGTTTATTGTTTGTTTTTATGTAATATTACTTTTTAAAATACCTAGGTTATTATTTCATGATGTCTAAATATATGATAAGACTTAGAGATGTTTACAAATTTCTACTTCAAACCCCGAAGAATAAGTGTAATAATTGTAGAAATGCCATGATCCCCTTCCAGGTATGCATTTAAGATTTTCATACGTTTTATTCTTACTGTTTAACAACTTTATTGTGTTCTAATATACTTGGAATACCCCTAGATTGTTCCAGTTATTAGCAGCTTCAGGAATTAGACAGCTGCACTTATAAATGAAAGCCCATCAAATTTTTATAAGCCTCCCCCTTAACACATTGAGTTTCATTCTTTTCAGAATATTGTCAAGAGGCGCCCTTTGAAGATTATAACGGTGTTAGCTTTATTTTGGCCATTAAAGAGTGATCCTAAACCAGAACCACAGGAAACCAAAGCCATTCCTCTAAAAAAGTATCTGCAGGAAGCAGATTCCTTTTATGATAATGAACAATATCGCGAGTGTTTGGAGTATATTAAAAACAGTATTCCTGTAAGTCTTCACTTTATACTTAGCATGTCGGAACTATTGTCGAAGCGCGCCCCCACTTTTTGTGTAAAACTTTTTTTTTTATTCGAAAAGCGCTAAAAACGATAATATTTTCCTTGACTCGGCTGCGGGTGGGGCCGGACGAGGGCATAGAAAGTCAGAATGTGTTTTTTTTAACGAATTTAGTAAATTTACGATGTTTTGGACTTGAAATGTCACTCCTGTCAAAAGTTTATCGTGTTTTAAAAAGGCGGGGAAGGGGGGATTCGGCTGCGGGTGGCGAAAAAATATCGTTTTTAGCCCTTTTTGAAAACAAAATAAGCTTGTAAATGAATGAGGCCGCGCTTCGACAATAGTTCCAACATGTCTAGGTGGATCAAACCTTACCACTTCAATATAAGGCGACATGTATCATCTCGTCGTTCCCCAAAATCACATGTTATTCTTGTTTACTATTAGTTTGCAAACCTAAGTCATTTACAGTTCATATGTTCTAGCAAGCACATCAAAAAGATGTTGAGATATTGTGGAGAAAGTCCCGTGTTTTATATCAGTTGGCAAACCAGTCAAATACAGAACAAAAATTAAAGCACGACCTTGCCTACGAAGCTTACTCTACAATATCTTTAGCTCTGACAGTTAATGAGAATCACTTTGCCGTTCATAAGTGGATGTCAGTTATTCTGGATCTAAAGAGCTCCTGTGAAAGTTTGTCAGAAAGGATAAAAAATTTGGAAAATGTCAAAAAACACATGTTGGTGAGCACATTTATTCTTAATTTCTGAGTAAAATGTGATTTATGTCTAAAGTTCAATACGAATGTGATAATTCTATTAAAATGGTACAAGATGCATTCTTTATCAAAACTCTGTATTGGCCTAATAAAGAAATACAATAACTTTGCTTCTCCCGACACAGGATATTCCTAGTGGGGGAGGCAAACATAAACAATGTATATATATATGTAGGTACGCACAAAAAGGTGAGTCTTTAGCAACCTCCTGAACTCCTCCAGGCTTTTGGCACACCTAACATCGAGTGGAAGGGCATTCCACAGGCTTGGGCCCGCTGCACAGAATGCACGGTCACCATAACCCGTAGAAACAGCCCTCCGCGGCTCTTCTAGTTCATGTGCTAGACTCATAGCCGACCTCAGTGTCCGATGCCTCCAGCCCATATTCTTTTTCACACACATTTCTTTAGCCGAAACTTGAAAAAAACAAACACTTAAAAACTAATTAAAATAATTTGAATGTTGTTACTGTTAATCATTCTACGGTTAGGTAGATTATATTAATTTACTCTTTCTTTTCCTTATAGCGTGCTATAGAAATCAATCCTCACGATGCAACCACTTTGTACATGTTGGGTGAGTGGTGTTACAGAATTGCAGACATGCCGTGGTATCAGAGAAGAATTGCACAAACACTCTTTGCCACTCCTCCCACTTCATCATTTGATGAAGCTATTCAGTATTTTTCCAAGGCCGAGGTGGCGGAACCAAGATTCTACAGCATGAATCTGCTAATGTTAGGGAAAACTTATCTCAAACTAGGAAAGCAAGACATTGCAAAATATTACTTAAACTTGGCTCTAATGTATCCAGCTAGGACCAATGACGATCATCAAGCTAATAAAGAAGCTCAGGATATATTAAAGAACTTAAAATAGAGCCAAATGTGCTAAATGAAGATTGTCGCAATATTAATAGGTAATAAGGAAAACGATATTGGCAGTGTCAGGGTATCTGTACACACATTGTAATATATTTGTACTTTTTTATTAATAAACCTACAAAGTCTTATACGGAACATTTATTATACCCTTAGTTCTAATAATATAAACACTGGGCGTTATTAGCAAGAACTGACACTTCGCAATAATAAGTTACTAGTAGTGCAGTAATAGATGAAGATTCATAAGTAAGGCTTTTCCATTTTAATTGACTTTCTCTTTCTTCGACTATTGCAAGGGAACCAGCGATGTTTGGTTGTTAAGGTCAATTTCATAAGGTTCTCCCTAGCTGCTTCTGGATTAACATCTTTGAAGACCCTCATCACATCTGAGAGATTGTTCATTTTTAAAACAGATTTGTCTTCTACTACTGATTCTTCGGGCAGCGGGCGGGTTAACTCATAAGGGAATTTCTTTTCGGGGTGAAATGCTACAATCATGTTCCCATTGTCGGCAAAAGTGATTTTACTGTAATATACACTCCCCTGTGTGAGCCAATACTTCAACTTGAAATTGTTAACCAAACCGCGACACACAATCGACATTTTACGCGATATTTCGCAGAAACTATAGAAAAACGTTTACAGCGTTTAGTTCACTTGGTATTCACTGTAAATACTCAGTTGAAAAAAAAAAAAACTTAAATAAGAAGACATAAATTCACCAAGAGGAAATTGAAGGATAAAAGTTAGGTTATCGTTGCGTCCCATAGAGATAGGAATAGTATCTCTATGTTGCGTCCCGTCAATTTTATTTTTATTTTGATTTGCTACAAATTAAGTGTTTTTAGCCAGTTCGATATATGTTCGTTTTAGTTTCAAAAATACTGTAGCAAAATCTAGGTCTTCTCTTTACTAACTATGAGTCCAACGAAATTATAATATTAAACTCGAAATTCTACTGCGTTACGTTAATTAAAATTGATTAAAATAAGTTTTAACACAAATCTTGTAAATTTGTGCAGTTTTTGTTTCAAAGTGTCATGTTTCTGGCAACCCTAGTAAACTAGGAAAATAGAAATAAAGCGGGCAGCACACGATACCTCCCACAATAATAATTTAGTATTGTTTACTAACGTGCAGGTGGAGCGTGGATGCAGAGGGCATGGCAGAATAGACAGGAGTGGAGAGACTTTGAGGAGGCCTACGTTCAGGCAGGAGTGGACGATTTCAGCCTGAGAAGAAGATTTACTAACATTTATGGGAGGTTTATTGATTAATTTTCACTTTTGGTGAACAAGATACAGAGATATGTTTACATAAAGTACAAAATAAAAAATATTTACAAAAAAGAGGTTCCTGAAACGATCCGCATGTACGTAGTATACGTACCCGGTTCAGTAATTTATTAATGTTGATGTTACAACAATATTACAACCAAAATGAAGCGAGTACCTATGCCAGCTTGGTGAAGAAGTCTACTCTCTGCTACGCTAAAATATGTCAAATTTACTCGCTCCTCCACCACTACGATGTAGAAAATGAAAAATATGAGTAGAATAGATATGACACATTTCTTGAATAAAGAGTAGACTCGACTCATGCTATCCTTTTCTAGGAAAAATGAGAGAGAGACTAACAAAAGTTTCACTGGTTGTCTGAAATTATGATCATTGAGTATCTCACTGAAATTCTGGTAGTATAGCCGAAGAGAGGACGGGAGGAAATATAATATATGAATATGACCCTTTTTATTTTGCTCCAGTTTTGCTCCGATATTCGCAGCTCACTTCAGGTGCGCTAAAATTTGCGGGCGGCTTGCGACAACTTCCGAGCAGCTAAATAATGTGGGATCTGACCATGAACATTTCGTGTTATGAATCCACACTGCTCCACATCTCTGGTCAAACCATAGACATAGAGATAGTAGTCAAAGCCTGGCCATACACGCACCCGAATTTCAGTTCCGGAATCGACCGTTTTGCAAAAAGGTTCCGACCAAAACCTCTTTCTGAATTTAAAATCGGGGTGACGCTGAATTCAGAGAGAGGTTTTGATCGGAACTTTTTTGCAAAACGGTCGATTCCGGAACTGAACTTCGGGTGCGTACTGCGTGTGTGGCCAGGCATTGTGTTTTGCGTCCGTGCTCGCTATAATCTTTCTATTTGCGTCCCTTTGCGTCGCTGTCAGAATTGGTCAGAAATTCAGAATGTCAGATTCGAATTTCACATTCTCATGATATTCTCGTTAATTCTCGTCAATTCTCGTCCGTCTCTGCTTTATCAATGTAATGTAAATATTGTAAATCCAAAAGATTAAAAGAGTGTAATATCTTATGTACGTGTGTATGCAGCGCTGTATATACTGGCGAATGTTTGTTCCCACTTCCCAGTGATTTCAGAAGTCGGTGCGAAAGAAAAATCAAAAAGTTAGTAAGTTTTGATTCCCTTTCATTTAGGTATACTAAAAATTTTCGTTTCATATCAAATGAATTATTTTTGTGTTGGCTTTCGCCTCACTCTTCATTTATTTGTATCTCTCATTTTAGGCAGATTCTAGTGGTGCCCAATAGGTTAAACCAGGATATTATATTTTTGTGTGGTTGTTGAAGAAACAATTCAACTTCGTCCCTAAAAACTATCTGGTGATTTCGATATTGAAAAACCACAATCAAACACCCCCTTGTATGAGATTTGGATGGGAAGATCTTCTTTGTATTCTTGGTGTTACAATTGTTTTAATAATTTTTCTAAAATGGCAACCAAAGCAAAAAAAGCGAAGTTATCTACTGCTTCCACCAGCGAGGCTAGCGGAGAATCCCATGCATTCTTGGAACAAATTGCAAAACAGAGATCGAATACAGCTTCGTCTGTAGTTGAATTTAGTTTCAATAAAAAAAGAGTAGAAATTGTATCTAACGAAGTAGAAATGCCAGAAGAAAATTCAGGTGTTTTGTATTGGATGTTACGAGACTGCAGAGTACAAGATAACTGGGCATTGCTGTTTGCTCAGAAACTTGCGTTGAAGGCTGAAGTATCTCTACATGTCTGTTACTGTCTGCATCCTGATGACTTGGAGGCCACTATGAGACATTTAGACTTCTTATTAAAAGGTATTATAAACTTTTCTATAAAACATAGTTAGAAATAAATTGTATCTGTAGTTTGCTTATATTGATTGGGTCAAATTTGTAGAACAGAAGTGGTGAGAAAATATGAAACCTATAACCTATGAAACTATTTTAAATTATTTTTTCAGGTTTAGAAGAATTGCAAGGAGAATTGAAAGCTTTAAACATCAACTTCCACTTATTAGAAGATGCTCCTCCAAATATTATACCAAAGTGGGTGAAAAAACACAACATTGGAGCTGTGGTCTGTGATTTCTCTCCATTACGAATCCCTCGATCGTGGATAGATGAAGTTAAGAAAAATCTCTCCAAGAATGTTCCTCTGATTAGAGTAGATGCTCATAATATTGTTCCTTGTATTGTGGCTTCAGATAAGCTGGAATATTCCGCTAGAACTATTCGAAATAAAATTAACTCCAAGTTGGATGAATTCCTGACAGAGTTTCCTCCTGTCATTAAACATCCACATTCCAGCAGTCTCGTCTCTCAGGTAATTAAAATAATTCATTTATATAGTAATTGGTATTCTGTATTCAGCTAAATGAAAGTAGAGAATTGGCAATGTAATCTGTAGTGTCACACATTTTAGGAAATCGAATGGCAAAAACTTTTGGATAAACATTGTACAGATAAATCAGTCGGTCCTTGTACTTGGGCTGTCCCTGGTACCAAGAGTGGATTCAAGGTGTTGGAACGTTTTTGTTTGGGAAAATTGAAAAATTTCTCCTCGAAAAGAAACGATCCTCTTGGTGACGCACTCAGCAATCTCTCTCCGTGGTTTCATTTTGGTAAGTTGGAGTAATATCCCACCAATTTTATGAAGAAACCAATTTCAATATTTAAATTAATTTATGTTACGCTTTCAGGGCAACTTTCTGTTCAGCGTGCCATCTTGTGCGTGAAGGAGCACAAGTCCAAATCTAGTGAAAGTGTAGCAGCTTTCTGTGAAGAGGCTATAGTTAGAAGAGAATTGGCTGACAACTTCTGTTATTACAATGAACATTACGATAGTTTAAAAGGCGCTAGTAATTGGGCTCAAACAACCTTGAATAATCACAGGTAATTTATGGAATTATGGTAATTTGTCTTTGTGTTAAATCAGTAGCAATTACAGAAAATTAATGCAGGGATTAGGGGATATTGTTATGAAATTTGAATGTTGTAGGGATATGAAGTTCTAGGATAAAATATAGTACCTAGTTCTTAGTATGCCTACTGTTATATAGTATGCCTACTATATATAGCAAATTACACGAAATGAAACAAATGTGATTGCTTACAATTAATGTGTCTTATAACTAAATTATAGAAAAGATAAGAGAGAGTATGTGTACACAAGGCAACAATTAGCTGACTCCCTTACTCACGATGATCTGTGGAACTCTGCCCAAATACAATTAGTAAAAGAGGGTAAGATGCATGGTTTCCTGAGAATGTACTGGGCCAAGAAGATATTAGAATGGACTCCTTCCCCGGAGAAGGCTTTGGAGGATGCTCTTTACTTCAATGATAAGTACAGCCTGGATGGAAGAGATCCCAATGGATTTGTTGGTATGTATAATACACAAGACATAAATAATTGTTTACATAGTTCAACCATTACAATTAGTATAGCGTAAAAATGAAAAGACTGTTTATTTTTTTAATGACATTAAATTATGTAACTAGTGTTCGAGGATTTGCACTCTCATCTTCAGGTGTTTGACAGTGAAGTAAAAAGGAATATAGAGACAGTGAGTATTTAGGTAATCTGTATTCCTGTTTGTGTACATAGTATTCTATTCCTGTTTACTTTATTGTTAAACGCCTGATGATGAGGGTGCAAATCCTCGAACACTGGTCTCGTGATTTAAAGTCATTAATGTGGATTTTAAAAGTAAATATGTATAGTCTTTTCATTTTTGCCTTCGGTGACAGTCAAAAACCTTGATATTTCAATTAGTATAGTAAACAATGTTGTTTTGCAGGTTGTATGTGGTCTATATGTGGGATACATGATCAAGGTTGGGCAGAGAGAGCCATATTTGGTAAGATCAGGTACATGAATTATGCTGGTTGCAAGAGAAAGTTTGATGTGAATGCCTTTGTAATAAAGTACGGTGGCAAGAGTCACAAGTACAAAGCATAAGGTAGGTATTTATTTATGTAACAGATTGATAATTAAGTGCAGGGGCTTTAAAAGACTGATTTGTTAATTTGTACCTGAGATGTTTCAACCATTTTATCGTAGATGATAGAGTATAGTATATACACTTATGTTGAGAGTTTTGTTCTGGGTAAATATTCTTTGCAGAAAAAGAAACACGACATATTTAATATAACTCCCAAAGATAGTAATATATACGTCAGGTGACTAGTTCATTACGATTTGCTTTGCCATCCTTCGTCAACCTAATCACAGCATGAAAGTCTCTATGAGATATTCTGTTTATAAATTATCGCTTGGTTGTGTAGTATTTTTAGTATTGCGTGTTAAGTTTTTGAGTGCACTTTAATTTGTGAGATATATTTTTGTGATGAATATGTTTTTCCTGTCTTACAATGATTGTTTTAGAATGTAAGTTGTTTTGAATATCTATTTTTGTATCTGTTAGAATCTCACGTTTACCCTTTAATTTTACATTTTGTGGACTGATTAAAAAACATTGTATTGAATTTGAAGTGTTTTTCTTTATTGTTGTTTAATTTAAATACTTAAAAATATAATACAATTTTTTTTTTTTATGCTTATAATTGTATTTGTTATAAAATATGTATTTTAATCTTAACAATTTACCTACACAGTCACAATAGTAAATAGGCATTAAATAAATAAATAATAACAAATATTTGTAGTCTTTTTTTATAATATAATAATGATCCACCATATTATTTTATTTTTTAAATATAGACATAGTATAACTAACTTTTCCCTTTTAGCTTATGTCACCTTTTTTTTAATCGGGGCCTGTAAACAAGACAACCCGAATACCTTCCTGCACACTTTCACAATAAGCTAAAAGCTCGTATCGAGAAGTGAAGAATGCATCGTCAATAGTTTCGATCTTCGTTTCTCATGGGAACATGGAGAAGTCGCAAAGACATTTATAATGTTATTGATTATAGTATGTGATGCACGTCTATATATTTATTTATATTTGAAAGAGCAACATTAAGATTACCAAGATGTCAGTAAGGCTCTCGCCAAGCCAGTACTCTATCACTGTTAGGTGACTTTCGATGAAGTATTGTATATATTTTTATAGATATTTATAAAGAAACTTAATAATATTGTCATAATTATGGCAAAAGATTTGAAGAGAGGCATTGATTGTTATTCTTTAACATGAAGAATTTCAGCAACAGTAGCTGATGCATTTCGTTGACTTTGCCCTGGCAAAATACGTATATTCCTGAAAACAAAATTAATATGTATATGGTATTCATGATTTTATTATAATGCAGGAATTATGTAGCAATAATTATACATTGTCACTTACCAGTAAGAATGCCGCCCCAATAATCAATGCCTTAATCTTTGGCTCAGCCGCCATAGAAGGAAAACTAACAAACATCACGTAATTAACCAACGACTGCTCCCATCTGTGAATTATTGATCCTTGTTCAACCAGTGAATCGGCACTTAAAATCTGGAATTTATACAATTGAAATCAAATACTATGTATCTAGTGGAAAATTGTAGTTAGATTGTTATCAATAAATGTATATCTACTTTAAATTCAACATCAAGGCCTCCTCCACAGCATGTGTTGATTGGTGGTCCTTCAATAACAAATATCAATTCGTCGCTGGCATTCCGTATCAAAAACAAAGGCACTGATATCGTCCATTCCTGCTTCACTGTACCGAGATAGTCACCAGGAGGAGCCACTATCATCATTTCCTGGAATCAATTGATTTAATTAAGTTACAGATTGTTTTGTGTTTGCCAATCAGATGATGATTTGATGAAAACATGACTTACTTGTAATTTACACGGAAAACAACAAGAAGACATGGCGAGTTTTCTTTTCATCATGAGAGCTTCTTGTCTTGTATGATCATTCAAGCTGATAGTACAACCACGTCTGGAACCGCAGAACAATCTTTGTAATGGACTTGACAATTCTCCCGCAAGGTATAAAGTCTCGCCGCCTGGCACTTTGATTATGTATCTACTCTCTGCTTCCATATTCGACATCACTACAATTATAACAAACAATTATATTATTAATTAATTATTTCCTTTTAAAAATAAATGTATTTGTTGAAATAGTTGGCTTACAATCTCCGAGTTCCACGGTTTGTTGTATGAGCACACTGGTGACTCCGATGAGAAAGTCCAGTCCGTTGACAGGGATGAATTGTGATCGGTCCATTGATCTCCAGTCCACAGTGGAAACTGGAATAGGTCTCCTTGCACCGGGATAATCATCTGCGTTTAGATTAGTCATTTGTAATTCTTCCACATTAACTTCCATATATTTCAATCTATTAAAGTACCTTCCTAGAATAATTTACCTCTACAATGGTTTTATTATTAACTATCGTACAAGGTATTATACTCTGATTTTAAAATCCAATACACTCCTAATAGCAACGAGATTATTCTTTACACATAAAGAATATCTGTCAGATGTGTTTATAAATTACCTATATCAAATACTTATCTTTTGACTGACATAATACATATTATATTTTATATGTTTGGTATGTATATTATTAAACTTACGTTGTAAATTTTGAGGTTGCATTGTAATTGGTTCTCTTGAATGCACGGGTCGTTCATCATCTAAAAGAAAACTTCACATTATAGACCAGACCAGTTGTCATAATTTTCCTCATTTGCAGAGAAAATGGAAGTTCATAGTACAGTTTGGTTTTAGATAAATTTAAAAAGAATTCTCCGCCCTAAAGTGTTGTTGCATTGTGTTACTATGTCAACTTTTAAAATTCACAGATCTCATCTCTGAACGTTTTTTTGTTCATTATGAATCATATGCTCTTATATTTAATTATATTTAGTGTATGATAGTTCTGCTTGTTTTAAATCATATCAAACTTCTTTGTACCTCAATATGAATGACTGATTTGACATAGTTAAAGAAATTTTATCATTCTTACCATTGGTTGCTCCATCATTGGTGTAAATATGAGTATTTATCATGCCTCCGTTGTTTTCCATCTTGTATTTTCACATTCAAGTATTATAATATAAGTATTGAATACAAATATGTCCTAATTTATAATACAATGTTGCATATTATTTGGGTATAGAATAACTATTGTTTCACCCTATTTTGATAATAATTCAACTATGTATCTAATGTATGATTATCTCTACTTACTAATCACTCCGACTAATCTTATCTCTGTACTCGTTATGTCTGATAACATAATAATTTTATTTAGGTACGTCATATTGTTTTCCATACATAATACGGATTATTTGTTTTCCTCAAAATATGTATCACCACAATCAGAAGATTGTGACCCTCTTTGTTGTTAGGATGTTCCATACCAAAGAGTTTACCTACACTTCAGTTTTGAGTCTCTTTGCTACAAAATATTATCAGGAATTAAAATCACTACTATACCCCAATATAGTGCATCTTTTTTAAACTTTATTCAACACATTTCGTTCCCACCATTTTTGGGGCAATAGTAAATAAATCATTCTATATAATTATGTCTAGGAATTCAGGTTACTGCATGAGTTTTCACAGTTGTTGGTATTGATGTTATTCTTCATGTTTATTTTTCGTATGGGCTTCATATTCTTTATATTTGTTGGATTCAGAGTTTTTTCATGTGGTCTTTAAAAAAAACTCAAACATTTGGATGCTTTAACTTTTATTTAATAATGTTCATACGAAAGTAAGTTTTTGACACAGATTTTATTTTAAAACGTGAGTTACTGAACTCAAAGTAAGGATAAATATAATTATAATATTATGTGATACAATACTTGTATGGTGATGGTAGAATCCCTTAGGGACGAAACTAGAAAGGAAGAGGGTTTGGAAACACAATATCGATCACTTACAAAATGGAGAAAGGGAATATTAATGCAAAACACATTGTTTGGAATGTGAGTGAAATATTATGCCAATTAATACAATTGAAATAACTGGATTATATTGTTTAATCATTGGCTCCATCATTCTGGCAGTTTTTGCATTGTCACTTTAATGAGTAAGCAGTCTATGCGTTAATTTGTCATGTTTATTTACCAATCAAAGAAGTATGTGTTAGTATGAAGTGTTGTATTTCATTGTTATTAAAAGGGATAAATGACTTGTTTACAACAATATTTGTTGTGGTGTCTTGTTAATTATTTAAAGGCATTTGACAATTTGTGGCAAACAATATGCATATTATACGTTAATAATATTTATGTAGATTATTCTTACAAAACCTACACTCTTACCTAATTCGTTTTTCTTTAGTGTGTTTCAAATGAGGAAACTGTTTATTCTGAAATCCCGCTGTAATATTTTAATTACATATCATTAAGTAGTGGTGTAAATGGTTTCTATTTTTAGGGGTTTTTGTTCTGCTTTAATAGATTTTAATAATAACTAATTCTGTCGTCATATAAGATTGAATATCTATCTAAAAGATTATATAAAGTTTATAATGTAAACATTAATAATAAAATAGGTAATTTAATTATAATAATATATTTTTGTAATAACAATATTAAAAATCATTTAGCGTACATACCTAGCTACCATCTGTATATTATTACTATAGATCGCCACAACAGAATGTTTTAATAATCCCTTGAAAAGATTTCTATGTTTGCGTGTAGTTTCAGTTTAGTGTTTAAAATTAAATAGAAAATATTTGATTTATCCACAATAGAAATATTAAAAATAATAATACATATTATGCAACAGTCACAGTTAGTTATATTCAACATTTTCCATATTATACGTAAGAATGTAATAATAAATAGTAGTTATTATATGGACTAAGTTATTATCATTTTCATCTTAGAACTAGAAACATTTATAGAATAATTCAATTATTATATTTACCTATCATATAATATAGTATAAGTGTATAAATAGTATATATGTTCCTGTCCTTTAAACACGCTCAAAAAACAATATTCAAATTCCAATATGAAAATGTATCTGGTAACACATATTTTCAGGAGTATTTTTGGCTGGTTTTCTTTGTAAACATTCGCTGTCCTCCAAATCAGCCACCCATGGCACGTACCATATTGTGGATCTCGGTGTAAAATACACAGTACATAGCTTCAAAGATTACAAAGGTCCAAGAGTTCAATCAAACTATCGTAGATATTGATGTTCACGAAACTGCCTTCTTCATCAGAGCTCCCCAAGTGTGTGCTTAGGGATGTCCTCCCATGATCCGTGGTATAGCGGACCAACACAGAATTTGCTTTTCACTGCTCTATGACAGTGTATAGACAATAACTGTGCGTCTGTCTGGAATATTACCAACCGTGGAAAGACATCATAATAAATATGGTTTTGTGTACCAACTTCATAATCCTGCTTCATACAATAACATAGTAATAATATAATATATAGTTTCATCTTATTTCTGTATAACGTTCACTCTCTTTTTAAACTATGTAATCACAACAATGCTTTTTTTCTTGCAAAGAAATAAGAAATACGAGTGTTTATTAGCACAACAGATCGTATTATGTTTTTAGTCAGTTTAATTAGATTACCCTTAAAGGGTTTCTCATAAATAAATAAATTAACAATTCAGATTATAAACAGTTTTATCTGTACCTTGCTTGGTGTAAGCTCAACGAATAAAACAACGACAGTGATTCGTAAACTTTCAGTAATTTCCTTTCAGACTATCATTAATGGATAATAGATTTCAACACTAACAACAGTTATATAATAAGTTGTAATATTATTATATTAAGACTATCTATAAAAACATTTACATAAATAAACGATACATAGTATTGTAATAATAACTTATGTATCTAAAAATACAAGTAACAGTGTTGACATTTCATGATTGATGAGTCGATTCTTCTGAAACTATTTAACATTTTATATAAATCATATTAGTATGAATATTTATGATCTTTTCACCAACATTTAAGTTGTATGTTTCAATTTAAATCAACTCTAGTTGTGTATTTTCATCTTTACAGACTTTGCGTGTATCATAGAGTAAATAACAGCTTCAATGCACAGACTAGACAGTATTGTTTGCTTATCGTTTATACGCATGTTGCCAACCAGAATTAATTTCTAGTTTTTGATAGAGACAGCTTCCTCTCTCACATTCTCCTTCCATATCATCAGCAAGTGACTCATGTTCATCTCTCAATACCATTAGAGTAGTACGTGCCGTTTGTTGGCATTTAGTTCGACCTCCACATACTGAATCTGCTTCTGAGAGGAAAATCAAATCACATCCAGTCGGGGATGAAGGACCCTGAAAGGTTGCCCAATCATCTCTAAATTATATACATACAAATGAATAAGATACATATTATAATCTTTCATGTAAGTAATAAAACAGCTTTGGAGAGAAGTCGTAATCACGTTGGGGTTATTATTCTCTAGAGTGGCATTGATTGAGAATCACGACACTCTAACTCGGTCAGCTCACCCATTCATGTCAGGGTTAGGAATTTAGGATACAATATTGATGGTATGAATACAGAACAACTTACACATAGATAGCAAATTTGATGTAGGCTGCATAGAGGTAGAAATAGTTGACCATAGTCCCCAGCTAAAATATCTATACTTTGGCATCTGCTTACGATGCGATTTAGTACTGGGCATTGGCCACTTTCAAGACCTGGAAAAAAAATGGATAGGAAAGGCGACTAGTTGAGCAAAATATTATTTGATTTCAGTGTGTGGTACTTACCTTCGTAACGATTCGGTTTGCCCATCATTCCACTTCCACCCATATATCCTTCAGATAACGGCTCATCAGGTCCATTCAAGTAATGTCCTGCTCCTTGTTCTCCTTCGAAATCCATTTCAAGCTTCTCTTTGAGCCCATTATTGTCTTCTTGATTTTGTTCATTATCCATTTCTGGAATGTTGGATTTTTTCTTTTTCTTCATGTCCTCCAAATTTATCAATCGCTTCTCCTTATCTGGTTCAGTTTCAGATTCAGGATTCTTTCTTTGTGACTGCAAACTAGTTTTAAATTCTTTTAATGCTTTCCGCATCTTCTCCAAGCTGTAAGCAGCAGCTAGGCGTGACAATATTTTTTCCTTGATTTCTTGTTGTTCCTTACTATCCAAACTTTCTTCATTCCCCGAGTATTGGAGAGCTTCATCTACAATTACACTTTCCATATTTTTCAATTTATTATCCATGTTATCCAATTTTAATTCCTCAATTTGTTTAGTTTTTTGTTTTCTTTCAAAACCTTCATTAATTGGCTCATCAAGTGGTTCATTTAGAAGCTGTATATCGCCAGCGCCATATCGATTCATATTTCTTTTAGCATTCCTAAGATACAAATTCCGCATTGAGTTCATTCCCATGTTTTCGTATGACTTCTTCCTTCTTTTATCCATTCCAAAATAATTGGACCAGTCGATCGATTTCTTCTTCAGAATAATTGGATGCTCCAGTGTTAGTTGAGACTTCTCATCAACAATAGTTGATTTTTTTATATCTTCATGTGACTGCTCATTTTCATTACTAATTGGCCCAGATAATAACGGAGGCTTATTTTCATGTTCGTGTCTTGAATGGGGTGGTTCATGTGTAGAGTGGTCGTGATTTTCTTCGTGGCTGTGATTATGGGAAGAATGGTCAGTGTGGTGATTCAAAAGGACGCCCGCAGTTGGTGCTTTTATTTCATGGGAATGATCTTCAGGGATGTTACTTCTTTTAACGGGTTTTGATATCACCTGACTCATTTCACCGTCACTCATTTCACCAAATATACTGCTGAGATCTTTCATTACTTTAGAATTGGTACCTGCGCTTCTACTATCTGCGTTAAAATTTCTTTTAACCAGGTCTCTTCTAGCGAGTGTTGTCGCACCACTGCGCTTGGTCACTGGAAAGCGTTTTTTCTTTTCACTGGTGTAAGGAAATTCGTTTTCGTCGTCATTGGGAGTTTCCTCATTATTGATTGGTTGAAGCGACAACATATATTCGTCACGGATATCCGACGCATCAGGTCCATATGTCTCATATTTAGAATACCGAGGATCTTGTTCCCTATTAAATATTATCTTAGAAACATCTGGATCTTCTCCTTCATCAGTAATTTTGTCGTCTTTCAAATTTTCTATAACCGAGGGATCACTCTGGGATACAAATTTCAATGAGTAGAGAAAATCATTTGGCGTGTCTTCATCATCCAGTCTTTGATTTGGGCTTCTCTTCTTTTTAAATGATACGGCTCCCCAACCTGCCGGTGAAAACTCCCCGGGTATTTGCCTCTTACGTATGTTCCTCTTCTTATAACCCAATCTAATCAAGTTTTCGGGGGATACTGGTTCTGCATGAGAGTATTTATATTTATCCCACAACTCCTTCAACATTTCCACATATTGAGCGTCAGCCTCCATTTGTGCTTCTTCCCGTTCCCTTTCTTCCTCTTCTGCTAGTTCATTTAAGAATAATTCCTTTAGCTGTTCGGATTGCGTTTCATGTTTACCTGCAAGTTCTCTGAAAGCGGATGATCGTTTCTTTTCCATAATTTTCTTTCGTCTTGCTTTGAGTTCGCTTAAACGTTCACGGAATGCAGATTTTTTGTAATTGACTCCCAAATCATCAGATGGGTAATCAAGATCTTTATCCAGATAATTGAGAACCAAGGTTTTCTTTCGTCTGTCGTCATTCGATTCAAATAGTCCGGGTTCGTTTTCTGTAAATAATATGCAAGATAATGTTTAGGTACATCTGCTAATAATGTATTTAAAAATATTACCTAGTCGATAATTTACATAAATATTTTTCATTTAATTTTCAACTTCAACAACTATACCCAATATGTTGTCAGCATTTGCTTCCAAATACTCTAACGCTCTCTCAGGATATTGGAACGAAGATAAAGGGTAAGACGTTCCAGATGGAGCTCTCCTACGTCGTTCCAAAGCCTGCAGGACACCTCGCAATGATGGTCCATTATTACTCAGAACTGGTAGAATGATGGAGAGAACCAAAATGGCTGATATTGCCAGTGGCTCCCGACGTGGCATTATATCGATTTATTCTTCCTGCAAAAAATACACGAACCTTTAGAATCAATTGTTAAAAACCAATCAAACCTAACTAAGTTTCTAAATGAAAACTGTATCTAATTTAAAAGTGAAAATCACTACAAAACGCCTGAGGCACGCAGATCGTTGGTATTAAAAGAACAATATCGATTAAGAGAGCATAATTACATCATGATCCTATGATATTATGTACGAGTATTACCTATGGAATATTTTTATCATCTTTTGCTTCACCGTCCCTGAAATATTTAATTAATCGCAGTGCGAAGGTATTTCCTTCATTCGCTTCCATAGCGGTGGGTTAACAATATTGTATATTAAATTCTTGAATGAAATGCTAAATATCAGCATTATGCGACCTGTGACCCAATTCGACAGGAAATAACCGCATATCGTATTAACGTTAATTCAATATATTGATTGTGATTTTTATTGTTGGCAACTTACAGAGTTATATTGTATTCTGAGATTGATAATAAATTTGCCAAAAGTTTCCTATATACAAGTAAACAATTATACTCGTAGATGTAGTAGATATATGTACGTAAACATATGCACGGCATTTTTTTCTATAATTTTCTATGGTGAGAGTTTTTAATCTACCTACGTATGATTAAATGTTGATGTATTTCTATCAGATAGCTTAAAAGTAAGCATAATGACATTTCAAAAAAACTGTAGACCTTAGATTTCGACAACCCCACTAAATGTGTTTGGAAAAAAGAGGGTAGATACATTGAACCTATATCTAAGGAATGACCTTAAAAGATTTTTAGAGTAAAGCGAAATTGACCTCAAAAAGTTTAAAAAACGCATTTTTTACATTTTATCATGAAATTGTCCATGCGATTTTGGACCTCAGTGCCGCGGGAAATAACCGTGACGTCATAGTTGGGTCCATAGCTTTAAAGATTATTAAAAATGTTATATTTTTCAGTTGATTTCGTTTTATCATAACACTGAAACGCATTTTTGTATCTATTCGTTTTTTTATCTGTGGTTATGGTTTTTAATTATAAACTTTTCACTGCGCAATAAATAACAAAGCTTGAATACATTATTAAAATATTATTCACCCCAGACTTCCAGGGATTATGAATTGCGTCTTTGTGTATTCACAGTCTTTGTTATCGATGTTTTTATGCAGCGAATTTCTTGAGATCTCTTGAGTTTACCTCCAGAAGGATCTAATGAAGTCAAAATTAGAAGCGAAAACGTACAGATCACTTACGAATATTGTTAAAAAACAGCGATATTTAGGCCTATACATAGATTTCCCATTTTTTTAGTAGTGCGTGTTTCTTTCTCAAAGTGTAATAGAAAGTACCATATTTATGAGGCAACAAATACCCGATTTACATATTTTATGTCCTTGGATTAAGGGCAGATTAGAAGACTGATTTCATTAATTTGGAAGATTTATTCAAAGCTCCGGAGTCGAGGCACGAGGATTCAGTTTTGAGGAAGATTTGTGATAAGTAACATATTTTAAGACATTAGTTTATAATTTCATTGACGCACAGAAAGGATATTGCGATCTTATTATTTTCATTTTGGTCACAATACTATTTCAATACTAATCTATCATAAAAATACTTGTTAGTTGTAACCTCAGTCTTTGTTAATAGAAAACTTATTCATTTATTCACAAAGCACACGGACAGACACTGAACATGAATTTGATGAATGGATGAACTGAACATGAACCTTTTACATCAGAGTTATTATATCAACAAACGGAACTTGCTTCTACAAAACCTCATTGATTCGGCATCGGAAATAATGCTGAGATGAAATAGCTAAGAGGAGGTACTCCTTGTTTAAGGTACAACAGTATTATGTTAGAGAGGCTCTCGGAATAGAACCCACCCCCTCTTTAAAGAGAAATCCCAGCTGGGATGGCTCGGACGCGTGATCTTCATATAAAAGCCGAGGGAGCAGACGGAGGAACAGTGGGTCGCCCCAGAAATAGCTGGCAGAAGAATGCGTCAAAGGTGTGTGAGGTAGTTGGAGTATTCAAAAGGTCGCAGAAACTACAAGAGGGAGGAAGATTTAGGTATATTATATATGTACCTATGTTTCCATTCACTTATATACAACCTTTGTAGTAACAAGTTGAATAGCTATTGATGGCTAACAATCATTCATCAATATATGTAGGTGCTGAACCAACTTATTAATTGTGAAGTTATAAGTCAGTAACTATACGTGAATTATTCAATTCGCGAGTTTCAGTTTGATTCGGCAACTAAATATTGAATTATCGCTCCATGAAATGGGATTACAAGTTAGTTAATCAACAAGTTTATTCAGTTCAAAACATTTCACTAATTAAACATCTCGAATAAGGTTTCATTATTATTTTAATAATTCGTTCATCAAATCAGAGCAGTTCATCTCAAAAGTTTTCCTGTGAATAGATTTATATAGCTCTATACCTACAATTAGCTTGTCAGGAACTTCGCGATGGAGAAAATAGTCTGTCAACAACGAGAGGAATTGCTTATTACGTTTACGACTTCTTACATCTATTTTGAGTTTTCCATTAATTCAACAATAAAAATGAGAAATCCTTCACTGTAGTTTAACTCTAATGTTAGAGAGAAATATTACCCTCCTTGTAGTTGGAATTTAAACTGTGATTACTAATTCAATGTAAAGAGGACCAAACCATTGTGTTTCACCCTTATCATTCTTAATTCTATTGATTTATCGTGTTGGCACTAGATAAGAGATTATTTATTTATTTATTCAGACAACATTGGGGTAAATAGATATCTCCCTTCTGTAACTAAACCTTATCTTTCAATAAGTATGGGCATAGTAATTAATACCGGTGAACCGTTTGTAATTATCGATTCCTAGGTATATTTTATATACAACGCAATGGAGCGAATGATTCTGTAGGATATAAAGTGAAGATACAGCAAAATCCATTTCAGCAGGGTTGAAACAGGCGTGAGTAATTGAATTGCCACACCAAACAACAATGGGTAGAAGGGTTCATGTGTCAAGATGATGGATAGCGATGGACATTGAAAATGCCTAAGTAATTTATGGTAGCACAATGATTCGAAGTTGAAGATATTATATAGCTGACATCACTGGGTGAAAGTTGAAGTCAAAAAGGACCCTTTTTTAGAAAAAGTATTGTATCCAAAAGGGTAGTGGACGCAACATGCAACGATCATTATAATAACAAAATAATAATAATTTTAACTTAGATGAAAATCATCGCACACATTATTTTGCGATGGTATTGAAGTAAGTACAAAGCAAAAAAAATCTCGTTTCGTAGAGAGAATCTACCGAGTTCGAATTGGTCAAGCAATTTCGTGAGTAATCTAAAATATATTTTTAAAAATCTAAATCTAACTTAATAATATTAATTCTCATCTATTGATATTTGTTTTCCCTTTTATATTAAATGAATGTTGCCTAAAACAGGAATATGTGATTCAAAGTTGATAATATACTCTTCCTACATAGTGCCTAATATATTATGAATTATGAACAGAAAGAGAATATTAAATGTCTTCATTTTTAAGCCGAAAATTAATTATTAATTATATTTTAATGAGGTATAGGGATGTTTTCATACGGATTAATGTGCATTAATTAATAAGTAAGTACCTAAAGTCTTTAAAATGAAGGTACAGTATTTTTTTTATTAATCTTTGCAAATTTCTTTAGGAGGGTGTCTGTATTTTTATGTAATCTCTTTTTATTTATTTTATTTTAAATAACACGGCGCAAGGCCATTGTAAGGATTGTTCTTTTACTAGTATTAAATATAAAATCATTTAAAAATTCGTCGCATCGGACTTTGAATTACACGTACTACGATAATTTTAAAATTATCTTCAGAAAATTCGGAAGGTTTTAAAATTTCCTCGCATAAATAAATCCCTCTTGTTGTGGTCAAAATTTAAACATCATCAACAGAAAATGGAAGGTTATTCGTGAGAAATAATGGTGCATTTTATTAAAGTAGGTAGGCAAGTAAAGTATGAAAGCCTGGAGAATTCAATAGGAGTTTCCAATGGACTGAAAAATTCTAGTGGACGTAGTCATGTCTTTTATTTACATACCTACTTGTAATATAAGTTTTCTTGTTTGTTGTATTATTTTTTTACTATATTACTACTATATGGTTTTACTATATGGTTTTATATTACGTTATTTTATACATAATTATTTACTTTCATTTTAATTAGGTTAAAAAAAAACTGATTAGATACATTTTTATTATTTTGTTTGTGACGATCCTATGTGGTGATTTAATGCATCATTTTTACTCTTTGTGACGATCCTATATGGTGATAAAGAAAAATGTAAGGTTCCCTTTATTATCTTAATTTTATCGTTAAACGGCGCCCAAAATTGTCCAATTATTATTATTATTATTAGGTTAAAGTAGTTAAATTACAGTCCAATACACATGGGTTTAGAAGATAATAATACAATGTGCCTATGTATACCATTTTCTTCATATTTACTTTACTCTCTGTCTGTTTAAATGATAAGCCATTGTTGTTTGTCGCACCTTTGACATTTTCAGGCTGACTTTCAAAATTGGCTTAGGGCCAAAATAACAACTGCTATGCTGTTAAACTTATATTTCCTTTGTAGCTACATACTTGATGTAGTTTAGTTATTATTCCAACTGGGTGATTTTTGATTCAACATGAATAAGAAATTCCCCGAATTTGTACGCATACCTACCTGTGTATGCGTGTCTTAATGCTTCGGAATATTTTCTACTTTCAGGAATATTTTTATTACGAACATTATTATTTTCCCTTCGCCTGCAGAAATGTGCCATACAATTTAGGCTTTAGATACTAGGAAAATGTGGCTAAGCGGATTCTACATATTTTTTGTAGAATATGAATAATAAATTAATCTCCTTTGAATCGCAAACGAATGTTTCCACAAAAAGAATGGAGCAAACCACGAATTTACTGGGTGAATTCTACATATTAATAATAGGCAAGTATAGATGAAGTGTTTTTTTTTCACGTTGACTGTAAGATATTGCTCTTGCAATAAGTCCGCCCTTTAATATGCACACTACTATGGTCTTGATTTGTAACTCTTGATGCTTTTTGGGTAGTAAAGATTTATTTATTGATTGTGTATTTAGGATTGACAAAATCGTCTTTTAATTATTGAATTACTCGACAACTCGGTGAGTCTTTTCTACCACTTTTAAAACTCACACAAATTTTACCTCTGACCTCTAAGTACTAAAGTATATATGAAAAATATTGTGTTAAATGTAAATGCGTAGTACCAAATGAGAATAAAATAATCATGGCAAACGTAGGACATTCAGGGAAAGATGTGGGTGAATATTTTCTCTATTGTTACATTACAGTATTAGTTTACTTAATGTGTTTATGAATTCATTACAACAATGGTTTCTCTTGTGTGTAAATAAGTTTTCCAATTATAGCAATTTAAGTAATTAGTTTTTATTCAGGCACTCAAAATTGATTGCTTTGGAAACATAAAAAAACTGACGATACTGAATAATGAAAATTTCAATGAATGGTAACAATTAATTTTTAAGTGCAGCGCAAAATTACTTATATATTTTAGATGCTATTGTCAAACACGTTTATTTGTTGGTAAGAGAAATCGATGTTTGTCAAAAAAAAAACAGAAAAAAAAGATTTGTTAATTGTTGACTTACCTTAAACCATGAAGTAGTTGATGTATTGTCTTCACTTATTTGACAAAACTATGCGATTCAATGGCGAACTGTTTTCAATTTCCACGTAAAGAAAACAGTAGGTACATACGCGCAGCGAGGTTTTGTGAATGGAGAAAATATCACTTGTTGGATGTCCTCTTGACAATGCGGAAAATTGTATGAAAAATAATGAAATCACAACTACACCTAACAATATAATCAATAACAGAAGAGATGTCTTCAATTAAGACGTGAATTTAATGTAATTAACGTTTTTACGCGTTATTCTGAATTTTGTATAGGTAATATTTATTTGACCCGACGTATTATTGTTTGGTTTCAGAGCGGCGTCGCCTGAAATGAAAATGAAGAAGGGCGGACGCAGGTTGCTTGTTATATAATACTCGGGTGAGGATGGATCGATATTCTACAGAATATTCCGGCGAATCAGATGCCTTTATTACTTCAGTTGCTTCTCTACCAAACTAACAGCGTTTAGGTTATATCTCTGTAAGGTTCATTTTATTTGTTCTCGACACAAAACATCCACTTGCATTTTGATTAAACATTATTTTTAAATTGTAGTACTAATATATCTTTAATTGTTATTTATTTGCAAGCGTATTTCGTTACATTTTCCCCATAAATTGGAACATTCAAATTAAATTACGTGTGTATCATAAACTATTTTCTTTGAACAACCAACTCCACACACGTAATTTTATGTAGATCTAGTTAAAAAGAGATTATTATGTACATATTTACCTGCACTAATTTATTCTTAGAATATGCCGGGGCCCCTGGGCACACTAAAATTTGGGGCCCCGAAAGAAAATGATACCTATTAATTTTTAATGAAATAATCACTCTTCAGCTTCACTTAATTTATTAGGCATCTACATGAAAACTAAAAAAACTGAGTTCCGTTTTTCTTTTGTCTAAGCAATTATATCATAATTTCGGGGGCCTGTGCACGGGCATATTCTTCTACAATTTGTAGAAGCTACCCCGCTTTGTGTGCCTACATTTAGTGTAGATCCCTAATCGTAGAAGTTAAATAATAATCGTAGAAGTGTTAGATAAGTTTTAGGTGTATGGTTTACCATGAGAAAAAGGATTCGCCTTTGTGTAGGTAATATTTTATAGTGGTATCCTTTTAGTTCCAAACTTACGATAAATTTGTGTCAACAAAAATATTTACAGACAAGTTTCTGAGGATTTTTTCGATAATATTCCCAATTAGACCCATTACCCATGAATTAAAAACAACTCTTTTTTTTTCAGTTTTATTTTAGGAGATGAAAAAGTTAAACCGATGTAGGTACGCACTAATTAAGCAAAAATTAATTAAATTAATAGGATGTGTCGCTCATTATTTATAAATAAAGAGGAAAATGTAATCAATGAGAGATTTAAAAGGATTACGTTGATAAGCAGGTACTTAATTAAGTAACGAAAATTACGACGTAAAGTATCAAAAAGAGTATCTAATTAAAATATACGTAAGAAGAATCTTTCTTAATCACGTAACTTTCATAATTCAACCCCTAAAGGGTTTTTATAACATCGTAGACTTAGGTATACTTAATTAGTTTAAACAGGTGATATCTTATAGCGACTACCTATAGGTTGTATTGAATACGATAGCGTCAAGAGTTTCCAGTTGACTGTGTTTTAAAGCACCTATTGGACTCCCGAGAACCCAAATATTTTCCTCCACAGTGCACTTCTAAAATAAGAATAGGTACTTGTACCGTGAAGTAGGTACCTATAGAATACATCGTAAACGTTGGGATATGAGCCTCATTTTCTCTAGAGATTTAACCAAACGTACCATCATCCATTAAATCCGATCGGATTTTTAATAGTTTTCAACATCAAATACAAAAAACATAAAACCATTAGAATGGTATTTTCCACGGACGCGACGGTAGGCTTTGTGGGAGTCTGCTTCCATATGTAGTCATGTTATTTTTTTTTTCTCGTTTGCACTCAGTATCGTTGTCTTGCTTAAAACATTGCCGAAATAATTGCTTGATATTGCTCCATTAATTTCTCCATGTTGATCTACACGAGTTGCCGCGATTATTTCTCGGAAAAAATCCTGTGTAGCACATTTAGGTAATATTGCCGATGGAGAATGTTTCGAGAAGGACTTTGAGGAATGAGTTTATTTGTATGTTTCAAGGTGGAATTAATTAAGTGGTAAAAAGGCTTCCAGAACTGAGTTGGTGTATTGTGCCGAGAAAGAAATAAATATAACCTGATGAAAGATAAAGAAGCGAACAAGTGTAATGAAATTCTTGGAATCCTAGGATGAAGAGTCAAATTATTAAATATCATATCTCTTCTCGTATTTAGGTATGTTATATAAGTACTCCCATATACTTATGTAGTTTGTACTTCTATTTCTAGTATAAATCAAGCTTTTCCATTATAGCCGTTATATTGTCCAGATGGAGGCGAAGAAGATGTTATTTCAAAATCTTTTCTTTTATCTCTATTCTCTTTTTATTTGGTACAGAACTTAAGCATTAAGAGTAAAAAGTAAAGTGCTTATGAAAGTAATCCTATTTTCAGAACACAAATACATTTTTTTAGGGAAATGAGTGATTGCAAGACTGGTGTTGTAACTAGAATGAAAGTGAATAAACTAAGTTGGTTTGGGCATGTTGAGGTAATGAAGGATGACAAAAAAGATATATCTGAGCGAACGAAGAGGTGTGAGGAAACGCGGCCGCCCGAGACTGGCCTGGTCCGATTATGTCGACCAGATCCTCAAGGATGGACGCGTTTTGAGTAAAAGAAATCGGAGAGCTGGTATGACTGATTGCATGAATGTGACGGAAGCTAGGAGTGTGTGTGCTTTCTGCCTACCCTGAAAGGGACGTGGCGTGAGGGTATAGATCAAGGGTGGCCAACCTTTTCAGCAGCCGGGCCGGATTCTAAAAATGAGATTACCTACCGGGACAAAAATTAATATATAGGCTTGTTTCGTGGGGGGGGGGGGGGTGCAACAGAAATTAAAATATTGTATAGCCTAAAAAGTTAAATAGCGCCGCAGGCGTACGTATGTATGGAAAACGTTTTCTAATTGCAAATTTTACTCTAAATAGCGCCGCAGGCGAAATTTTTAAGGGAAAAATGGATGAAAAGATGAATTTGATTGTCTTATGTTTAATTTGAAAAGTTTTTTTTCTTACCGCTCCGCGGGCCGGAGGTATATAGTTAGATAAATAAACACATTTTTTCATCTCTCCTTCTAGTTACATTTTTTTTAATCGCTCTCAATCCGAATATCTAAATATAAATTCAAATCATCTTCGTATTGTTTCATAGTCCACAGGGATTACATATAATATGAAGCTTTCTTTTTTACTTTCTCTCAGCATTCTTCACTTTCCACTCTTCTTTGCTCTGTTGTACTACAAAGATATAATAATACATATATTTTTTCTATAGATTGAGTGTCTTACTTACTACTGCCGCAAAGTTTTTACCTCCTCAGCAATGTATCTCCAAGCACTCATGTCTCCAATAATAAAAATACAACCAAAAATCCTGGCATTGTATCTTAATCCATGTATAACTCTAACGAATAATTAATCAGTTAGTATCTGTCTTATAGCATCTAAGTAATTAATAATTTATTTATTTATTTATTTATTAAAGTTTATACGGTTTACACCTTTACAATATAAAAAAAGAAACAGGCAATCATTATAATATCACAATAACAAACCAATGTTGACAAAAATTACGTAGGTATTGTCTGAAAACACAGTGCAATATGTAGGTATTGTATAGTATTCTACTTGCTTGCTTCGCACCCACTTTATTGTTCTTCTTATTCCTTCTCTCATGAACAAATCTTTTACTTTAAAAAAAAAGAATCTGGGCTTGCTTACACAAACCCAAATCATTTCCTGCACACCTTGCACTAGGATAAAAGCCTGTATCGCAAAGCGTGGAATACATCGCCAGCGCCGGGGTTTGAATCTGGCACCTCCCGCTTGAGAGACTGCCGCCTCAACTAACTGCGCCAACCGTGTACTTTTATACTACCTAATAACTTAATATTTCTCACAGAGTTCTTTTCATCAGATTTGTACAATTAATAAACCTTTTATGAACGACAAAGAAATTACTTTTTTTTTATCACGAGTGTTGTTTTGTTGATACAAACAAATTCTCTAATTACAGACTTGATTTCATCAAGAACAATTGCTCAGCTTCAGAGCTAAATTAATACTTTGCTAATGGTTTACAGATATAATAATACAGACGAGAAGATGAGACAACTTTCTTATAGGTACTTCTTCTATATTTATATTATTTCTGCTGAAATTAATAATTTACTGAAATAATGATAATTATTTTGATCATCGATTGTAACCTTTGATAGAGGAATATTTTAGAGGATCCAATGAAACAAGGTATAGTCTTACATTATTAATTTTAATATTTATAGGTACAAAAATACATTGAATATTATATAATACATAATGGAAAATCTCAGCTTAGATAATAATTTATTCAGGATAGGTTGATGTGGGTATAACATTTTATTTAATATAATACTAATATGAAAATGAAGGAAATGATGGCAAGATTTTAAGACTAACACGAATAATGGAGTGCTTAAACTGTCGAGGGATTGCATGTGAATCCCAATATTTTAATTATGTAAAGGATTTTTACGAGAAAACGGTGGTAATTGAAGTCAATATTGGGCATAAAGGCGTGATTTCCCCAAGGAGTCAGCAGTAAATTGAGATTTATAATTACGGGTTATCGTTAATTAAGTTAGGTAGGTACTGGAATCTCACTAGTTCATAATAATACGTTAATACTAAAAGGTAAGTCTTAATTCTATATGTTTTATAATATAATATTGATCTTTAATAGTTCGCTTATATACCTACATTAAACAATAGATCAGTATGGTTTTCCTAATAAGTAAGGAGAAAATTAAGATTTCTGTATTTTCTGAGTATTTTATAATCATCATTTTCATGTACGAGTATGTATGTATGAATGTATGCTTCTAGTAAAATAACAAAGTCTTAGATATAGGTATATTTCGTAATTATTTAAAAAGATAGGCATGTAGTTCGTACTTTCTTGATTGTTTTCAGTGTTCAGTGTTTCTTACTGAAAATGACTTTATAGTGTACAGACCTAAGCTTTTCTATTAAACTTATCATGGCACATATTACGTATTACAAGAATTTATACTAAATATCTATACAAGTCCCTTTTAATTATTTATAAATACTATTAGTTGTGTTTTGTTTCAATAAACCTGCCAAAGTTATCGATGTATAATTTCGTTGTTAAAAAAATAAATTGATTAGAGCCAATCCAGGACAAACATTATTCATAATTCGATTCTACAACCGCAAACAAAAATTAAAAAAAAAACACAGTATTTTCGGGTGTTTCTAATTTCATTTCAGCTTTCAAGTTGTCTTACATTTTGAATATTTCCAAGAAACCCTCTTCTACCAGAAAATCAGAATTTCAGTATGAATTATTAATTGGATTCTGGTTATTTGGTAAAGTTTAATACTCGGAAATGTTCAAAATGTAAGACTGAAGGGTTTTGTTTTATATTTTATGAAAATATTCATCTGTACTTTCATAGCCATACTGTTATTTTCTGACATTTTATTCCCACAAAAACAATAATTATAATATGTAATGAAGTATTGTTTCAGTGATTTTTATACATAATCTTTACAAAGATGGAATAAGAACATAAAATAGTAAGTAAGATCTATGTTTCTATATTAGGTATTTTTAATACTATATTAATTTTATTTTAATTTAAACAAATAATGACTAATATCTTTGGTTACATATAAAATAATAATTTACGTTATGGCGTTTTAAAATTGCTAGTATAAATGTATTAATTATAATTACATTTTGCTTTCACGAATTCAATGTGCCTATCTGTTATCTGTAGTTTAAAAATTTACAGAATTCAGAAGTAGTCTATAGCTAGACATTTCAGATCTTAAACATGAAATACAAAGTAATTAAAGAGCTCAAAGTAAGTGTACGCAGGTTAATATTAATTAATTAGAGAAATACACACTCGGCATGTAATTATTACGAAATGAAAAAGCGTGCTAAATCACGTTTGGCGAATCAAAGATTTCACAAAATCTTTTGCAAAGTATAATTTCTTATACTGAATTTGTTTTAGTACAACTACCTACATACCTAAATAGTCCTTCATTGTTTTTGGAATTGTCTTCCACGTATTGTCGTTCAATATTATGTGTCTATACTCTATACTCGTTCATCTTCCGAGAGCGTCGTTTAATTTTATGAGACCAAAGAAGCTCTTTCCAGGCTGCATCAAGCTGTACCTCATCCCTCCCATATTCTTTACGAAGATGGTGTCACCGCTATTCAAATGGAAAGCTCCAGCCGTGTAACATGTATTGGTCTTGTCGACTGGTTCCTTGGAATAAGTCATTGTTACGCAATTAAGTATTCCTTCATCCTGCTGACCATTGCTGCGGTACACTCTGAAGCCACTTGTATCGTGCTGGTCATGATAGTATACCTGTTGTTACATATTATAGTATAAAAATAAATTCAAGAACTATTCGTGGACAGGTACAAAATAAATCAAGGTGACAGGTTAATTAAAATATATTAGACTCAGTAGGTAAACTTTGACTTATTGGTTCCAGCGAATAACATGAATGATATTTTTTCCCTATAAACGAAAAGATTAAAAACTTAATTAACTATACCAATTGAAATATATTTTTTTTAAAGTAGCATTCAAAACTTTTTTTTAAGAAGACGTCTTTGGAACTTCACTTTCATGCACACTTCTCGTGACTTACAGATCAATATCGTCGCCGATCCTTAGGTATTTAATTGAAATAGTTCATACTCCCACGTACTGTAATGAAATGGAAAGAATGAATGAAATACTGAAAACTATTTCCCAGTCATTCCATGTGGACAGTTTGGTATGTAAGCAACAATTACGTAGATACTAGTAGTGTTAACTTGTAAAACATGGAACCATGCTGGTGTAATATAGAGAGTCTGGAGTCACTGAAAATTCAAGCAAAAAAATGTAAATAAAGGAAAATATAATAGAAAATTTCGCGTATGTAGATTATCTTTCCAAGTTATTTTAAAATGTAAAATGAATAACAGACAATGATAATTTTAGTATAATTTTTATATAAGGAACTAATATGGAAAACATCATCTACATCTACTGAATATTTCCACAACGGGGCTTGCAATAAGGAGATAAGATTTTATATACTCGTATTTGATCGAGATCTACTGAAGACTATCAACTCCCATTATTACTGTCTTAAGCCCTTGAACTGAAAGTGCCTATATAGAATAATGTATGAGAATAAGAAAAAAAAATGGCTTTGGGGAAAACTTGAAAAAACATAGAAAGACACTTCTGTACCTAATATTATTATAATCCATATAAAGCCGCCCCATATAAATAAGTCTGACTCATAAAGTCACGAAGCATTTTACCATCGTAAAAAGGTCGTTTTCTCTGCGAAGATTT